>CM076571.1:472174872-472665400 GCA_034641835.2 Pinus albicaulis
GAAGGAAACATTAAAACAACAAGACACTCCCTCAGAGAGGGCAGAGTAAAAGCATGAGAAACAAGAAAGGAGGGCCAAATTACTCATCAGGAGTGACCTCCTCGATTCTGCAACCGTAATTTGCTGGTTCGCCTCAATCATGAGAGAGTTCTGCGTTGGGGTGGACCGCTGAAGGAGTTTCCATCACATTTGCCTGAACGCGAGCCGAGGCCTCCTGCATTGTCTCCCTTCTCTCGCTAGGCTGTCCCCGCGAGTCATGCTGCACTGCTTCCATGTTGGTGCCATCGACAGGAACGGATTCTTCCGGCGGATTCTCAGGCAGGGGCTCCTCCAGGAAGACAACAGAGATGGCCACAGTTACTCTTGGTCTGTTGAGTGCACAATCAAACGAAAAGAGAGCTGTATGGGATTGAGTAGGAAGCGCATCACCAGAGGGCGAGTCAAGCCTACGGCCTGAGCGGAACAAGCGTCCATGGAAGAGGCGAGGGAGGCTGTCAGAGGGCAATGAGATTTCTGAAGGAGAAGTGGAAGTGGAGGGCGAGCGCCTCCTGGCAGTGCGAGAGGACCCCCGCCTGCAACGCATCCTCTGCCTTAGCCGGGGCATGTTTGCAACTGAATTGGAGCTGTATCTCTGGAGCGATGGAGAATTGACAGGGTTCGGCTCAGGAGGAATGCCTAAAACCAACGAAGCAGACCTGTAAGAACCTGCAATGGAAATGTGAATACTGTTGGCAGGCTCCAAGCAACAGGTATGGCGACTGTGCTTCCCAGTGGTGGTGCGCTTGCTGGATTTGTCCTCAAAATAATTTCACCACGAATTCATCAGCGCAGGGGAGAGCGGATCCATTACATATAACACCCTGTTCCTACAACAATCAATCCTCAGCATTGAATGACCAGACCTGTTAACCCGATGCGAAACTCTGTTGCGGCAGTCGATACTGCCTCGATCCTCAACATTCTTATTGAGAAGCGCCTCCATAACAAATGCCATTAAGAGCAGGCGGGTGGTAATTACTACGATTAGGTGGGTTCAATGGTCCCATATGGGATGGCATGTGGCCTCCCATCCTATTGACCTCTGTCCCATCGCCCTCCATTGCGTAGCACTGCATCCAGGGTTCTCTAGGACGATGTGTTATCCAAGAGACATATAAAAATTTAAAAACCAACGCTTTTCCCATGGAATTCGTGCATGAATTCGATTTAATGTTCAATTGATGTAGTAAAAAAATCCATCAATGAACTACATGAATTTTGCCACAGAAATATTGAGAAAGAAAAGCTATAAATCAGCAAGAAGTTTGATTAATCAGGGTCTGCATTTTGTTCAAACCATGGACTCTAGCACCAACAATCTTCACAATTGTTTTCATTTATTTTACATTGTTCTAAAACGAGTGTGAATGGGTTAGCTAGTTTTATTATGGGAAGAAAAAATGAATTTCCCATGGAATTCTTGTGTGAGGTCAATTGAACGTTCAATTGACGCGATCAACAAATCCATCAATGAACTCCATGTATTTTTCCATGGTAATCTTGAGAAATATTTTGGCATTATGATGTAATGTGTTGTCTTTGATGGCAACTTACTCGATGAGTTTCCTTTTGATAACAACCTACTTGATGAAGTTGTAAACATGATGTATCTACATGACAGTTCAGATGTGATAGAGAAAGAAATACCAATCAGTGACTGTGTTGGTGGATTTGATGCACGAGTGTACCAAACCACACCTGCTTAAGAGGAGTGGTTTTTTCCTCTGAAGTTCCTGCTCATAGGAAGATAATAAAGGGAGTTATAAAGTTAGTGAACATGCCAAAATATGTAACATACTAGATAAGAAAATAACATGCATGTATAGAGAGAAAATAAAAACTAAACTAAAACACATAGCACAAAAGATCTAAATAGAGTCAAACAACTTCAATAATCCAAACGGTGGCACTTACGTCCCCTCTTATTGAGTGGTAGTAGGAATAAATGATGAAACGTTTACCCACTTTCTAAGGGGCCCTTATAACTAGGGAGTTCTAAGACCCGATGCAAGGATGTCTTTAACTCCGAGCTACATTGGCGCACAGTCTCTCTCTCTCTACTCCAAAGGATTGGAGTTGTTGGATGGCCAACAACTGAATCCCCTCTATCTCTGCTCCGGATCACACACTGATGGATTTCTTGGGGCAATTTTGGCCATCATAACGATGTGTTCTCACTTTGTTCATCTCTTGGTGGCCTTTTATAGAAGAATTCAAACTCTCCTTCCCTCTCGTAGTACATTAATGGATGGTGACCCAAGGGAGGAGGGTGATTCCATTGTGTGCTCCCTTGAGGTCCTAAGGAGGCTTAGGAAGCTATCCTTAGGTAGCCTCAAGTGTGGGATCAATTTTCTGGAGTGTGCCTTGTGGTCCCGTAAAGTGACTTTCACCACTCTCAGGTCTACGCAGCTTTTTGAGGGAAAGCCACACAAAGGCACCCCTATAAGAAAAATGCGCATGTAGGCGCATTTTGCTATGGTCTTGAGTGCGCAATTTGATTTTTCTTCTGGACCTTAGATATTTTTTAAATTCCTCAGATTCCCTAATGTGTCTCAGCCGTGGAAATCGTTCTACCTGACATTTTAATAATGTCATATTTGATTGTTCGATTTCCCAGTGATAAAAGTGACAAAGGAATGATGAAGATAATGTTTCAGGAAGAATATAGAAGTTTGATGAAGGAATGTGGCGTATACATAGGTGTGTACGTAGGTTCAATGAATTCAAGTTGTGTACATATGCAGGTTTGATGAAGGGAAGTCATGTATATGCAGGTTCAATGACGTCAAGTCATGTACATATGCATGTTTGATGAAGCAAAGTAGTGTATACACGAGTTTGGTGAAGAAAAGTCGTGTATACACACGGGTACAAATAAGAAAAGTTGTGCATGTGTTGGTGCATTGTTCTATCGATACCAAGGGTATTCACCATGGTATTAGACCATAATATTGAGCGTAATAACGACTATTTGATTCCGTCCAAGAATACCATTAGCATTAGTGTGGTTTTGGCTCATGGTAATTGCTAAGGCTCTAACTATATAAAGAGGTGAAGATCAAAGTGTCAGGGGTTTATGAGTAAGGTAATGAATGAATACTTCAATCTAAAGTATATTTGTATGGTATGGACTATAGTTGATTGATAGATTTGAAATAAAGATGCAGTCATGAATACAATGATGGATCGGGATCTCTAGACCTGAAATGACTATGTATTTGCATGATGTGGCTATGATTCATTTAGATCTGTGGTTTGGCGCATGTTTCTTGTAGTGAAGGGTATGCTTTGTGTAAGTTTGCAGTTCGAAAGTACTGCGTAGTCCTAAATTATTTAGAGAATATATACACGGGTTTGACATGAGGAAGGTGTGTATACACACAAGTTTGGTTCTTCATAGTAGCATATATGTTCAGTAATACGTTGAGATATATACGTGAGTTGGTTTCAGGATTACTGCGTACATACGCGAATAAGTCTACTAAAAGGCACGTATGAAAGTCAAGGTTTTTCTTAAGAATACTGAAGAAAATATCTGATCAATTTTTTTGAGTTTTTGATGTTTATCAATGATGTCTTCATATAGATCTAGGTTTTTTGAGTATTGATTATGCTTCTAGTTGATTGTGATTACAAATTAGTGATTGTTTGGTAGATTGATGATTTAGTGAATGATTTGGCATAGTTATATGTTTTAGTTTGATGTATGGTATTAGGTTTAAATGAGTGCAGTGGGTCTAGTCTGAAAATATGATGAAAAAATGCTTACAAGTTCTGATGTATTGAAGTGAGTGGATCTAGTGTGAAAATTTATGAAACGTGGTCCGCGGTGGTGCTGAGGGTTGGAATTTTCAGTGAAGAAGTTGAAGCTTCCTGCAGTAGGAGATGGTGAGATCAGGGGTTGTATCTCTCTTCCAGTATTGGTTGGTAAACGGGAACAGGGGATCGAAGCTCCCTTCCAGTGGTGGATGGTAAACGAGATCAGGGGGTTGGAGCTCCCTTCCAGTAGCAGCTGGAGAACGAGTGAAGGTAGTAGCCTTTTGCAGGTGGGTGCCTGCATGATGGTACGAGTCTACATCAGTACAATATTGTAATCAATTTTCTATATAATAAATATTGAAGACAAAGACAATAACAACGTTGGTTTTATGGCACATTGGGTTTCCACCTTAAATCCCGGTGTTCATGTGTGTTGCTTATGTGTGATAATTTATTCTGTTATTACTGCACATTTTTATTGCTTACTAAATTTTTGATGAATCATTAATGCACTATTTTAAGTAATGTTACATTTATATGTATCTGAATTATAAGCTCTTTGGGCATACACTAGTTTCAGTTGGATTGAGTACAATCACGTAGAGAATTCAGTAAATAAAAGTAAAAGTTTGTGTGAGTTTTAAATATTGATTCACCCCCTCCCCCAGTATTTTTCCCAACAATTGGTATCAGAGAAGGTCCTTCAGAAGAAGCATGATTGCTTGAAGGAGATCCATTAGAATGCAAAGGAAGAAAAAGAAGAAGGCTACTCGAAGGAAGAAGACAAATCAAAAAACCTGCGCAGCAATACATTAAGAAGATAAAAAAAGGTATCGATTGTTGTTATTGTGATCCACTTCATTGTTTATGTAATATTGAAGATAATGAATATAAAAGTGAAAGGAATGTTATTGATATAGAAGAAAAAAATTCTAAACTCAAAAATGAAGTTGAAGATCAACGAATTCTATTTAATAAAAGAGTTATATCTAAAAAGACATGATTATTAGATTGAATAATCAGTTACAAGAAAGAAACTAAATTGAGAAGATAAACAAAGAATAGATAGACCAATTTTAAAGGCTGCAGAATGAAGTAATCATTCACAGTGAAGGACTTGAAGCATAAATCATCTCTCTCAAATCAGATCTAGAAAAATCAAATAAGAGGAATGAACTTATACACACATTTTCAGAACAAGGAAATGGGCTGAAAGAAGAGATTCTAAAATTAAATGATCAAGTAGAATAAGGAACAAGGGTCAAAGAAGGTATGAAAAAGAAGTGCCAAATATTGGAGGTTGAGGTTAACATTTTAAAGGAAAAATAGAAGAAAAGGATAAACTCTTGAGATTTCAAGATAGTACTAAGATTATGGATAATATTCTTAGTATTCAAAGGTCTCCTTCCATTAAATTTGTTTTTTCTTTTCATGAACCTGTTAAAGGAGAATCTAGTTCACAAGACAGTGCAAAATTTTCAAAGGATATCGAAACAGAACCTGAAGTGTTTCAAGAGACAAAAGGTCAACTGACAATCATGAATCCTCAAAGGAAATCATTTGTTCCTCACTATAGATGTATAAATCGATTCTCTGCTTTGGTAAATAACATCGAATTCTTTATATGTCATAATTATCGAAATGTTGCACTCAATTGCAGAAGCATATTGTTTTAGTCGCAGAAAAATAGACACTACATAGAAAGACCATCAGCTCCCAGGTACTCAGGTTTCTTTAAGGGTTATTGTTTTTCATGCAACAAATTTCGACATAAATCTGTTGATTTCAATAGAAGGAACATGAGGCAAAATTATTATGATTCCTCAGCTCCCTTTTTTGGTCACATAAAATGTTATGCTTGTAACAAGTTTTGGCATGTAGAAAAATAATCCAGGAACAAATCAATGAATCACCAAACAAAACATGAAAGACAAACAAATGATATCAAAAGACCAAAGAAAGATGGATCCACCAAAATTCATGTTAAGAAGAAGAAATAAGAAGAAATAAGATGTGGTCTTGCTCTCTGTGCATTTAAAAATGAGGATGAATGGTACATCGACATCCGATTCTCACATCACATGACTAGTGATAAGAGTAAGACGGAGTCTCTCAAGAAAAATAAAGATGGTAAGATTATTCTTTCAAATGATGCTCCAACAAATGTTTTGGAAAAAGGTAGAGCCATAATTTACAAAAATAGAAATGCATTTAATACTTTATTAGTTCAAGTCCTAAACCAAAGCATATTAGGTGTAGACAAATGTCAGATAAAGGAAATGTAATTTTCTTCACATCAACCAAATAGAAGGTCATGGACAAAGAAACTAGAAAGGTCATAGCAAGGGGATACAAAAATGATGATAAATTATATGTGTTTAAATATCCTACCTCTCGTAGATATAAGGATGATTTAGACTTAGACTGAAAGAAGACAGTTCCCATTGCAGTGCATCATTCTTGAAACAATATTGTTATAAGTAACTGCAATACATGAATATTGGTTTGTAAATATTATTTGTCTATATTTCTGATAGTGCAGCTGATGTGGCAATAGAAGATAGGTATAGAATGTACAAGCTCAGGGGGATTTGAAGCTATGAAACATTCAATATTTCACTTTCTTTACACGAGCTTCATGAATTATAGTCACGTATACACATGTTGCTTTACAGAGAGTTGTGTATGGTTTTTCTCTGATAGAAAAATAGTAAGACAGACTAAAGAATAGATTCTGACATGCTGTTGAAAATTATGATTTAATTTTCTTTGTCTGATGTTGGTGGGTATAGTGTGCTGATATGGTATTGAGTAATTATTTTCACATTGATGATTATCTGACTTATGGATATGCCTTGATGAATGAGTTGATGTGGTCGCAGTTGATAGTGACAGGTAGCACAAGTTCATGGAGAGCATTAGCCTTATTTCTAATGATGCATTGTTGGCATTATGATTCTTTAATACTTGTGAGGCTCATGTAGTATTTCTAATGATGTTATACTATTTTCATGAAATATGGATTTCTTATGATGAGATTATGGATGATCCGTGATCATATTTTCTAGAATATTATCATTATCTAAAAACATGGAGTTGATGCATGAATAATAATTCAGATATGAGGAAAGAACATGCAGATCTTGTTGTCGATGACTACTATCATGAACGATGCCTATTGTGCTTGATTCCTACACATGTTACATCGTGATTATGCAAATGGAATAAGTCTAAAACATGAATACCTCTGTGATAAGAGATCAAAAGGATGATTGGTTGATACATATTGATTATTGATGAAGTAGTTAAGGTATGATAACTATTCTTGCATATTTGGGCAATAATATGATGTTGCTGCAAGGTTCACGAAGACATGGTTATTTATATTCTTATATGATACTTGAAGACATGGCTACATTGTCTTTTTTGATTGGTTCTCACATAGGTTTTTGATCCATGTCTATGGTGTTTAGTCATGTTATGTGATATGATGCTTCACTACTCTATTTTATTTCATGATGATGTACTTGGTTCCCACATATGTTTCCTTGATGAACATGGTTTGGGGATATTCCTAGAAAGGGAAAAAGATCATATTCGATATATGATGGTTGTGGATCATGGTCTTCATCTCTCACTATTGAGGTCTTTTTCTCTTGGTTTTAAATGTCATATCTGTCATTTGATGTAAATGTCATGTAAATATTAATGATGTAATCCTTATTATATTTAGTTATGTATGGAATTTTGAGGTCATGTCAATATGTAATGCCACTTGGTTGGGTGGTTGAGTCAAATCTATAACCCCACTTAATTGGGTGATTGATGTAAGTATGTGTCCTTGGTGATAGGAAAGGTCATAAACAGTTGAGTTATAGAGTAATGTACTTCATTGAGAGTATTTCTAAAGATTCAACATGTGCTCAGGGGGAGCATGGTCAATATAATGTAGATAAAACCTATAGATCTCTTGTATCTACAAGGAAGGAGAAAATTTCTTTCAGCATTGGTCCACCCTTTGCCCTTGATTTCAAAAGGGGAGAACAACTTGGTGTTTCAATAATGCTTGTGTTGGTGTGTCTAATAGATATCTACAAGTTTTGGTGATCAAACACCAACATGGCTGCCATCAAGTCCAAAGGGGGATATTGTTGGCATTATTATGTAATGTGTTATCCTTGATGACAACCTACTCGATGAGTTTTCCTTTTGATAGCAACCTACTTGATGAAGATGTAAACTTGATGTATCTATAGGCTAGTTCATATGAGACGGAGAAAAAAATAACAGTCAATGACAGAGGAATGATGAAGGTAAAATTTCAAGAAGCATACACAGGTTTTATGAAGGGAAGCTGGGTATACGCAAGTGTATACATAGGTTCAATGAAGTGAAGTAGTGTATATGCAGGTTTGGTGAAGAAAAGTCGTGCATACACATGGGTACAAAGAAGCAAAGTTGCATATGTGTTGGCACATTATTTTATCAATACCAACAGTCTTTACCATGGTATTAGCCCACAATATTAAGCACAGTAGCTGATATTTCATCCCTTCCAAAAATACCATCGGCACTAGTGTGGTTTTGGCTCACGGTATTGGCTAAGGCTCTAACTATATAAAGAGTTGAATATCAAAGTGCTAGGGGTGTATCACGGGTGTATGAGTAAGGACAATGAATGAATACTTCAGTTTGAAGTATATTTGTATGTTATGGGATATAGTTGATTGATAGATATGAAATAAAGATGCACTCATGAATACAATGATGGATCAGGATCTATAGACCTAAAATTACTATGTATTTTCATGTAAGGCTATGAGTTGTTTAGAACTGTATTCTGGCACATGTTTGCTGCAATGAAGGGTATGATGTGAGAAAGTTTGAAGTTATGAAGTATTGCATAGTCCTGAATTATTTACAAATATATACGTAAGTTTGACAAAAGGAAGGCACATATACATGCGAGTTTGGTTCTGTAGAGTAGCATATATATTCAGTAATATGTTGAGATCTATACGTGAGGTGGTTTCGAGAGAATCATGCAGATACACGAATAAGTCTACTGAAAGGCGCATGAAAGACAGGGTTTTGCTGAAGAATGCTGAAGAAAATATATGATAAGTTTTGCTGTGTTTTTTCTATCTATCACTAATGTCTTCATGTATTTATCATTTTTCATGTAGCAGGGTCCATCGAAAGTACGCAACATGGGTACTCCTTGGATTAGGAGTAAAATTTTTCATCCAACAAGTACTCTGCTCGAAATATGAGTAAGACCTTAGGGAGATAAGTTGAAAATACAAGTTGAAAAAGTAGTTTTATTATTTTATTATTTTTTAATATTTTTACTTTTTTATTCCAAAAATGGTGAATCATCCCCCATGGTTGACATCATCATATTGAATCCTATTGGTTCTTCTAAAGTTTATTTTCGTTGTAAATTATTCTTAGGATGACCATTTTAGACCTCAAAATTCCCCTAATGGGTATTGGGTTTAAATGAGTGCAGTGGGTCCAATCCAAAAATATGATGAAAAGAGGCCTACAAGTTGTGATGTATTGAAGTTGTTGGATCCAATGTGAAAATTTATGAAACATGGTCTGTGGTGGTGCTGAGGGTTGGAGCCTTCAATAAGCAAGTCAAAGCTTCATGCCAGTAGGAGCTAGTGATCAGATGAGGGGGTTGTAACTCCCTTCCAGTAGTGGTTGGTAAAAGAGAGCACGGGGTCGAAGCTCCCTTCCAGTGGTGGTTGGTAAACGAGATAAATGGGTTAGAGCTCCCTTCCAGTAGCATCTGGAAAACGAGTGAAGCTAGCAGCGTTTTGCAGGCCTGTGTGCTGGTAGGAGTTTGCCCCAATACAAGATTGTAAGTTGTTTTCTATACAATAAATATTGAAGACAAAGACGAAAACATCGGTGGTTTTCTCCCACATTGGGTTTCCACCTTAAATCCTGTTGTTCATGTGTGTTGCTTATGTGTGATGATTTATTCTATTCTTACTGCACATGTCTACTGCTTACTAAATGCTTGATGAATCATTAATGCACTGGTCTAAGTAAATTTACTGAAGATTTATCTGAATTATATGTTCTCTAGGCATATGCTAGTTTCCTGAATGAAAGTCACATACATACGCTAGTTGGCTTAAGTATAGTCCCGTATAGAATTTAATAAATAAAATTAAAATTCTTTGTCACTCTTAAATATTGATTCACCCCCCTCCCAGTATCTTTCCCAACAAAATAAAAGATATAAATTAGAAACAAGTTTTATCAATCAGGGTGTGCATTTTGTGGAAACAATTGAATCTCGCAATGACAATATTCATAATTGTTTTGATTTATTTTACATCATTTTGGAACATGTGTGAATGGATGAGCTAGTTTTTGTATTGATGATTCAATGTAAAAGTTAAATGTTGTTTCTAACAAGTGCCTGGTCAAACACACCAATGCAAAAAGATCAAGTGGTGAGCTAGATCTCCAGAATCATGGTTGTGTAATGATTTATAGTAAAATTTGTGCAAGGCTATATGCATATGTATTCATTGAAGGTTCCTTGTGAAATATTTTTTGTTTTCTAATATTGTAATTAAAATTTGCATTAATCTATGGATCAAAATGTTGTTTATTTACATGGTGATTGCATTAATATGGTATAGGGATTTTAAGAT
This sequence comes from Pinus albicaulis, assembly GCA_034641835.2. NCBI lineage: Eukaryota > Viridiplantae > Streptophyta > Pinopsida > Pinales > Pinaceae > Pinus > Pinus albicaulis. The sequence continues at coordinate 472,185,348 of CM076571.1, forward strand.
AGAGTATGCAAAAAATTATTTTTTTGTGGGAATCTACATGAGCACACTTAGTTAGCTATGTACATACCGAAGGAGTTGGAGCTTATAACTGAATTATTTTCATATATTTACATGATTTTGTATGTTATAGTAACAAAAATATACTCACATTTGATAATCAATGTTCATAAAGAATTTTATTATATGTCGTTGTATGCTTGAAGTGTACATAGTGACAAAGGGTTGGCTATGTGTTGCCATTAGAAGTTATTGTGCATAGAGAACAAGGTTTTGGAAAAGGTCATTAAAAAAAAAGAAAATTATTTGTTTGTTTCTTTTGAAGAGGAAATGAAAACTACAATGATGAAATTGTAATTTGATTTATTGTTGTTGTATGTGAAGAAGGTCTACAACTTACATGGTTTTCATAAGGGTTCTTGAATAACTAATCTACTGGAAATGGGTCTTCATTGACTTGTTGAATACATAGAGAAATTTTTTACATACATTTCTTGGTTCATATTTGAATGGGATATGTGTGATGCCAATGTTTTTTTTGCAAATAAGATAGATGCAAAATTTATGACAAACATAAACACAATATGATAGAGTATTATATATGAAAATATCACTTGGTTTTTTTTGAGTTTATGCACTAAAAGTTTCCTAGGATTTGGATCACTTAATGGAGGATAAATGATTGCATGGGTTTAAATTGACCTATTTTCAGTACATAGTGCAAAGGTTTTTGATAGGTTAAAGCTTCATGAATTTGATGTGGATGTTGTTGCTTGTCCTCTCAGGTTGTATGCAGGGTAAAAGGCATTGTTTCAATAAAATTAATAAGTGTAATAATATTGTATGTCCCATGATACTGCATGTAGAACTAAACAATATGGTTACGTATTGAGAGCAGGGATAGTTCTTTTGCAGAGGTTGTAAGTTTCCTTGATTTTAGTGCCTTATTGACAAATGGAAAATATTTATAGGTTGTGTGTGTGATAAATAATTATGTATGAAAAATATTCTATGCAAAAGTTAAATAAGTGCACAGGTCAAAGGTTTTTCTATTGAAATGTGTTGGAGTGGCATCAGGCAAAGTATCAATTCAGTAATGGAGAGCTTGATGTGACTAATTGTGGTTGTTGTAGGAACAAAATGATGGTGTAAATTCATGTTGTTCATGTGTTGTTTTTTTTTTTTTTGTATTTTTCCCATCTTGCAGAGACTAAGTATTGTATGTTTGAGATTTTTATGGCTTGTTGTGAAAGGATTGATACTAATTTGAGATGCAATGACTACACAAGGGTTGTAATTCTTGCAAAGTTTTAATGGTTAAGTGAAATATATATTTATTCCTATGATTAGTCTATGGTTGCTAGTTCATATTATGCAAATATATGACATAGTAATTTTGATTTTGGTACTTTGATGTGAGACAACATTTGTGATAATGGTTGAACTAGTGTTTATTTGGGGGCTTGATTAACTAAGTGACAATATTACTCTATCATGTTGTTACTAGATTCGAGTTGTTATTTTTGGTACATTATGCATATGTTGTTGGATTGATGAGCTAGCATTTGCAGTGGAAAATGTGTTGATTTTATACATTATAGGGTTTTCCATTGATGAGCAGAATGGTTGGTGTTGTTATGCTACAATGAGGTTGCAATAGATTTGACTACATTAGTGAACAAAAAAAAGTTTGACATTGACATGTTGTTGTTAGAGAAAATAGTATGGTTGATCTAAAATGTTAATCAAGGTTTATGAATACCTATTGATTGAAATAATTGATGACTTGAGTCATGTATGAATAATATTGGTTGAGATGGACTAGGGTTTGGAATTGATGTCCATTTTGTGGTTGATGGATCATGAGTATTGAATTTGATTGATTTGTCATGTATCCAACTATGGCTTTCCACTAACTGAGTTGCTCACTACAAATGATTGTGTTTTGTTGTGAGTTGTGCAGAAGAAAAATGTGTATTTTTTTGTTGATTATAGATTTGTTGTAGAGAGGTTTTGGTACTTTTCATTCAAATTGAGTAAAATGGTTTATGTGGGTCCAGTTTGAAAATTGGATGAAACGATGCCTAAATGATTCAGTTTGTGTTGTAAGTGGATCTAGTGTGAAATATTTAGAAGTGTGTCCCACAAAGAATTCTAAAGGTTGGAGATCTCAATGAGGGATTTGTAGCTTCCTTTCTGTGGTGGTCGATAAATTTGATTAGGGACCCGTATCTTCCTTCCAGTATTAGCTAGAGAAATAAGAGGAGGTGGTCACCACCAATAGGTAGGAGCTTGCACATTGGTAATATTTTTCACCAATGCATGTTGTAATAAGATATTTTATTTATAATAAGAAGAAGAAAAGGACAACAAAAACATTTCTTTTTACAAGTTGTGTTTTAAAACATATATATAATATCCTTATGTGTTGATGTGTTGTTCATATGCCTTATTATTAAATATTTCTCATGGTTATTGGTCTTTCTTAGATTTACTGCATAATGTCTTGTGAATTAAACAATGGCTCGGTTAAAATGGTAAAAGAAAAGTGAAATTAATAATTGCATGAAATATTGATCCACCCCCACCTCTTAGTATTTCCCACAATTGGTATGAGAGTGAGTTATCTCTAATAAAGCTTAACTTCTTCAGAGTAGAGCAGAAGCCATGAGAAAGAAGGATAAGAAAAATACATCTCGAAGGAAGAATTAAATTCAGGAAAATTGTGACAAGGCCACTGTTAGTGTCGTACCTAGTCATATTGCCATCATTGATCAAAATTGCTTTTTTTCATTTGCATATTAGGTGTCTCATACCGAATAAATTTCACCATTCCGCGAGGTCATGGATTCATTGATGGTAGTAATTCTTATCAGTTTTCCCTCATGAGGTACTTACTAATTTTCCTCCCTATGGTCTTCAGTCATTGGTCACTTTCATTCTCAAAATCATATCAGTAGATCATAGGATGGGTCTCATTAGTCTCTAAGGTCTCACCCTGGTCAAAATAATGAGTCAAGTATCAATAAAGATCAGCAAGGTCATGAGGAAGTCAATAAACTCAAAATCACTGCACCTGGAAGATCAAAGATATCATCCATTTAGTTTGGTGTAATTTTCACCTCAAAACCATGTTTTGAGGTGAAAACATAATACTTTGCCTTTCAGTCACAATTCAGAAGCTATTATCTCCACAAAGTAATTTCCCTGCCTTTCAGAGAAGTTTTCCACAGCATGTTCAGTGCCAAAACATCTTCAAAGTAGATCCATTGGAAAGAGCCCGGAAAGAGCTTTCCAACGGTATACTACACTTTCAAAACTGACTTCTGCATTGAAATTTATGCTTAAGTGAAGTAAAAGCCCTCTATTCCCTAAGCCTCCCCTATTTCCCATGTTTCCCTTCTAACTTTATGTTTAAATTTTTGATATTCCCTTTAAAAAAACCATTTTTCCCCTTTCCGATCACAAACTCGCATTATAAATTACTTAAAATAAAAATGCGATTTACATAACCACTTCCCCTCCATGCCTTTGGAATTTATAATAAAAATTTCACATTATAATATCCCGCCGCAACCACTTTCCCTTCATGCCTTTAATCCTTATAGCAAAGTTCAAAACTTTATGTTATATAAACCCCCCAATCGCAAATCGCAATCGCGTGTTCTATTTGAAGAGCTCTAATCAGCCCATCACAAACACTTGCGATGCGATTGATCGCACATAACTTCGATCATCTCAATCGCAAGTCCCTCCCCCAATCCTCCGATTGCGATCAATCGCATTCCCCTCCGATCGTGACCTCTGATTAACAACCCCCGATCATCCCTCAGTCGTTGATCTCCCAGTCCAATCGGACGGCTCATCTCCAATCGCACCATCGCAATCGGCGCTCCCATAATGCCCCTTCTGATCGATCAATCGCAATATTCTCCGATTGACATACTCCCGATTACACCAGAGCCATCGATCTCATCATCTAATCCAACGGTCCTCCGCCAATCACAATGTTCCAATCGCATTGTTTTAAATCCCACCTTCGATTGACTCTCGCCGATGGCTCGCCCCCGATTAACCCACAACCATCAATCTTCCCCGCCGATCGGACGACCCACAATGAATTGCATCCCCTCCTCCGATCGCAACTATCCTCCCGTTTGTTCCGATTGCGATTGCTTTCCCCTTCCGATTTGCGATTGCGATTGGCCCTTGGGTCCCACCATCAGTACTTCCGCCCATTCATATAATAAAGGGCATGTTTCCTTGTTAACTCAAAATTTTGGTGCAAAGGGTTTTCCCCCCTCAATCGCATCGGAACTATTGTATACGCCATTCCACTCCGTCCCACCTCCCTATTTGCGATTGTGATTGCTGTTTGTTATGTCATATCTCTCCGCTCCCCCATTCCGATTGCGATTATAATGCAAATCTCGACTCCTTTCCCTCCTCTGTCCCATTGAAAATATGGTTTCCCTTCATAAAGCATATATGTTATTACGTTCTATTTCTGTAGTATTTTATTAAAAAAATCAGAGAACAAAGAAATAATGGAAAGCAGAACGTCAGAGGCCAAAGAAACAGAAATGTAGCAGTCGCATCTTCGGCATGATTCTAAGGGATCCACACTACAGGTTTTCGCCTTCCCATTTGGTTATCAGTGAATTTCAAGTGGAACAAAGTAACGCTGCTCTCCCTTTACCGAGAGACTGTTGGCTTTTGGCCTTCCATCTTTAGTTGTGATTTCTCCTCTGCCCATCGATTTGTATTCATGTAAATCTGTCTATTTATTGTAAACACTAAATAGTTTGTAAAGGGCTGAAAGTCTGAGGTCTGAAAACTCAGAAGAGGGGAATAGTGGGCAGCGAGCTCTGCGCTCCATTGTACAGTTTGGCAGGGGATTAATAAAGTGATGCAGCTCTGATTTGTGGGATTCATGTGGTATGAGTTTTAGCATATGTTTTTTCTTTATGTTTCATATGTACATTGTTATGTTGCAACATTCATTCATAAAAATTTCCAGTTGAATGTTTTCAAGTTAGAAAGGTAGAATCCATTTTATATGCTCTGCCTTGGGGAATCATTCATACTCTGTGTATTTTCTTAAATTGTTTAAAAGGATCCATTATTATGCCTTTGATACAGGTTTCTTGTAGATATCGAAGTTCAGAGAGCAAATTCTTCCATTGATGACTACATTTTGAATTCTCCTCACTCCATCACTGCAACCTATATTCCTGAGCCTTCAGAATCATCAGGAGCAGCATTGCTTCCTCCTAATTCATCAGTACTCCCTTCAGTCAACTCCTGGTTATCATCTCCTCCAACAACACCTCCCCCAAATCCTGCAAATCCCGTTGTAAACCCACCCAGAGTCATGGCTGCCCGCTATGCACCCTTGGTGTTACCTCATGTTCTCAATGATATGCCTGCTGACTATCAGAGTAAAATTACTATCTTTGATGCCACTCAGGGCATTACATCCCAACAGCATGTTGACAAGATGAATGACTTTTTTGACTTGCATGAAGTAGAAGAAGAGAATGTAGCTACCAGGTTGTTTGTTCAAAGCTTCAGAGGTGAAGTTAGAAAGTGGTTTAGAGCTTTACCAGCAAGCTCCATTCACACTTTACAAGAGTTACACACTCAGTTCTTAGACCGGTGGGAAGTGAAAAGGAATCCACACCAAATTCTATCTGAATATGATAATATTAAAATAAATGTGGGTGAAACGGTGCAAGACTATTGTTTTAGATTCAATGCGGTATGCAATGCTATTCCAGCTAACCTCAAACCTCCTGTGGATTCAGCTATGCTAAAGTTTCCGGATGGTTTTGATGCCGACATGGCATATCAGCTGCGTGAAAGAGATCCACCATCACTTGAAGAGATGCAAAAGATAGCAGTAAACGTTGAAGCTAATCTGCTGGCTAGAAGAGCTCGAGCCAGAACTGAAAAGAAAGTTGTGGTGAAAGAAGAAGCATCCCCTTCGGAAAGAAAAATGGACACACTAATTCGTACAATGGAAAAGATGGTTGATCGATTAACGATTTCGGACAGACCTGAACCCCAAATAAGAAATCCGAATTTTAGAGGACAACAGCAGCCGCAATTCAGAATTAGACAGAGAGAACAAAGGGCGCAAGACCAAACGGCACCACAGCAGCAGATTAAAACACCGTTACAGCAGAACTACGTGCAAGGGACTAACTCAGATGATGATAGTCCCCTGTTTGAAACCAATCATTTTTTCGCAGCTGATGGTGAACCCATTTTCCTCACAGAAGACGAAGAATACACAGTGGTGACTCCAGACATTCAAGGGGACGAAAATTTCATCCTGGCAAACGACGTAGTGTTAGAAGAAGAATCTGATGATTACCAGAGAGGGTATATGAACGCTCTATCAGCCCAGCAAAGGCAGTATTCTTTGAGGAACAGAAAATTCACAATCAGTCCCATTAAAAAGAGAAAATAACTCCAAATGAAGGACGAGGCACAGAAGAAAGGAAAAGAGCCGGCCAATCCTTCATCCAGCAAAGCACCCGTGGATACTAATACAGCAAATGGAAAAAGCCAGTAGAGCGTAACGAAAGAGCAAACGAAGAATAAAAACCCTCCTATTAAAGAGGTAGAAAAGGCTCCCTCCTTTAATTTAGAAAGTGAAATTTCCAAGTTAAAAGTGTCCGTGCCCTTGACCGAGTTGGTAAAGAATAGTGTATATAAAAATTAGGTATCTAAAGTCTTGCAAATAGACCCTCTTTCTGATATGGTTAATGTGGAGGATGACTACCCCGAACTTATTTTTGGTCCAGCCACACAAGAGTCTGAAGAAAATGAAGTTCCCCCCTTTTACCTCAGTCTTAGGTTACATGAGTTTATCTTGCATAACGCCATGTTGGACTCCGGGGCCTCGCATAATTTGATGCCCAAAGCTGTCATGGAGAAGTTAGGCCTTGATGTTACTAGAAAGTACCATGATTTGTATTCTTTCGACTCAAGTAGGGTCCATTGTATCGGTCTCATCAAATATTTAGTAGTGTCTTTAGATCAAATCCCAGCCAAAAATGTCTTGATGGATGTAGTTGTTGCTGATGTCCCGCCATGGTTTGGGATGCTTTTATCTAGGTCTTGGGGTGCAAAACTTAAAGGGACCATACATCTTGATTTCTCCTATGCCACGATCCCAGTATTTGGCCAGTTGAGAAAGCTATATAGGGAAAAGAAAATGAAATACATGATCACTAGCAAAGACAAGCCAGTAAATCATCCCATCAATACGGTCCACACAGATTTAGAGTCTTTTGTCTTATATTAATATGGTGGTTTAAATGATGAAGACGTTCAGTTGGTACAAGTGGAGGAGATACCTGAGATTTCAGAAAATTTTAGAGAAGTCCTCAAACAGGAAAAATACAAAGCAACAAATGCTTCTGAGCCTCCTGCCTACTAGCAGTAAAGGGATAATGAAAAGCCAGAAATCAGCCAAGGTGAAAAGAAGGAAGAAACTAAATTTTAGCATCTACAAGAAGAAGAAGAAGGCCTGTGGAGTATGGATTTTGATGGAGCTGTTGGTAAGGATGAAGCTGGCATTGGAATATGGGTTAGGAGTCCTATGTTGCAGCCTGAACGATTCCCTATTAATGTTAGAGTATGTGCTTATAAGTTGGCTTTTGACTGCTCCAACAATGAAGCAGAGTATGAAGCTCTGATCGCAGGCCTCAAAATCTTAAAGAAGTTGAAGGCGAAAAGGATTTCTGTGTATGGTGACTCTGAGTTAATAATCAAACAGGGGAAAGGAGAGTACCAAGCTAAACATCCAAGACTGAGGGCATATAGAAATGTAGTTCTGGACATTTTGAAGACATTCCCAGAGTACACTTTGACAGCAGTGCCCAGGATGCAGAATCTTATTGCTGATTCTCTTGCCACTACTGCAAGTAACCTGAAGATTCCGATGAACTCCAACAATAAGTTTGAAATCTATGTCAAACATAGGCCTGTTGTTCCAGACAATTTAAGGTATTGGAAAGTATTTTGGGATGATAATGAGATCAATGCATTCTTACGGGGTGATGGAAAATTCAAGGACACTCCCATAGAAGGCGAGTATGCGGTTGATGATCAAGAAATGGAAACAAACCAGATGGACATATTGCAGCTGAAAGATAATGTAATTCCTAGAGGTCTCATACCTCTAGAGGAGTTGTTTGATCAGGATGATGTTGCAAAGAAGCCAAGCTTGGTGCCCACAGAGCAAGGAGTTGAAGATGTGAATATCGGAACAACTGACCAGCCCAAGTTTGTCAAATTGTCAAAGACATTGTCCCCTGAAGTGAAGGAGAAGTATGTGGAGTTTCTTTCCGAATTCTCTGATGTATTTGCGTGGGATTATTTAGACTTGAAAGTGTATGATAAAAACATAATCCAGCATATTATTCCTATCAAGCTAGATCAAAGGCCATTCAGACAGAAGCTGAGAAGAATAAATCCAAGGCTACTGCCATCAATTGAAAAAGAGGTAAACAAGCTGTACAAAGCGGGAATCATAGTTCCTATCAGATTTTCTGATTGGATTTCGAATTTGGTCCCGGTGCATAAGAAGACTGGAGAGATAAGGTTGTGTATAGATTTTCAGAACTTGAATAAGGCCTCCTTGAAGGATAATTATCCACTTCCGAAAATGGACCATATTCTGGAGAGAGTAGTTGGAGCATCCAGGATGTCACTACTTGATGGCTACTCAGGCTACAACCAAATATTGGTGCATGAGAAGGACCAAGATAAAACTGCCTTCACAACACCCTGGGGAACCTTCCAGTATGCCAAAATTCCTTTTGGACTGAAGAATGCAGGAGCTACTTTTCAGCGTGCAATGGACATCGCTTTTGCAAATGAAAAAGATGTTTTTTTGGTTGTTTATTTAGATGATTTGACAGTGTTTTCAGGATCAGATGATGAGCATTTGCACCATTTGAGAGTTGTTTTTCAGCGATGCAGAAAATTTGGAATTTCTCTCAATCCCAAGAAGTGTCTCTTTGCCATGGATGAAGGCAAGTTACTGGGGCATATCATCTCCAAAGATGGTATTCACATCGATCCAGCTAGAGTGGAGGCAATTCAGCTCATCGACTTGCCACGAAAAAAGAAGGAGATCCAAGCATTCAATGGTAAGATGAACTTCTTACGTCGATTTATACCCAATCTGGCTAAACATTTGAGGGAAATGACTAATATGTTGAAGAAAGACAGCACTGTTAAATGGAGTGAAGAGGCCATCAAATCATTCAATCTGGTAAAGTTTGCTTTGTCCAATGCCCCAGTTTTAATCAGTCCCGACTACACTCAAGACTTTATCATATTTTCGTTCGCATCGGAACATACTTTAGCGGCTGTTTTAATGAAAAAGAGAGACGAGATTGAAAATCCAATTGCCTTTTTCAGTAGAACTATTAGAGATGCTGCTTTGAGGTATAACATTATTGAAAAACAGGCATTGGCTCTCATCAAGGCACTGAAGGATTTCAGGGTCTACATCCTACATTCACATACTATAGCATACGTTCCTAATGCCGCGATGAAGGATGTGCTAATGCAAACTGACCCAGAAGGTCGGAGAGGCAAGTGGATAGCAGCTATGTTGGAGTACGATCTGGAGATCAAGCCCACGAAGTTGATCAAAGGCCAAGGCTTGGTGAAATTGATGGCCCAATCAAATCTGAACGCCTTAGATATAAACCTTATAACAGCAGTGGCAGAAGAGGAAGATGAAGGTTTACTGGTTCCAACTGCAGATATTTTTCTACAGTCCCCGTGGTATTCAGATATCATCTATGTCCTTCAGCATTTGTCACCTCCTACGGGCATGTCCAAGAGTAAAGGTAGATCTCTGAAGCTAAAATGCACAAAATACTGCATTTTAGACAACGCTCTATATTGGAAAGATCCAGGAGGCATTCTGCTTAATTGTTTGGTTGAAGAAGAAGCGCAGAAGGTAATGCACGAGTTTCATAAAGGCGGCTGTGGCGGTCACTTGTTTTGGAAGACTACATCAAACAAGATATTGAGAGCAGGATATTATTGGCCCACATTATTCTCTGATTTATATAAGACAGTGATGAAATGTCACGAATGCCAAATCTTCCAAGGGAAGAAAAAATTGCTTTCGCTCCCTTTGAAACCAGTTTCAGTGAACACACCTTTTCAACAGTGGGGGCTCGATTTTATAGGGGAGATTCATTCTGCGTCCTCAACACAGCACCGATGGATATTGACAAGGATAGATTACTTTACTAAATGGATCGAGACCGTCCCAGCCAGGAAAGCAACAGACGCGGTAATCATTCAATTCCTGGAATCGAATATTCTATCTCGTTTCGGCTGCCCCTGTAAAATCGTAACAGACAATGCAGCAGCGTTCAGATCCAAGAAAATGATCGAATTTTGTGACAGATAAAACATCGCGTTGGGCCACTCAACAGCGTATTATCCATAAGGAAACGACTTGTCTGAGTCCTATAACAAATTACTAGTGAATATAATTAAGAAAATGTTGGAGGCAAACAAAAGAAATTGGCACCAAAAACTCATCAACGCACTGTGGGTAGACAGAGTCAGCAGTAAAAGATCAATAGGTATGTCACCATTTGAGTTGGTTTATGGTACTGACGCTGTCTTTCCGACATCCCTTACAGTCCCAGTTATGAGATTATTGCAAGAAGCTGGCGGCAAGGACAATGAAAATTAGCGAAGGATCAATCAAATGATCCACCTTCAGCAGACAAGAGAGGAAGTGTCACAGAATGCTATTCAGTTGCAGGAGAAAATTAAAAAGATATATGACAGGAAGACAAAAGCAGAGAAGTTTTAGCTGGATGATATAGTGTTGAAATGGGATGCCAGAAACGAAGAGAAAGGGAAGCATGGTAATTTCGACAATCTGTGGAAAGGACCATACAGAATTTCAGCATACAGAGGACAAAATGCCTTCTTTCTTTCAGAAATGGATGGCCAAAATTTCCCTGGAGGAGCAGTAAATGGTAGGCTTTTGAAGCACTACCATTGTTGAAAACAAAGGATCAGAATTTATGTCATCGTCATTGTATATACCATGTTATATTCAGAGTTTGGAGTACACAGTCATTGAAGTTTGGGGCCCGAGGTGAAGGCTATAAAACTTGAATGATATGTATATGGTTTGGTTTATTTCCATTTTTCAGTCTTAGTCATGAGTCAGTGTCAGTATGCATTGTGTCAGTTTTCGGTATTTTTGAGTCCATGACCAATGAATAAGGCTACTTGTTCTACGGTGTTCTTGGCACCTCCAAGGAGCTGCCATCCCCATTGGAGCCAATGTTAGTGTCAGTCTAGTCATAATGCCATCAGTGATCAAAATTTATTTTTTGCGTTTGCATATTAGGTGTCTCATACCGAATAAATTTCACCATTCCGCTAGGTCATGGATTCATTGATGGTAGTAATTCTTATCAGTTTTCCCTCATGAGGTACTTACTAATTTTCCTCCCTATGGTCTTCAGTCATTGGTCACTTTCATTCTCAAAATCATATCAGTAGATCATAGGATGGGTCTCATTAGTCTCTAAGGTCTCACCCTGGTCAAAATAATGAGTCAAGTATCAATAAAGATCAGCAAGGTCATGAGGAAGTCAATAAACTCAAAGTCACTGCACCTGGAAGATCAGAGATATCATCCATTTAGTTTGGTGTAATTTTCACCTCAAAACCATGTTTTGAGGTGAAAACATAATACTTTTCCTTTCAGTCACAATTCAGAAGCTGTTATCTCCACAAAGTGATGTCCATGCCTTTCAGAGAAGTTTTCCACAGCATGTTCAGTGCCAGATCATCTTCAAAGCAGATCCATCGGAAAGAGCTTGGAAAGAGCTTTCCAACGGTATACTACACTTTCAAAACTGACTTCTGGATTGAAATTTATGCTTAAGTGAAGTAAAAGCCCTCTATTCCCTAAGCCTCCCCTATTTCCCATGTTTCCCTTCTAACTTTATGTTTAAATTTTTGATATTCCCTTTAAAAAAACCCTTTTTCCCCTTTCTGATCACAAACTCGCATTATAAATTACTTAAAATAAAAATGCGATTTACATAACCACTTCCCCTCCATACCTTAGGACTTTATAATAAAAAGTTCACATTATAATATCCCGCCGCAACCACTTTCCCTTCATACCTTTAAGCCTTATATAAAAGTTCAAAACTTTATGTTATATAAACCCCCCAATCGCAAATCGCAATCATGTGTTCTATTTGAAGAGCTCCGATCAGCCCATCTCAAACACTTGCGATGTGATTGATCGCACATAACTCCGATCATCGCAATCGCAAGTCCCTCCCCCAATCCTCCGATTGCGATCAATCGCATTCCCCTCCGATCGCGACCTCTGATTAACAACCCCCGATCATCCCTCAGTCGTTTATCTCCCAGTCCGATCGAACGGCTCACCTCCAATCGCACCATCGCAATCGACGCTCCCATAATGCCCCTTCCGATCGATCAATCGCAATATTCTCCGATTGACACCCTCTGATTGACATACTCCCGATTACACCAGAGCCGTCGATCTCATCATCTAATCCAACGGTCCTCATGTCATAATATTCGATCATGTTGTTTTCAATCCCTCCGTTGACTCTAAACGATGGCTGGCCTAGTTAACCCACAGCAGGTCGATCTTCCCACGCCGATCGGACGACCCATGATAGTCGCATCCCCTCCTCCAATCGCAACTATCCTCCGTTCGCTGTCTTGCAGGTGCTTCCTGGAGGTCGCCGATTGCGATTGGCGCCGGGTCCCACCATTAGTACTTCCACCCATTCATATAATAAAGGGCATGTTTCCTTGTTGCTCTAAATTTTGGTACAAAGGGTTTCCCCACAATCACATGGAATTATTAGCATACGCATTCGCTCGTCGACCCAGATTTCGATTTCGATTCTTGTTTGTTATGTCATATCTCTCGCTCCCCATTCCGATTGCGATTATTATGCAAATCTCACCTCCTTCGCTCCCTGCGACCCATTGAAAATATGGTTTCCCTTCACAAAGAATATATGTTATTACGTTCTATTTCTGTAGTATTTTATTAAAAAGTCCGAGAATAAAGAAATAATGGAAAGAAGAACGTCAAAGGCAAAAGAAACAGAAATGTAATAGTCGCATCTTCGGCAATGATTCTAAGGGATCCACACTACAAGTTTTCGCCTTCCCATTTGGTTATCAGTGAATTTCAAGTGGAACAAAGTAATGCTGCTCTCCCTTTACCGAGAGACTGTTGGATTTTGGCCTTCCATCTTCAGGTGTGATCTCTCCTCTCCCCATCAATTTGTATTCATGCAAATCTATCTATTTATTGTAAACACGAAACAGTTTGAAAGGTTTAAAGTCTGAGGTCTGAAAACTCAGAAGAGGGGAATAGTGGGCAGCGAGCTCTGCGCTCCATTGTATAGTTTGGCGGGGAATTAATACAGTGATGCAGCTCTAATTTGTGGGATTCATGTGGTATGAGTTTTAGCATATGTCTTTTCTTTGTGTTTCACATGTACATTGTTATGTTGCAACATTCATTCATAAACATTTCCAGTGAATGTTTTCAAGTTAGAAAGGTAGAATCCATTTTATATGCTCTGCCTTGGGGAATCATTCATACTCTGTGTATTTTCTTCTATTTGAAAAGGATCCATTTATTATGCCCTTTTCAGCTTCTCAACGGTTCTTCCACTCCATCTTATCTCAAACTAGATTGCTAAGTCTCCTGCCTATCTTGCCCCATGAAATACCCTGTATCCTGATTTAATTCCTCAGTTCATGTTGTCCTTGTGTCCCTTACATCCCTGCAAAAATTCAGTCACTTATCAAAACCCGTTTCACAGTCATATATCTAGCCTAAAATCAGTTTATTATTGTGTTATTGAATATTTATTCTACGGAGAGAGCCCTCTCCTGTCCTTGTAGGGCTAGCTACAAGGCTAAGCATGGTTTAGCTGTTACCCTGATTTGCCTTTTTCAAACTCGGGTCCAATTCGGGTGCTAACACCATAGATGTATCACATGTAGTAGTAGTATCTGCAATTGTTAATTAGGGACAGTCAATAGCTGAACAAATCAAGTCAGGAACTATGGATAGTAAATGTATGATTCATCTCAATAATGTAAATTATGAGGATTGGAAAGAAAGGATGAATTCTGGGATAATATCCCTCTGAACTGAAGTCTAGAATTTAGTTTTTAATGGTTATAATAAAACTCCCCATTCAAATCAAGAACTGAAAAAGAATGGTTAGGAATTAAATGCAATATTTTGTTGCTTATAACTTGATTCAAAATTTGAGGAAATTATGCACTATGAAACCCCGAAGCAGGTATGGGATGATATGTAGGACATCCATGAAGGACATTGAAATATAGTAAAGAAAGAAGTTTGTTCATTAGTTAAACCAACAAGTAATATTTCTTTCGAAACATTCAATGTATCTAAAGAATAAATTTGTAGCCTATCAGAAGATGAGTGTGGTCATGAAACAAAATTCATCATATCATACAAAGTTATGGATTTAGAAGAAGAGATATTAAAGTAAGTATTTAAACTTAGAAGAAAACCTATTTCTACTTTGAAAAGAATCAATAACCTCAAGGTTAAGTTATAGGTATATGAAAATAAGGATAATGATGAATCAACAAACACTGTAACACTAATTTAACAATATAAAAAAAGTAAACAATATTGCGAAGGACTTGAAGTTGAGATCATCTCTCTGAAATATGATCTAGAAATGTCAAACAAACGGAATGAGGAGCTACTTTAAGTATTTGATGAACAAGAAAATGGGCGTAAAGAAGAAATTATAGAGTTAAGAACACAGTTGGAAGATACAATAAGCAAAAAAAGGCATGAGGTAAGCTCATTTAAAGGTAAATTACCAGAAAAGGATAAATTGATATTTTAAGATAGTACCAAGATATTGGAAAAAATTCCTATAAGTTAAAGGTCTCTCTCCATCAAATCAGGCCTTGGTTTTCATGAAATTTTGAAGGGAAAATCCATATCACAAGCTTGTGCATAAATTTTTGAAGAAAGAAAAGTAATTTTTTTTTTTTTTTTTGTAAATAATTAAAAAGGTAGTTTAACTAACAATGAAGAAAAATGAATTGTTAAAGGAAATCACTTAGTCCCAATGAGTATGGAATAAATAGAAACAAAAAGCATTCTCTCCCTTTACCAATGATATCAAATTTTTTATTTACCATGACTGTGGACACATTAGAGCCAATTATAGAAGCATATTGTTTAGACCTCAAGAAAATAGTCTCTCCACAAGAATATTATTGGTTCCCAGCTACTCAAGTTTCTTTAAAGGATATTGTTTTACATGCAATTTATCTGGTCATAAAGCGATTGATTGAAAATCACAACGAAAGAAACACGAAGAAAAAGTACTATGATTCTCTTGTTCTCTTATTTGGTCACATAATGAGTTATACATGCAATACATTCACATATTTACCAAAAAATGCATGACCAAGTCAATGAATTAATTTAGACATTTTTTATAACAAGTAGAACCTATCCAAGACAAGAAATTATACACGAATACAATTTTTGAATAACCTAAAGAAGATTCATCTATCAAAATTCATCATGTCAAGAAAAACGAAGAGCAACAAGTGAAGAGTGGCCTTTATCTATGTGCACTAAAAGAAGAACAATGGTACATAAAAAACGAATGCTATCATCACATGTATGGAAATAAGAGAATATTTACCTCTCAATAAAAAAAAGGGTTGTGAGGTTATTCTTGGAATAGTGCACCAACAAAGATACTAGGAAAAGGTAGAGCCGATCTTGTTGTTAAAAATACAAGAAAAACTAATGTATTGTTGTTTCAGGGGTTAAAGAAGAATATTATGAGTGTGGGTCAAATAACTGAAAAATGGCATGTAGTTATATTTATCTTGACAAGATGAAAAATTAAAGAAGAATACAATGGAAAGGTTATATAAAAAGGGATAAAAAATGTAGATAAATTATATGTACTAAAGAAAAATATGAGCAAAAATAAGAGGGAAGTCTCCTCCTATTTAGATTTAGAGTAGGGAAAGACAACCCCCACTTCAGTATTTTGCATCTGATACATATTCCTAAAAATTATTATATAAATGAATGAGTGGTGCATAAGCTCAGGCGGAATGATGCATGAAAATAAGGTTTAGATGTGTATTTTTCTACTAGTTAACTTTAATGATGATCATATGTATTACTAGATTATTTTGATTATTTTGATATAGATGATTTATGCTACTAATGTTTCATTTGGTGAGCCTATTGTGATAAGGATTTGTGATTTATCACTTCGGGAGAAATTTTTGAAGATAATAAGAATATGACGCACATCCATGGGGAGCATCTCATATCCTTCCGGTGTTTTCATAGTTCATTGTTAGAATTATGGTCCCTTACTAATAGAAAAAAGGAAAAAGACACTACTTGGAGGAACTTGATATATATGATATTGGTTTATTACCATAGTTTGAGGAGTATGTAGCTGATGCCTATATGCTTATTGAGATTGTGTATGAGAGTGTAATGAGTTCGTGAGATGTTGATGGTGCATTATTGCAAAATCATATATTGTTGTTGTTGTTGATTAATTTTCTTACATTGATTTTTTGATGCATTATTTGATGTTTGTCGGAAATTTCATTGGTGAGGAGGACTTATATGTTGTTGTCACCATGAAATAAAAATTTTATTGCTTCTATTAGTTTTATATTAAGATGTTGCGTTCTATTCCGCGTATTTGACTGATATTATTGCGATGATCATGTATAAAGCAGAACCATGTATGTGCACTTATATAAGACATGTATCAGTATTGTTTCATCCTTTAGTACATTGGTCATAAAGAGATACATTGTGTCCAACATGTTATGTAGAGGTGTGTCAAGTTCAACTTTGTATGGGTTATTAAATGTGAAAGTATTGTGTTGTATATCATTGACATAACCCTTGTCTCATTTTTTTATTGGGTCACTTGATGGAATGATGTAACTTGAGTCCATGTAGTAATGAATAATTGGTTTGTGATAGGAATTCTTAAGTCATATGTGCTTACTACAGTAATTTTTTTTATCCAAGGAGATTTGTACTAGTATTGCACATCATTATACACCATTGGTCAAAAGTGGGTTCATCTCTTGCAATTGGCGAGAAGGATTATTGTAGAGAGGCGTTATTATACTCCCAATATGTGATTATAGTGAGTATGGTCAACATGAGAGGCATATTATGTAACCAAGTTGTTTGTTTCATATTCTTATCAACCTCAATTAGAAGATCAACTTTCTATTGAACTTGATGTTGAGCTATTAAAACTGTAACAAAGCCCTTTTACTCTTTTTTCTTCCAACTCTTTTGGTGTCGACCTTGTAGGTTGTGTAAGGCTAGGAGTAGCAACACTTCCATATTTATAGTTGTGAGTGGTATACTTCCTTGTCACCATAATTTTTCTTTCAATTTTTCTTGCCAACTTGAATTCCTTCTCAAATGAATTAGGTTCCCAAAGGCGAACGTCATGTTGGATGTTATCCTTTAAATTCCCTATGAAGACATCAATCATGTGCTCCTCTAGAATATCAGTTACGCTTATCTTCAATTTTTGGAAGTCCTCAATGAGCTTCACCATCAAACCCTTTTGTTTGAGATTTATCAGTTGGCTAAAGAATATGTTGGTCTTTGTATCCTCATAATGTGCTATCAATTCCTCCATTAAAATTGACCAAGCAACAATTTTTTTACAAGAGAAAAGCCATACATACCATACAAATGTATTTTTTTTTTCTGAATATAAAGTTACAATGCATACCTTTTGTGTGTTTTTCACATTATGGAGATCAAAATATTGCTCCATCTGTAGTATCCATGTTTCTGGATCCTTGTGATCACTTTCCGATATCGATATTTGGAATATGGTGGGTATTAAATCCAACATTAGAGTCTATGAAATCATGATTAATTTTTTTTTTCTCATCAAAAGTTTCATTTACTACTATTCTCCATTAGGAATCATTTCTTGTATCAGCTTTGGAAAACCTTCCTTTAAACATTACATGTCTTCTTTTAGACCATTCTTCATGTATTCCATGTTTCCTTTAAGTTTTTCTTCTATACCATGGATCTTAAATGCCACGCCATTCTTCAAACCATCCATCTTAGCTTCCATTTCATTTTTTGTTACTCTTTGCGAGAGTGATATTTCTTGCACATGGTCTCGTAATTTTGATATATCATGTTTCACTTCTTCCTCTTCATGACTCATAGTAGAGATTTATGAAGGCTTAATGGGTGTGAAATTCATTTTTAGGGGAATTTTAGAGCCCAATACTAATATCTATGCTTCAATATGCCCTTGGAATCACTTCAAACTGATTTCTCAAACAAGACTTATGCAATTTTAAAAAACAAATACACAACGTTTTCTTGCTTTTGGGGAGCTCGATATTGAAACTAACACGTCTCTGTAATTTTTGATCCCCAAGATTTGATATTAGGTCCTGTAGTATGCCTCTGAGTCTTCTTTCCAATTCCACATGTCAGACCTAATTTGGATTATTCAAGGTAAAGTTATGCCCGATCTCCCACAATGACCTAATTTTGGACTAGTTTAGCGAGCGAACTTGTAAGACATGCCACATGTCCATGTTTCGACCTTCGGCTTTGTAATGATACACAAGAAACTACAGTCTGGGCACTTTTGGTCACTTTTTACATAATTCCAATCCTATATCTAAAATAAAAGTTATGACGATTTTCCCTCGGCCACCTATTTGAGATGAAAATTTGGAGCCTGTAAAAACCCTAACATTCTCAAATCATACCTTTGATAATATAGTGAAACAAGATCTGAAATGTTTACACGAAGTTCCTTGGGATTTCGGCTTAAATGTTTTTTTTTATAGCTTCTCAACCTTCGTAGAAAAAACGTTATAGTGAAAATTCCAAGATGGCTTGTTTGCAGTAGCGAAACCCTAGAATCCAAACCTTTGATACCAAATTTTATGAACGAAATCACAAAATAGAAGAAAATATAGATAAAAGACCTAGAAATCAGTCCCTTCAAGGGGTAAACCTCCTTTACATTACATAAATGAACTATTATTGGATAATACAAATGAAAAAACATCTTTTTTATATATACGAGTCCAAGGGGTCACAATATAATCCTAGCCGACATAACAATAACAATGTAAGGGCACACAAATCAAAATAGTCGGCTTATGTCGGGCTCAATAATAATAATATGGGGACTACATGGGAACAAAAATACCAATAAGGGGGCTATATTAACAATAAAAATAGGTGGATACACTAGTATTATAGGGACCTAACAGGGAGTACCTCTCTCAACGTAGTATTTATCTTTTCCCTTGAATTAAAAAGGGGAGAGAAGGATTTGGTATTTTTTTGGAGTTGTTAGAAAATTATATATTATAGAGAAATGGAACATATAAAAAATGCAGAAACACAAACAAAAAAAAAAAAAATATAAAATGAGACACAAATATATGCGGTTCACACAATTTGGGCTATGTCCACTCCGAATAGCCCGTCCTTCCTTTATATTATCCGGTAAGATGAAGAGACACAACATACATCAGATTTGCTGTAATATCGTCTACTCTCCCTCTTAGTCCCCCTTTCTATTTCGTGATCATAATACACATACAATACACAGTCGCAATACAATACCCTCATAAAAAAAGAGGGGTTGTCTTATAGGGAAAAAAACCTGACATTAAACATAACTTCTACCATCAGATCATCTGCCTAATGAATGGCTTAGATTTATACGAAATTACAATATTTTACAAGGAAATTTTACATCTTTTTTTAGCTTCAGGTGCATTGACACTGAAACCCATACCGGGGAACCGCTGGCCCTCGGCCCCCCTGGACACTCGCGGGGGAGACAAGTCCCCCTGACACCCCCACTACCCCCCTCGCGTTGAGTGGTGTATAGTCTTCTTGGGGTATACATCCGGCTGAAACAAAGACCTCTGAATCAGGATGAAAATCAGGCTCCACACGCAACGAGAGTTTGACATCAATCCCAAAGGGGGATATATATGGAATTATTTATATTGTGTTGGCCTTGATGTCAACCTAGATCATGATCTTATTGTACTATGTCAACCTGGATAATTTGGTGATTAACAGTACAGTTGCAGGATGAGGTATAGGTTCCTAGCTAGATCATGACTTATGATGATGTCTTGATGGTTGTAAAGGTGTTGCAGAAGGTTTAACCGGTTCTGTATATACCTACTGAAGTGAGGAAGCATTATGGTAAATTTATGGGCAGATGATCTCATATTTTATTCAAATTTATCTATCTTCGTTCATAGTCATGTATGCACAGTGCAACAATTTTATATTTTCGATGGGAGCTTAATGTTAAAAATTTGACGATCTTCTCTAAGATGATACGTTATCCAATAAATAGTTCATGCTGGTAATGGAATTTAAAAACCACAGGAAAATCCAAAAAGTTTCTGAAGGAATTCATGTGTGAGGTCGATTTAAAGTTCAATTGATGTGGTCAACAAATCCATAAAAGAAATCCATGGATTTTCCCAAGTTAATCTTGAGAAATTAAATTTATAAATTGGAAATAAGTTTGATCAATCATGGTGATGCATAAGCTGTCATGGATATTCCACTGGATAGTTCATCATAATAGATCTGATAACAATATATTAGAATACCAAAATTTTACACATTTACAGTTTCATTAAACTTTAATATATGTATATTTAACTATAATTAGTGCATGCATGCGAATATAAATTATTCATAAAAGTAGAGAATGAAAAAATAAGCTTACATACAAACACATACGACATAAGATATTCTCTCTGGGAAAGCCTTTCGGGAGAAAACCCAACTAGAAGGTGAGGTTGCTTTGCTCTCTTTCTACGTTTGGAAATATGGCTACAAGTACAAAGAAGAAATGCTTGTGGCTTGTGGGCTGCTACAGTGCACAGATCCTCTCTGTGTGATCTGACTCCTTTCTCTCCTGGTTATCTTTTCTCAACTATGTAACAAATTTATCTCGAAAGAATGGAATGCCTCTTCCTCCTATTGGCCCAATTATAACACGACCGATAGCCTACTAGTGGTGAATTGAAAACATCAACTCTTAAATATAGTTAAAAAATAGAATCTTCTAGAGTCTTTTACTTAAAAAATGCATGGTTAGCAAATTTTCCATGAATAATGGGGGTTGACGTGGCATCCTATCGAATTATACGTGTGAAAACATGAAGGTCTACTTTTGAGTGGCATAAATTTTTCATACAGACTCTGATTGACATGCTTATTGTGACGTTGGAAAGGTCTATGTGAGTAGAATAACATGAAAAGGTGAAATGTGAAAGTGAAAAAAATTTACCCCTCAAAAAATTTCATTTGATGCCTCAAAATTCTCCCGGAATGTTTCAGACCCCATTTCACCAAACTAGGTCCCGCCAGTAAAAACGGTCATGTAATTTTATTCCTCCACCCTTTCCACTCAAAAAATATTGAGATGGATGAAAAAAATATAATGATCCAATTCGAATCACACCTTCCTATTTTTGGAGGCTTTTGGTCCCCAAAAGCTTTTACTGAATGAGGTTAGGAAATTTTTCCTCTACCTTCTCTCTATTTTACCATTTAACTTTGCCTAAAAGTTGTCCCTTCGAACCAATCTTCCAAAGGTCATGTTACCATTGTCTTGTAGTTATGGACCTCTTCTCTAAATTTATATCTTATGTCAACTCTGCCTAAGCGTCTATTTCCAAATCATCCACACAAGGCAGGACATGTTCCTCTTCCTGATCTAACATGGAAGGATCATAGAGTTTCGAATTCTCTACATTCACAACTAAGTAAATGTTAATATATGGTGGTAAATTGAATCGATAAGAGTTGTCACCGAAATTTTCCAATATCTCAAAGGGATCATACCTTAGAGCCTCAATTTTCTTACCAGGCCCCTTCAGCCTCTCCTTTTTAAATTGTAACCATACTTTGTCACCAACCTTGAATGATTTCTCTGTTCTGTGTTGATCATGCCTGGACTTATACTTCTCCCCTCGACTTCTATAATGTGTGTTGTACATGTAGATGGATCTTCCTGATCTTCCCTATAAAATTTTTAGCCCTCAAAACATGTCTTGTAAGATATTCCCTCACTCCTCCTTGTTGCCCTAATGCAATATCCAAAGGTGAAGGTGGAAAATATCCAAAACAAGTATCAAATGGGGAAATTATGGTATAAGTGTGGACTGCTCTATTTTAGGAATGTTATATATATATATACACACACACTATATTTTCATCCTAGGTCTTTGGATTCTTCTCGTTGTATTCCCTCATAAGCTGCACCAAAGTCCTATTGACCACTTTTGTGTGCCTATCTATTTGTGGATGGAATGATGTATATCTATTCAAATTTGTATCCATCTTCTCCCATAATTTAGTTCAGAATGCACTGAGAAATATTTTGTCCTTGTGTTTGGCCAAGAATAAGGTATTTTTCACCCCCATATTTATCAAGATTTGTCATGCACTTTTATATATTTTCCCTTCATCTTAGAAATAAAGTAAAGGAAAATTATGCAAAAGTGAGGTAGAATGGATTAGTGATAAAAGTAGTGTTTGATAACATCAAAAATGATTTGTCATTGCCTTTATTGATAGAGAATAAAAACAACCAACTGGCTGAATGGATGACCGAAAGACAACAGGCAAGGGAGGCAGACAGAATTATATCGGCTCTTACGAATTGGCGGATGATGGAAAGGTACGACCACGCTTGGAGTACTCAATCAACGACCACGAAGAAGCAAGGTCCCATAATGAGAAAGATCCGTTACTACTCCTGAATTCACCTTTAAGCTATAAAAGGCTGAAGAATGAACATGAAAAACAGTTCCTGTAATTTAATATTTTTGTAATAAATGTACTCAGACAGAATCGTCAAGTTTTGTACTAATGTATTGCTCGATGGATTAATGGATAATTTGGCGTTTTTGGAATAGACAACTTCTCAATATTGCTTAGTAGTAGGCTTCTAGTGGATCTGGACATAGCCCCGGGGGTTCTTCTGCTACTTCTTTGCTTTACGTTTATTTACAAAATTTGTGTTTCAAGTTATCCATTGTGTTTCATAAGATATCGTTTGAATTGGTTAATTGCAAGCATGAAATGTTATATCTTCCTTTTTACTAGACTAGTTTACCATTCATGTTCTTTTATTTGAATTCAATGTTTTTACAATTTTTAGTTTAGTTCCAACACGATTGTTGTTCAATTCTGCATATAGTTGTCATTTGATCTTTTCATCACCATTGTGAGCATTTGGTTGATGTTTAATTCAGAAGGATGTTATTAGTTGATTAAAAGAGAATTCCATTGAAAAATTTAGAATAATTGATTTCTGTTCAATTTTATTAGTCTTACTGTTCAATTCATTAAAATTGTTGTTCAATTCATCAGAGCGTGTTGTTAAATTGCAGTTTATTCTTTTTAATCTTAAGTAGTTATTCCTACATAGGCTTAGAATAGAGTTATCTCCCTTGAAGAGTCAGAAGCATTTCATAATTGACTTCCAATTTGATTTGATTGAACTTTGAGAATTAGAAAATCTTCTTTGTGAAAATTTAGAGAAGTTATCTCCCGATGTCACTTGCATATAATGTGCTTACACTCTTGAAATAACAAGACTTTCCTTGGGTTGATAATTAATCAAAATCATTGAGGTTACCTTTAAACAATCACCTTTATGACCCAACACCTTGTATGAAATGATGCTCCTTGGTATCCCAAATTTCACTCAGACCTATCCAAAGAAGAAGTTTGTTACCTCTTGTCCACTGATGGTGTTTTTACAGGGCACCAGAACACACATCTTGATGAACCTATCAACTACCATGAACAAGTAGTCATGTCCCTTCCTGGTTTTCAGTAAACCTCCCACAAAGTCCATGGAAATTATTTCCCAAGGATGAGTACAAATAGGTAAGGGATGCTATAGACCATGTTTCCTATTATTAGGATTGTTGGTACAACAAAGAGTTCATCCTTTTATGAATCTAGCTACCTGCTCTTGCATATTGGGCCAATACACATACCTATGAAAGTTAGCCATGGTCTTACCTACACCTGATTTCCTTGCAACCTTGGAGGTGTGATCCTTTATAATCAGTTTCAATCCCTCACCTTTATGAAAACATAGCTTATCTATCCTGTAGAGCAACCCATCTTGGAGATGTTAGTCAAAAGTGTTGTCTCCATCGTGCACATGAATCTACTTTGCAACTACTGATCCACCTCCTTAAATTCATCATGCTAATAATATGCCTCTCTATATGCATCATGGGTGAATGGTTCCATGTGCATAAGCATCCCGAAATTTGTAATATTTGATGTGGGTGGCCTTGAAAGCATGCCATCCAACTTGTTTGTTCTTCCCTTCTTATACTTGATCACCAAATGAAACTATTGTAAAACCCCCATCCACTTGTAATGCCCGGTCTATTTTAGCTTAGTCTTACCCTGCAAGTATTGTAATGACTAGTGTTCGGTGTAGATTATTGTCTCCTTTCCCATTAGATAATGCTTCCACTTCTTCATAACTTGAACCATGGCATAGAGCTCCTTATCATAGGCAGGGTAGTTAATAACTTCACCATGAAAAAAATTATAATGGTAACATAAATGCCTTCCTTCGTGCATCAATACGATTCCCATAGCATACCCACTTGTATCTGTCTCAACTTCAAAGGGTTGATGAAAGTTTCGTAATGAAAAAAATAGTTCTTGAGTGATCTTCTTCTTTAGCTATTTGAAAGCCCTTTGTTGACCTTTTCCCCACTGGAAACTATTTCCACTTTCTATTATGGCATGGAGAAGTGTTGCTACTTCTGAAAATGAGGCTATGAATTTCCTTAGGTACTGTGCCGCCCCAATGAAACTCCTAACCTTAGATACATTAGTAGGCCCTGACCATTTAACACATATTTCATTAAATTTGGAAGTATTATGTTGATCTAGAATTTAAAACTTTAACTAGAATAAGTTTTTTCAAAATGTGGAATTATAAAATCACTTAGTTTACTAATGTTAATGTATATATTCACCATTTTTGGTGAAAAACTTATCATGGTAAAGTATATAAAATAAATTTATATAAACTTGCAAAAGATAATCTTTCACATCTTAATCTTGGATTCCTTACATTATCTCTTTTAAGATTTTTTATGTTTTGTACTAAAAACTAAGTTTGTTAAGGTTATCTTATGATAATAATGTTGTGTATGTTACTATTATTAAATTTATGAAAAGAATGTTTTATATGTTACTATTATCAACCCATTTAATTATAGTCTTATATAGTAAATATCATGTTTGTGATGACAACTGAAAGATATCTGATAAATTACTATGGATCACAAAAGCTTGAATTCAATTATTAAAACCATTCTCGATAGGGCCTTGGTAACCAAAATTAATCATGTATGTGTTCAGTTACGATTATTAATAAGACAGGGTTGCCACAATTTAAAAGTCTATCACCTTTGCAATACTAGTAATATGGTTGAAGATGAAAAACCATTTTTGATCACCCAATTTATACTCATATTGGATTTAAATTTCAAAATATTTGTGGCACTACCAACCTTCTTGATCTTCTAACTAAACAAAATTATAATCATCTTGAAACATGTATTTTAAGGCTTTTTGAGCGTAATAATAAAATTATAAATAATTTTGAGTAATATCTTTATGGCTTGTTATATATCATAGTTGGTATATAAGATGGATCCCCGTTGGGATTCGAAACTTCGACCATTGTTTTATGATACTGTGGATAATCTGGATTCTGTAATTAATAACCACATAAGTTTGAAAACCATAACCATATGTCATCTTAGTGGATGATAATCATCATTATCACCGCCATCATTACATCATATTGTAGCAAGCTTGAACCATTTTAGAGTTGACAGGAGAAAATATTTTTTTACGATCAAATTAAATGTTTTTTTTTCCAAAGAAAAAATTGAACCATATATTGAGTATACAGAAAATTACATAGTATATGCATATAGCATTCAAAGAAATTCATTTTTCCTCTTTTTACAAAAAGAGGAAATATGGAGTTGCAGTTGATTAGGAGGAAGAAAAATCAATCCTCCCAACACTATAGAAATTGATGAAAAAACTTCTCCTTTCAGCCCAGGGCTCCCCTAATGATAGGAAAGTATACGCCCGGAACAGGGATGGAAACAAACTTGTTCTATTTGTTCCCACAAAAAGCATAAATGGGGTGGTAAACACTGATCCAGTTTTTGAAGTCAATAGTCACATAATACCAAACATGAGGAAATAGTCGTCTCCTGGATCTCCTCTTTAGAGGAAAAATATCCGAAATAGAGACATGGAATTTCTTAGGATATGTTTCAGTGCTGAAAAGAAAATATAAACAAAATGTGTAAAATTACCAATAGTTTTGGACAGTTCCATGCTGATCTGAAAAAGGTGAAATTGGAAACTAGTGGACGAATGGAGGTTGTTCGATAATTCAGACAAGTCCTCCATCAACCTCTGTTTCTACCCAGTGCCCCAAATCTTGTCGAACGCCCTCCTTAGATAGGATTTATACTTCATTGTTTCGTTCCCTGTAAATGTGACAAGCAGTGATATGGTTAAAATAGTATTTTAAAAGCAGCACCTCATCTAGTAAAGGAGAAAAAATGTAATTTAGGCATATCTGGGACCATTAAATCACTTTATGATGTTCAAAGAGTCCCCAAAAATTTAGACTTCTCTCATCTCAAGGGAGGAAAGCCAACAAAGAATGAGATGAAGGGCTTTAAATTATATGAAGCTATTTGTCCCCTATCTAAGGCCAAGCAACACTTTGAAAAATTTCCCTGATGGAACATGAATGGATAGGCCAACGCCACATCTATTTTGAGGATCAAATGCCCCATCGAAATATGCCCATGGAATGTCACCCCTAATGACCTCCTCTTGAATGACTCTGGCATGTTGGGACTCTGACGGGACTAGAATATACTAAAAAATAGATACCCCTTCTGTTGCTAGTAGATTAATGGGAAAGAAAGCGCCTTGAAAGATGACATGATTTCTCGCAATCAAGGTTCCCTAGGAAACAATCAGTGGGGGGTTCTGCACCCTCTCATTTGGAGAAGCCTGCCACCATCTCTGCCATGCCTCCAAAACAACTTGACCTTCCCACTTTTGTGTAATATTGAGAAGCCTCAAGGTTTTGGTCCAAAGGCTGACATTATATGTGCAAGTAAGAAAAAGGTGATGTACTGACTCAAGAATAGCCTTGCACAGGGAGCACCAACTAGGACCAACCTTGCCCCTTCATTGGAGAAAGTCCTAGAAGGTAAATTTGTTATGAAGAATTCACCAGAAGAAAAATTTAGATTTCATCGGTCCCTTTAGCTCCCACGACGATTTAAACCACCACTCCGGCTCCCCCCAACCATTCTGAGACATTAGCCATTTGTACCCAAATTTTAGGGAGTATAAACCCATTGGGGGGTGTACCCATCTGAACTCATCTGGCCTCTCCTAGATTCTGATATTTGATCTATGGAGCTCACTCATGAAACCCTGCCACTCTAATTTCCACCTGTTATCGAGCTGAAGGGCCTCCCCTATCATCCATGCTTGTCCCCACATGGTTGACTGGCCTTGCTGGGAATATTGCTCAGAGTTCTGAGGATTCTTTGTTCCAAATACTCAATTAGATCTTTTGAGAGGGCATATCTCCAAGTGCAACCCACCCATGGATCACAACCAAGCCTTACCTGTGCACTGTCCCCAACATGCCAAGCTAGTCCCTGTTCGATTATCTTGACTCATGCTAGCATTTCTTTCCAGACAATCGAAGAATTTTTTAATTTCTTATTCGACTTGCATAACTATTCATTTATTGGTATTGGGTCAATTTATTTCCTTCTTATGACTATCATCTAAATATTTTCCAGATTAATGAGTCTCCAACCCAATTTTGCAGCGAGAGAAGCGGTGAAGGAGGGGAGCTCCTTTATTCCCCACCCTCCCCAGGCCTTCAGACACACTATTTTCTCCCATGCAACCCATGTCATTACATGTTCCACCTTTGATCCTGCCCATAAGAACCTATTGTAGATTTTATTAATAGATGAGAGGATCCTTTTTGGCACCCAAGAAAGGGAAGCCGAGTACACCAGAATGGCCATGGCTATAGATTTAATCAACACTAGTCTCCCTGATCGACATAGCCATTTAAAAATCCAATGTTTCATCCTTGTCTCAATTTTTTCCACAAGCCAGTGCCAATCCTAAATTCGATAAGAGTCCAGCTTTAGTTGGAAACCCAACTCTTTGAAAATGTCTTGTAGGGCCTTTACTTCAAACGGTAAAAATTCAGATATTCTACCCACTTCAACATGAGAAAGGCCTGCCATGCTAATTGAGGATTTCTGGATGTTTATACTTAAGTTGTTCGCCTTTAAGAAGAGGTCCAACACCTCCTTTAACTGTCTAAATTATTTGTAATCTTCCATTGTTGAAAACAAGAATATCATCCACAAAGAGCAGATGAGTAATGAAAAGGTTGAAAACCACCTCAATGCCTTTTAGTTCCCCCCCTTTCTTTTTGCATCATGAATCATCAGGCTAAGCCCTTCTGCATCCAATAGAAAGAGAAGGGGAGATAGAGGGCATCCCTGATGAAGGCCTCTTTGAACATGGAAGAAGTTGGTAGAAGCCCTGTTGACCATAATATAAATACTTGTAGATGAAATGCACCCCATCACCCAATTTATGAAGTCAATCCTGAAGCCAAGATGGGTGAAGAGAAGTCGAAGATACATCCAACTAATTATGTCCTATTCCTCAGAGAGGTCTATTTTTACAATTTCTCCTTTTTTTGGTCTTCTTTCTAGGTTTTAGATAGTTTCCTGTGCCACCCCTACGGTCTCGTGGATTTTTCTTCCATCCAGGAAGCCGAAATATTCCAGGGAGATATATCGAGAGAGGAAGGGTTTAGGACGATTAGCTATCACTTTTGGAATGATTTTATAAATGCACGAGCAAAGAGAGATGGGTATAAAATCATTGAAGGACTCTGAATCCTCCTTCTTGGGGATGAGGGCGAGGAAAGTAGAGTTGAAAGGTTAATAGACGGTTCCAGAGCTTCTCGACTCTTCCACTACCACAAGCAGGTCATCACCCAAAAATTCAAAAAAATGTTGGAAGAATTCCACTGTCAAACCATCCATCACTAGGCTCTTATCTTTCTGCATTTCCTTGAGGATACCCTCCACCTCCTGTTTCGAGACAGGTTCCATAATATTATCATTCCCTTCTTCGTCAATATATCTTGGGAAAAACTGTGCAACACTGATCACTTTAGCAATAGATACCTCCGCAGGGGCTCTAGACAAATATTTGAAGTGTTTTACTCCTAGAGAAGATAAGTCTTCGAAAGTCTGTGCTGTAACACCTTCCTTCGTCTACATTCCCCAAATTGTATTAATTTTTTCCTTCCTTTGGCATAGTTCTGTAAACATTTCATGTTCTCATCTCCAATTGAAAACCAAATTTCCCTGCTTTTGAGGCGCCAAATTTCTTCCCTCTCCAATAATATTTTCCTTCCTGATGCTTCAAGGCTCTTTATTCTGTCCCTAGATTCAATGTCGGAGGCATATCCGAGCCCCTCTGGACTTTCAAGGAAGTTAAGTTCTTCATTTAACTTTTGTAATTCTTCCTCCTCATTTAGTTTTTTTTCCTTTGCCCATTCCAAGGTATCTTTTTTCATTTTATTTAGATTCTCCATAAAATTCTAGCTCATACTACCTGGTTCCGCCGACCTTTCTATCCTCCAATTGGCATGGAACAAAGAGTTGAAGAATTCATCTTTCAGCCAGGAAGATTTAAACTTGAAGGGAGCTCCCAGCTTCTTATGTGGACCTTTGATCTCTATTAGGATGGGTAGGTGGTCAGATATCCCCCTTTCCCCAACCTAATGCCTAAAGACAGAGGATCTGGCCACCAGGTCTTTGTTAAGGAGAAAAAAATCCATCTTCCTGGCCACCCTATCCTCGCCCATTCTTCTGTTCCTCCAAGTGGGTCTAGGGTTGATCAGATTTACATCCACCAGGTGAGAGGAGACTAGCTTATTGAGAAATAAATATGTAAGATGGTCTACATGAGCATAAGGACCCAAGGATTCAGAGATCCCCAAGGAAAAATTTAGGTCTCCTACCAAGATAAGATTTGAGTTATTAAAGCATGACTTGGCGAATATATTATTCCAATACTACACCCTATCCAAGCAAGGCCCATAAAAATTTAATAGAAGAATAGGGTAACAGAGCTCATTTGAGTAGAATTCCATGGCCAAGGAATTTTCAAATCCCCATGTAGATATTTCCTTTAGCCTCTTAGATTTTATGCCCAAACCCAAGCCCCTGGATCTTCCGTGAGCATTCAGGGCATGGAATAACCACCCCGGGAACATCCTGGATAGAGTGCCAACCACTTCTTCCCCCATCCCCAAGGTCTCTTGTAACATAAGAACATCTGGTTCATAGGACATCATCAACGCCCTCAGTGCTAATTTTTTGGGTTGAATAGCAAAACCCCTGCAGTTGTATGAGAGAATGATCATCGATAACCCAGGTTGGGGGTCTGCACTACTCTAAGGACCCCAGAAAGGGAACATTGCTTATCATATGCAATGTCGATTTTTTCCTTGACTTGAGCCTTGGAAAAATTTCTTTTCATACCCCACACCTTTCTAGGGCGCACTGAAATGGGATTTGTCTCCAATCATCCAATAACCTCCTCCTTCATAGGTTTCTTCATAAGAGTTCTTAAGTTATATGGGGGTTTTTCAGGGATACAGGGCGAAGGGAGGGGCGATCCTATATCAGACACATTGAGGGATTCTGACAGGGTAGCTGGGATGGATGTAATGATATTGTCCAAGGACTCTATGACACCATGAATTTTCAAATATTCCATTTGAGATGGCCCTCCAGAGTAGATGTAGCGGGTCGAGCTTCAAGGAAAGGTGAATATGTTGGAGGTCACTCAGGTTCATGTTCCATTACTATAGGGTATTTTTTCTCTGCTAGTTGATCAGAAGGAGTTGTTCTAGTCATGTTTCCACTTGGTCCATCAACCCCTTCCATCATCTCCCCCTCTGGTGCCTTGATCTCTGCTACAGTCGAGCATCTGAGACGCCCTCGATTTATCCTTTTCTGCTTCCTTAATCTTCAGTTCCCAAGTAGGTAATCCTTTGCCAGGTGTCCATATTTATGGAAATGATGGCATTGGAATGGCATGTGTTCATAGTCCAGAGTATATGTAAATGCGAATTCCTTATATTTGAGGTGGATATCTTCAGCTAGGCCTTCTTTAGGTTTTAGGTTGACCGAGATTTTGGTAGCACTCTGATCCTTGGTCTGATGGAATGACATATCTACTTTAAGGAACTGACCCAGCCTGTTCCCAATTGATTGAAAAGATGAATCCGTCCAGAAGGGTATTGGTAACACTGGTAGCTTCACCCAAACTAGTAATTCTTCTATTTTTTTCATTTGAGCATCAAAGAGTGGCGTCCATTTCTTGAATAAGACAAGCCTCTTCCCAAATTTATTTCAGTTCCTTTCTATAACCCATTCCAAGTGCTCCTTTTTCTAAAACTTAATCATAAACCACCCCTAGGCTAGGATTTGAATATATGTGGGACTTCCTAGGGCATCCACCCATACTGAGGCTATCCAGTCTATGATATAGATGATAGAGTATTTCCTTCCTCCGACTCTTCCTACTAGAATGGTTTATGTTGCTTCCATTACTTCATCAATGAGTATGTCCACTCCAAACACATTGCATGGGCTCTCTTATTTTTTCCTGATAAACTTGGTCTTCTTTCTCTTTGTTCCTGCAACCCCACTCCTTCCACCTTCCTCACCGTCCAACAACCTTTCGATAGAATCTAGCTCTTCAAGAATGGGTGACCCAGGTCGCCCTTCCCTAGTGTGATGAGAAGCCTCCCAAGAAAGGCCTCCTGCTTCTAGAGGACCTTCTTGTTGTCTGGCCACCCCAAATTCCTCCTATCGATTTTATCCTCTATTAGAGCCTGAAATCATTCCCTGTTCCTCTGATAAAAGCATAGGATGAAGGGCCCCTGCCTATCCCAAAGCTGTCTGCCTTAGATCACTAGGGTTTCCAAACAAACCCTTAGGGACCTTCGGCCCTGAACTCGTCGCTTCACTCCCCTGTGAGAAAAGGAAATTTTTGAGGAAACTAATGCCCTGCCACTAATGTGGGCTACTTTGTGCACTAGGAGCATCCAAATGATCTCCTCTTCCCAGATCCAGAAATCTATGGCTTTATCCTAAGAAACCCTTAATGCCAACAGAACTCTGAATACCACAAATAGCAACAATATCTTCCAACCCCCCTAAGAGAAATGAGATTGATGAAATACCTGGCAGTGTAGAGTTTAACATATTTTTTGAAAACTGAGCGACTCCATGCTTCTCACGGAAGGATGAAAGCTGGAGTGGCCCTGGTTCATTCTCTTCCTTCCACGCGCAGTTGCTTTCTTCCAGGAGAGTTGCCCCGTTCGGAAAACCCAGATGCCTTTTGGAGCTTTGTTCTTCAAGCTTGCGTCACCAATGGCTAGAATATACCACTCCAAATTTCTCGCAGACACCTCGTGCCCCAAAAATGCTAACAGATCTTCCAGCGCCAGTTATAAATCCACCAAATCCCATTCAAAGCCCATCTTTACTATTTTCTTTAGTGTATAAACAAAACCTCTGACACCACATGACCCTCTCCAACACCTAATGTTACACTAAAAATTTTCACCATGATGTTTTACTGTTTATATGGGTTCATCATTACTCATACAATACTCCCTTAGAAGTCTACAGACATCAAGTTCCTAAAACCAAGCCTTGAAATTGAGAGAAAAACTTATAAAAGTCATAAAAATACTTGTACCGCACTTTCTCTTAGTATTAGCTGCGGTGCCTCATCTGTTTGTTCTAGAAAATGTGGAACCGGCCACACTTTTTCTTCATTAAAGGTGCAAACTCCTGTAAAACGTAAAATAAAGGCGAAAGTAAAATTTAGAAGCCTAGCTAGTTGAATCTGGAAGCTTCTGGAAGCAATTATTTGGTGGAAAGTTCACTCCTTTCATGTACATTCATCCCTCCATTAAAGGAGCCTACCTGTTGGTATGTGGAACTTAATCCCTTGAAAGAGGATTCTATCCCCTCTTATTTGGAGCTGCAACCTCTTCTCTTTTGCTATAAATTGAGGCCATAGTTTAGCCTCAAGCGGAGTTAGGCTTTGAGACTTTTTGAGGAGAAATGTTGGAGAAGCAGAGACTCTCTTAACTGACTGTCATATGGGAATGATTACACACTCATGTGTATGTTAGTCGAGAGAGTGCAAAGGCTTGTCAAAGTAGAGGAAACACTTGTTCCGAACCCCGGAAGGACCTGTACAACATCAAGGTGAAAACGGTTGCATGGCTCCTTTTTTCATTAAAGATAATACAAATGGATCCTGTTTTCTCAATGAGTTGTTTATTTAAATAGCTTATTTCTTGAATTCCTTGATCATAAAGATAGATTTATGGTTTATGAATTAGTCTATATTATGTAGGTTCTTCTGATTCTTTCATGTTTTTGATTTTAGATCTTGAAAGGAGACGTATTTAAAATGATAGGAAAGAAGACTACAATCAATGCTGGACTACAGGTAAGTCCTAAGTCCTTCCGATACGATAATGCTTCCACTTCTTCATAACTTGAACCATGGCATCGAGCTCCTTGTCATAGGTAGGGTAGTTAATAACTTCGCCATGAAAAAAATTATAATGGTAACATAAATGCCTTCCTTCGTGCATCAATACAATTCCCATAGCATACCCACTCACATCTGTCTCCACTTCAAAGGGTTGGTCAAAGTTTCGTAATGCAAAAAATAGTTCTTGAATGATCTTCTTCTTTAGCTATTTGAAAGCCCTTTGTTTTCCTTTTCCCCACTGGAAACTATTGTCACTTTCTATTATGGCTTGGAGAAGTGTTGCTACTTCTGAAAATGAGGCTATGAATTTCCTCAGGTACTGTTCCGCCGCAATGAAATTCCTAACCTTATATACATTAGTAGGCCCTGACCATTTAACACATATTTCATTAAATTTGGAAGTATTCCGTTGATCTAGAATTTAGACCTTTAACTAGAATAAGTTTTTTCAAAATGTGGAATTATAAAATCACTTAGTTTACTAATGTTAATGTATATATTCACCATTTTTGGTGAAAAAATTATCATGGTAAACTATATAAAATAAATTTATATAAACTTGCAAAAGATAATCTTTCACATCTTAATCTTGGATTCCTTACATTATCTCTTTTAAGATTTATTATGTTTTGTACTAAAAGATAAGTTTGTTAAGGTTATCTTATGATAATAATGTTGTGTATGTTACTATTATTAACTTTATGAAAAGAATGTTGTATATGTTACTATTATTAACACATTTAATTATAGTCTTATATAGTAAATATCATGTATGTGATGACAACTGAAAGATATCTGATAAATTACTATGGATCACAAAAGCTTGAATTCAATTATTAAAACGCTGCTCGATAGGACCTTGGTAACCAAAATTAATCATGTATGTGTTAAGTTAAGATTATTACTAAGACAAGGTTGGCACAATTTAAAAGTCTATCACCTTTGTAATACTAGTAATATGGTTGAAGATGAAAACCATTTTCGATCACCCAATTTATACTCATATTGGATTTAAATTTCAAAATATTTGTGGCACTACCAACCTTCTTGATATTTTAACTAAAAAAAATTATAATCATCTTGAAACACTTTTAATGTTTTTTGAGCATAACAGTAAAATTCTAAAGAATTTTGAGTAATATCTTTATGGCTTCTTATATACCATAGTTAGTATATAAGGTGGATCCCCATTGGGATTCGAAACGTCGACCATTGTTTTATGATACTCTGGATAATCTAGATTCTGTAATTAACAACAACCATAGAAGTTTGAAAACCATAACCATATTTCGTCTTAGTGGATGATAATCATCATTATCACCATCGTCATGACATCATATTGTAGGAAGTTTGAACCATTTTAGAGTTGACAGGAGAGAATATTTTTTTATGATCAAATTAAATGTTTTTTTTTCCAAAGAAAAAATCAAACCATATATTGAGTATATAGAAAGTTACATAGTATATGCATATAGCATTCAAAGAACTGCATTTTTCCTCTTTTTGCAAAAAGAGGAAATATGGAGTTGCACTTCATTAGGAGGAAGAAAAGTCAATCCTCCCAGCCCTATAAAAAATGATGAAAAAATGTCTCCTTTCAGCCCCGAGCTCCCCTAATGATAGGAAAGTATATGCCCGAAACAGGGATGGAGACAAACTTGTTCTATTTGTTCCCACAAAAATCATAAACAGGTTGGTAGACACTGATCCAGTTTTTGAAGTCTATAGTCACACAATACTAGACATGAGGAAATAGTCGTCTCCCGGATCTCCTCTTAAGAGGAAAACAATTTGAAATAGAGAAATGGAAGTTTTTAGGATATGTTTCAGTGCTGAAAAGAAAATATAAAAAAAATGTCTAAAATTACCAATATTTTTGGACAGTTCCATGTTGATCTGAAAAAACAGGAAAAAGAAAAAAGGAGAAATTGGAAACTAGTGGGCAAATGGAGGTTGTTCGATAATTCAAACAAGTCCTCCATCAACCTCTTTTTCTACCCAGTGCCCCAAATCTTGTCGAACGCCCTCCATAGATAGGATTTCTGCTTCATTTTTTCGTTCCCTGTAAATGTGACAAGCAGTGATATGGTTAAAATAGGATTTTAAAAGTAGCACCTCATCTAGTAAAGGAGACAAAATGTAATTTAGGCATCTCTGGGAACTGTTAAACCACTTTATGATGTTCAAAGAGTCCCCAAAAATTTAGACTTCTCTCATCTCAAGGGAGGAAAGCCAACAAAGAATGAGATAAAGGGCTTTAAATTCTATAAAGCTATTTGTCCCCTATCTAAGGCCAAGTGACACTTTGAAAACTTTCCATGATGGAACTTGAATGGATAGGCCAGCACCACATCTATTTTGAGGATCATATGCCCCATCGAAATATGCCCACGGAATGCCACCCCTAATGACCTCCTCTTGAATGACTCTGGCATGTTGGGGCTCCGACGGGACTAGAATATACTAAAAAATAGATACCCCTTCTGCAGCTAGTAGATTAATGGGAAAGAGAGCACCTTGAAAGATGACACGATTTCTCGCAATACAGGTTCCCTAGGCAACAATCAGTGGGAATTTTTTCAGCCTCTCATTTGGAGAAGCCTGCCACCATCTCTGCCATGCCTCCAAAACAACTTGACCTTCCCATTCTTGCGTAATATTGAGAAGCCTCAAGGTTTTGGTCCAAAGGCTGATATTATATGTGCAAGTAAGAAAAAGGTGATGTACTGACTCAAGACTAGCCTTGCACAGGGAGCACCAACCAGGACCAACCTTGCCCCTTCATTGAAGAAAGTCCCAGGAGGGAACTTTGTTATGAAGAATGCACTAGAAGAAATATTTCAATTTCGCTGGTCCCTTTAGCTCCCACAACGGTTTAAACCACCACTCCGGCTCCCCCCAACCGTTCTGAGACATTAGCCATTTGTACCCAAATTTTAGGGAGTATAGACCCGTTGGGAAGTGTACCCATCTGAACTCATCTGGCCTCTCCTAGATTCTGATATTTGATCTGTGGAGCTCACTGATGAAACCCTGCAACTCCACTTTCCACCTGTTATCTAGCTGAAGGGCCTCCCCTGTCATCCATGCTTTTCCCCACATGGTTGACTGACCTTTCTGGGAATATTGCTCAGAGTTCTGAGGCTTATTTGTTCCAACTACTCAATTAGATCTCTGGAGAGGGCATATCTCCTAGTGCAATCCACCCATGGATCACAACCATGCCTTACCTGTGCACCATCCCCAACATGCCAAGCTAGTCCATGTTCGATTATCTTGACCGATGCTAGCGTTTCTTTCCAGACAATTGAAGCATTTTTTAATTTCTTATTCGGCTTGCACAACTATTAATTTATTAGTATTGGGTTGATTTATTTCCTTCTTGTGACTACCATCCAAAGATTTTCTAGATTAATGAGTTTCCAACCCAATTTTTCAGCTAGAGAAGCAGTGAAGGAGGGCAGCTCCTATATTCCCCACCCTCCCCAGGCCTTCAGACACACTATTTTCTCCCATGCCACCCATGGAATTATATGTTCCACCTTTGATCCTGCCCATAAGAACCTATTGTAGATTTTATTAATAGATGAGACGATGCTTTTTGGCACCCAAGAAAGGGAATCTGAGTACACCAGAATGGCCATGGCTACAGATTTAATCAACACTAGTCTCCCTGCTTGAGGTAGCCATTTAAAACTCCAATGTTTCATCCTTGTCTCAAATTTTTCCACAAGCCAGTGCCAATCATGAATTCGATAAGAGTACAGCTTTAGTTGGAAACCCAAGTATTTTAAAATGTCCTATAGGGCCTTTACTTCAAACGATAACACTTCAGATATTCTGCTCACTTCAGCACGGGAAAGGCCTGCCATGCTAATTGAGGATTTCTGGATTTTTATACTTAAGCTGGTCGCCTTTAAGAAGAGGTCCAACACCTCCTTTAACTGTCTAAATTATTCTAATCTTCCATTGTTGAAAAGGAGAATATCATCCACATAGAGCAGCTGAGTAATGAAAATGTTTAAAACCACCTCAATGCCTTTTAGTTCCCCCCTTATTTTTTCATCATGAATCATTAGGCTAAGCCCTTCTGCATCCAATAGAAAGAGAAGGGGAGATAGAGGGTATCCCTGATGAGGGCCTCTTTGAACATGGAAGAAGTTGGTAGCAGCCCCGTTGATCAGAATAG
The DNA here is from genome assembly GCA_034641835.2 of Pinus albicaulis. Taxonomy (NCBI): domain Eukaryota; kingdom Viridiplantae; phylum Streptophyta; class Pinopsida; order Pinales; family Pinaceae; genus Pinus; species Pinus albicaulis. The sequence continues at coordinate 472,223,468 of CM076571.1, forward strand.
AAATACTTGTAGATGAAATGCACCCCATCACCCAATTGATGAAGTCAATCCTGAAGCCAAGATGGGTGAAGAGAAGTCAAAGATACATCCAACTAATTATGTCCTATTCCTTGGATAGGTCTATTTATACATTTTCTCCTTTTTCTTGTCTAATTTTTAGGTTGTGGATAGTTTCCTAGGCCACCCCTATGGTCTCGTGGATTTTTCTTCCATCCAGGAAGCTGAAATGTTCTAGGGAGATATTTCGAGAGAGGAAGGGTTTAGGATGATTAGCTATCAATTTTTCAATGATTTTATAAATGCAAGAGGAAAGAGAGATGGGTCTAAAATCATCGAAGGAATCTGAATCCTCCTTCTTGGGGATGAGGGCGAGGAAAGTACAGTTAAAAGGTTGATAGATGGTTCCAGAGCTTCTCGACTCTTCCACTACCACAAGCAGGTCATCGCCCAAAAATTCAAAAAAATGTTGGAATAATTCCACTGTCAAACCATCCAGCCCTGAGCTCTTATCTTTCTGCATTGCCTTGAAGATACCCTCCACCTCCTCTTTCTAGATAGGTTCCATAATACTGTCATTCCCTTCTTTTTCAATATATCTTCGGAAAAACTGTGCAACCCTGATCACTTCAGCAAGAGATACCTCCACAGGGGCTCTGGACAAATATTTGAAGTGTTTTACTCCTAGAAAAGATAAGTCTTCGAAATTTTGTGTTGTAATGCCTTCCTCAGTCTACATTCCCCTAATTGTATTAATATTTTTCGTTCCTTTGGCATAGTTCTGGAAACATTTCATGTTCTCATCTCTAGTTGAAAACCAAATTTCCCTAATTTTGAGGCACCAGCTTTCTTCCCTCTCCAATAATATTTTCCTTCTTGATGCTTCAAGGTTATTTATTCTGTCCCTGGATTCAATGCTGGAGGCATATCTGGCCCCCTCCGGACTTTCAAGGAAGTTAAGTTCTTCATTTACCTTTCGTAATTCTTCCTCCTCCTTTAGTTTTTTTTTCCTTTTCCCATTCCAAGGTATATTTTTTCATTTTATTTAGATTCTCCATAAAATTATAGCTCATACTACCTGGTTCCACCGACCTTTCTATCCTCCAAATGGCATGGAACAAAGAGTTGAAGAATTCATCTTTAAGCCAGGAAGAGTTAAACTTGAAGGGAGCTCCCGGCTTCTTATGTCGACCTTTGATCTCTAGTAGGATCGGTAGGTGGTCGGATATCCCCCCTTCCCCAACCCAATGCCTAAAGACAGAGGATCTGGCCACCAGGTCTTCGTTAAGGAGAAAGCAATCCATATTCTTGGCCACCCTATCCTCACCCATTCTTCTCTTCCTCCAAGTGGGTCTAGGTTTGATCAGATTTACATCCACCAGGTGAGAGGAGAACAACTTATTGAGAAAGAAATCTGTAAGATGGTCTACATGAGCATAAGGACCCTAGGATTCAGAGATCCCCAGGGAAAAATTTAGGTCTCCTCCCAGGATAAGATTTGAGTTATTAAAGCATGACTTGGTGAATAGATTGTCCCATTACTACACCCTATCCAAGCAAGGCCCTTAAACATTTAATAGAAGAATAGGGTAACAGAGCTCATTTGAGTTGAATTCCATGGCCAAGGCATTTTCAAAGCCCCATGTAGATATTTCCTTTAGCCTCTTAGATTTTATTCCCAAACCCAAGCCCACGGATCTTCTGTGAGCATCCAGGGCTTGGAATAACCACCATGGGAACATCCTGGACAGAGTTCCAACCACTTCTTCCCCCATCCCCAAGGTCTCTTGTAACATAAGAACATCTGGTTCATAGGAAATCATCAACACCCTCAGTGCTAATTTTTTGGGTTGAATAGAAAAACCCCTATAGTTGTACGAGAGAATGATCATTGATAAACTAGGTTGGGGTTCTGCACTACTCTAAGCACCCCAGAAAGGGAACGATGTTTGCCATATGCAATGTCTATTTTTGCCTTGACTTGGGCCTTGAAAAGATTTCTTTTCCTACCCAGCACCTTTCTAGGGCATACTGAAATGGGATTTGTCTCCAATCATCCAGTAACCTCCTCCTTCATAGGTTTATTCATAAGATATCTTAAGTTATATAGGGGTTTTTCAGGGATACAGGGCAGAGGTAGGGGCGATCCTATATCAGACATAGTGAGCGATTCCAACGGGGTAGTTGGGATGGATGTAATGATATTGTCCAGGGACTCTATGAAGCCATGCATTTGCAAATAATCGATTTGAGATGGCCCTCCGGAGTAGATGTAGTGGGTTGAGCTTCAAGGAAAGGTGAAGATGTTGGAGGTCACTCAGGTTCATGTTCCATTCCTATAGGGTTGTTTTGCTCTGCTAGTTGATCAGAAGGAGCTGTTCCAGTCATGTTTCTACTTGGTCCATAAACCCCTTCCATCATCTCCCCCTCTGGTGCCTTGACTTCTGCTACAGCCGAGCATCTCAGAGGCCATCGATTTATCCTTTTATGCTTCCTTATTCTTCAATGCCCAAGTAGGTAATCCTTTGCCAGGTGTCCATATTTATGGCATCGATGGCATCGGAATGGCATGTGTTCATAGTCCAGAGTCTATGTAAATTCTAATTCTTTATATTTGAGGTGCATATCTTCTACTAGGCCTTATTTAGGGTTTAGGTTGACCAAGATTCTGGCAGCACTATGATCCTTGGTCTGATGGAATGACAACTCTACTTTAAGGAACTAACCTAGCCTGTTCCCAATTGATCGAAAAGATGAATCTATCCAGAAGGGTATTGGTAACACTGGTAGCTTCACCGAAACTGGTGATTCTTATATTTTTTTCATTTGAGCATAAAAGAGTGGCGTCCACATCCTGAATAAGACAGGCCTCTTCCCGAAATTCCAGTTCCTTTCTATAACCCATTCCAAGTGCTCCTTTTTCTCAAACTCAATCATAAACCACCCCCAAGCTAGGGTTTGAATATCTGTGGGGATTCCTGGGGCATCCACCCATAATGAGGCTATCTAGTCTATGAGATAGATGATAGAGAATTTCCTTCCTCTGAATCTGCCTATTAGAATGGTTTCTGCTGCTTCCATTACTTCATCAATGAGTATGTCCACTCCAAAGACACTGCATGAGCTCTCTCCTTTTTTCTTGATAAACTTGGTCTTCTTTCTCTTTGTTCCTGGAACCCCTGATCCAGATTTATGTAGGAGCACAACAGAATAAACATATAGCCATAAATACAAAGATGCAGCAGAAAATCCACTTCATTTCATTAATATCAAAGAACTAAAATTTGCTTACAGATAGAGTGGAAATAAACTAGCTAGGGCGTTGGTATCTATCTCTGAGAAGAGATGTGGTAGCTATAAGCCTCTGAACTAAGTTACAATGAGGCTCGAGCACGTATTTATTATTTAGAAATAATGGAAAACCCTAAACATCCAAAACCCTAACCCTAGGAGATGAAGCGCCAAAACTATGGGCCTCGTTTGGGTAAATTGGTGTTTCAACTTCCCGGGGATGTAACTTTGGCATACGATCTTCGTTTGACGCGAACCATACCTCGTTAGAAATATCTATCTGAGGACTACAAATTTTGAGTGAGCAACTTTAGTCCATGGACCCATGTTGCTCCCGGTTTTCCAAAAAAAATGTCATTTAGAGCTTCAAAATGGCTCCGGAAGTTCAGGACCCGAAAAACTACTAAAAATAGTAAGTTGTGCCGGAACTGAAAAAATGGAAGAGACAATGGTGGGGCCCCAAGTGGAATAGGAGGGTGACCACCAATATCCACCTGGATCATTCCTCCCCCATTAGGAAGCAATGGTCCCCATTGCGTTAAGTTCCTCCATGAGATGAGGAAACTTTTGTTGGACTTGGTCCTTGGTGAACCACTTTCCCTCGTGCAGGAGTTGGCTAGCTTTGACAACCCGATACAGTTGGATCTTCTGTTGGCAAGTGTTATTTATTTTCATGTCCATGATACAATCTGTGGTGGCCTGTTCCATGTAGTCTGGGTTTAACTGTGTTGGTGTGAGTTGTTCTGCAATGTCAGAGGTGTCCAGTAGAGGTGGGAAGTAAGGACGAAGGCAGTCCACATTGAATACTTGGTGCAGAACAAGGAGTGGTGGAATACTGATCTCAAAGGCATTGATCCCTATGGCCTTGGTGATGGTGTACGGTTCGTATCGGAGCGGGCAAAGCTTGCAGTGGGGTCCAGTGAGGTGCTCATTCTGCAAATGTGGCCACACTTTGTCACCCACCTGGAAGTTGTGTGGCACCCGATGTTGATCATGGTGTTGCTTGTACTTAGCATTAGCTCTGTCCAATATGTCATGAACCTATTGGCAGATGTGTTGAATGCACTTGATGAAGCTATTTTCTTTGTCAAATTCTGACTGGACATGAGCCGAATCGGCTTGAGTAGCCGCAAATGGCATGGCTATGTCAATGGGACATAGTGGCTGGAATCCCAAGCCCACCTGAAAGGGGCTATGGTCGATTGAGCTATGGAGAGAGAGCCCGATTATAACTGTGTTGTACATAGGGAAGGATCTCATCCCATGTGTGTAGATGCTTGGAAATTGTACATGCGCATAATGTGTACAATCATTCTGTTGATGACCTTTATCTGGCCATCTGTTTGGGGATGGAAAGCTGTGGACTTGGTGAGCTTGGTGTCCAGCATTGACCAGCTTGGTGTCTAGCTTGGTGTCCTTGTGTCTATATGAACTGAAGGGGCCGGTGGTCTATGTGGATGATTGTTTCCTTCCCCAAAATGTAATGCTTCCATTGTCGATAAGCTTGCACAATGGAATACATTTCTTTGTCATAAGAGGGATACTTGTGAACTGTGTCAAACAATGTCTCACTGTGATATGCCATTGGATGTCCCTGTTGAGTAATAACTGCCCCAATAGCATAGTCAGAGGCATCTGTCTCGATCTCAAATGGTTGTTGCAAGTCTGGTAGTGTGAGAACTAGGGCAGAACAAAGGAGATTTTTCAATTCCGTAAATGCCTTCTGTTGAGATTCTGACCAGAAGAATTTTGCTCTCGCTCCTCCTTTGGTGACTTGACTCAAGGGCCAAGTGATATGAGAGAATCCCAACATGAACCTATGGTAGAAGTTAGCAAGACCCATAAAGCTACGAAGCAATGTTAAAGTGGTTGGGGCTGGCCAATCCCGAATGACTTGGATCTTGGTTGGATCCACATGCACCCCCCTTTCATCAATAATGTATGCTAGATATTGAACCTGGGTCATGCCAAAAGTGCACTTCTCCAAATTTCCACACAACTTGTGTTGCTGCAGTATTTGGAGGACTTGTCGAATATGGTGGAGGTGCTCTTCCCAAGTCTCGCTGAAGATCAAAATGTCATCCAAGTACACCACTACAAATGAGTTGGTGAATGGCCTCAAGATGTCGTCCATCAACCTCATGAAGGTTGTAGGAGCATTCGCCAACCCGAAAGGCATGACCAACCATTCGAAAAGGCCTTCCTTAGCTTTGAAGTAGTCTTCCACACATCGGAGGGTTCAATTGGTACCTGGTGATACCCAGACTTCAATTCGATCTTGCTGAAATATTTCACCCCTTTGAGTTAGTCCAGAAGGTCATCAATCCATGGGATCGGGTACCTATTCTAGACAGTGATCTTGTTCAGCACTCGATAGTCAATACAGAGTCTCCACTTCCCATCCTTCTTCTGTACCAACACGTTCAGGCTCCCACAAGGTGATGAACTTGGTCGAATGTGACCTTTCTGTAGTAGCTCCTAAATCTGCCTCTTGATTTCATCATTCTCCAGAACAGAGCACCGATAGATCTGTCCATTGTGTAGCAGCGCACCTGGGGTCAAATCAATCAAGTGCTTGACCTAATAATGCAGAGGAACCCCTATGAGTGAGGTGAATATGTCCTTGTACTCCTCCACAACCTTGTACATTTTTTGTTGTCATGCAGAGGAGCCTTGTCTGGAGGTCGTGGCGACAGTCTTCTTCTTGCCTTGGGGGCAGATCATCAGGAAAATGAATTTCCTGGTTTGGGAAATGAGCTTACTGCATTGTTCTACAGTAACCAAAGAGATAGTGGCAGGAGGTGGTACCTCTGGTATCCTGTACAACTTATTTCCCAAAGTAACAATAACAGCACGAGGCCGAGACTCATACATAGCATGACGCTTCCACAAGTATGGTTGTCATAATAATACATCAAAAACATCAATAGGAGCAATGTCACATAATACCTCATTCATGAAGGGCTTGATGCTATAGGGAAGGTGACACTGCTGGCTGACACAGAGATCTTGTTCTTGGTGAAGCCACCCGATGGTGTATGGATGTGGGTGAGCTGTGGTCAGCAAGCCCAACCGCTTCACGACATCTACTGAAATGAGATTCTTTTGGCTCCCATTGTCGACAATGAATTGCACCAGGGAGCCCTTTAGCCACATCTGGGAGTGGAAGAGACGTTCCTCCTCTGGATCTTCTGGTTCCTCCTTCTGGATCTTCGTAATGGCAACAATGGAGTTGGGCTCCGCATCAATAATATGTTTCCCTTTCTCATTCCCCTTTTCAGGTTTTGATTCAGAGTCGGAGCATGCATCTGACTCAGAAGCCCTCATCTCGGCCACTAGTAACTGCTTGGCCTGACACTCACTTGTGTTGTGAGTGGATCTCTTATGGAACTCACAGCACTTTCTCGTGACCTTCTTTAGCTTTGCGGTGTTGTTCTTTGATTGTGGCTTCGACAGGATGTCTTGAGCTGCCATGCCTTGGTTTTTTCCTTTGTTTTGCGGTTTGGGAGCACCTTTCCCTTGATTTTTATTCGCATATCCAAAGTCTCGCTTCTTCTGTTTGAATTTCTGCTCAATCTTGGCAGCATACCGGTATGCCATACTAAGCAAGGAGATGTCGAGGAACTCCATTTCCTCCTAAATGTATCTGTGCAGACAACTGCGATACTCTAGCACCAGATGTTTCTCTGAATCTCTGATACCTAAATTTGTGCGCAGGGTATGGAACAGATTCGTCAACTCATGCACATCTTGATCCCTTTGTTGTCGCAGCGTGGTCCATTGTATCTACTTGTCCTCATAGCTCCCCACAGGATAGTACTTTTCTTTGATGGTGTCTCAGAAATAATTCCAAGTTAGTACGACCAAAAATAGAGAGGGTTATATGTGGTCCTTGTTCTCACTGTAGGTTTCCCACAGTCCTTGACATTGGGGCAGCTTTGAGGAGTGAAAAAATAATCTTCTCCCGGTCAGAAAAGTCATGAACTGAGAAATATCCTTCTGATAGATTCAACCATATATCTACAACATCGACATCTACTTGACCCTCAAATATGGGAATATCAAAATTTACTTGTACCTTAAAATAAGTCGCACCTCTAGAGTGGCTACTGGATGCAGATGCGTCGGCGGTGGGCAGCCGTTGAAGGATATAGGCAAAGTTATCCATCATCACGTTCCTTTGTTTTTCGAGGGCCTCCTCGAGCAATATTTTGATAGGATATCCTGCTCCCTCATCTTTATTTTCATCCCCCATGGGCATTCGTCGGGGTTTGCGAGGCTGATCTTGCAAAGGTTCCACCAAATCGAGCCCTAACTCCTTATACCCCAACCTTGTTGGGGACATGCAAAGAAGGATCGAGAAAAAGCAGACCGCTCTCATACCACTGATCCGAATTTATGCAGGAATGAAACAAAATAAACATATAACCATAAATACAAAGATGCAGCAGAAAAATCACTTCATTTCATTAATATCAAAGAACTGAAATTTTCTTACAGACATAATGGAAATAAACTAGCTAGGGCGTTGGTAGCTATCTCTGAGAAGATATGTGGCAGCTACAGGCCTATGAATTGAGTTACAATGAGGCTAGAGTGCCTATTTATTATTTAGAAACAATGGAAAACCATAAACATCCAAAACCCTAACCCTAGGAGATGAAGCGCCGAAACTATGGGCCCCGTTTGGGTAAATTGGTGTTTCAACTTCCCAGGGACGTAACTTTGGCATACGATCTCCGTTTGACGCGAACCATACCTCGTTAGAAAGATATATCTGAGGACTAAAAATTTTGAGTGAGAAAAATCAGTCCATGGACACATGTTGCTCTCAATTTTCCCAAAAAAACTTCGTTTAGGGCTTCAAAATGGCTCCGGAAGTTCAGGGCCCGAAAAACTGCTAAAAATAGTAAGTTGTGCCGAAAGTAAAAAACTGAAAGAGACAATGGTGGGGCCCCAAGTTGAATAGGCGAGTGACCACCAATATCTACCTAGATCAACCGCACTCCTTCCACCTTCCTCACCCTCCAACAACCTTTCGATAGCATCTAGTTCTTCAAGAATGGGCGACCCAGGTTGCCCTTCCCCAGTGTGATGAGAAGCCTCTTGAGAAAGGCCTCCTGCTTCTAGAGGACCTTCTTGTTGTCTGGCCACCCCAAATTCCTCCTATCTATTTTCTCCTCTATGAGAGCCTGAAATCCTTCCCTGTTCCTCCGCTGAAAGCATAGGATGAAGGGCCTCTACCTGTCCCAAAGGCGTCTGCCTCAGATCACTAGGGTTTCTAGACAAACCCTTAGGTACCTTCGGCCCCGAACTTGTCGCTTCACTCCCCTGCGAGAAAAGGAAATTTTTGAGGAAACTAATGCCCTGCCACTAATTTGGGCTATTTTGTGCACTAGGAGCATCCAAATGAGCTCCTCTTCCCAGATCCAGAAATCTGTGGCTTGCTCCCAAGAAACCCTTAAGGCCAACAAAACTCTAAATACCACAACTAGAAACAATATCTTCCAACCCCCCTAAGAGAAATGAGATTGATGAAATACCTAGCGGTGCAGGGTTTAACGAATTTTTTGAAAAATGAGTGACTCCATGCTTCTCAGGGAATGACAAAAGCTAGAGTGGCCGTGGTTCATTCTCTTCCTTCCACGTGCAGTTGAAAATACTCTAAAGGCTTTCTTCCAGGAGAGTTACCCCGTTCGAAAAACCTAGATGCCTTTTGGAGTTTTGTTCTTCAAGCTTGCGTCACCAATGGCTAGAATATACTGCTCCAAATTTCTCGCTAACACCTCGTGCCCCCAAAATGCTAACAGATCTTCCAGCATCGGTTCTATATCCACCGAATCCCGTTCAAAGCCCATCTTTACTGTGTGCTTTAGTGTATAAAAAAAACCTCTGACAACACATGACCCTCTCCAGCACCTAATGTTACACTAAAAATTTTCATCATAACGTTTTATTGTCTATATGGGTTCAACATTACTCATACAATACTCCCTTACAAGTCTACAAACATCAAGTTCCTAAAACCAAGCCTTGAAATTGAGAGAAAAGCTTATAAAAGTCATAAAAATACTTGTACCGCACTTTCTCTTAGTATTACCTACGATGCCGCATATGTTTTTTCTAGAACATGCAGAATAGGCCACACTTTTTCTTCATTAAAGGTGCGGACTCCTGTAAAAGGTAAAGTGAAGGCGGAAGTAAAATTTAGAAGCCTAGCTGGTTGAATCTGGAAGCTTCTGGAAGCAATTATTCGGTGGAAAGTTCGCTCCTTTCATGTACATTCATCCCTCCATTAAAGGAGCCTACCCGTTGGTATGTGGAACTTAATCCCTTGAAAGAGGATTCTATCCCCTCTTATTTGGAGCTGCAACCTCTTCTCTTTTGCTGTAAATTGAGGCCATAGTTTAGCCTCAAGGGGAGTTAGGCTTTGAGACTTTTTGAGGAGAAATGTTGGAGAAACTCAGACTCTCTTAACTGACTGTCATATGGGAATGATTACACACTCATGTGTATGTTAGTCGAGAGAGTGCAAAGGCTTGTCAAAGTAGAGGAAACACTTGTTCCGAACACCGGAAGGACCTGTACGACATCAAGGCGAACACGGTTGTGAGGCTCCTTTTTTCATTAAAGATAATACAAATGGATCCTATTTTCTCAATGAGCTGTTTATTTAAATAGCTTATTTCTGGAATTCCTTGATCATCAAGATAGATTTATGGTTTATGAATTAGTCTATATTATGCAGGTGCTTTTGATTCTTTCATGTTTTTTATTGCAGATCCTGAAAGGAGACGTATTCAAAATGACAGGAAATAAGACTACGATTAATTCTAGACTACAGGTAAGTCCTAAATCTTTCATTATAGATAATTCTAGATCAAATATAATATTGAGAAAGTAGTTTACATTTGTCTGTTTGTTTCTAGCTATCCATAGGATACTAGGGAGATCTGTATTGTCTGTAAGAACGATTTATCTACCTAACAAAATGGCGACTCCACTAGGGATTGGATCTTGAACTTAGTTTTCTCTTATTTTTGACTTGTGAAACTATTTTTATAATTTTGACTGATTGATACTGGCTTGGGTAATTTATTTCTGTAGAATCCCTGAAAAGTGCTTTAGAATTTTTTATTTTTCTTTAATTTTTATGGTCTTCGCACTTTGTCTTAGGCACAGTGTGGTCATCTATGCTGTTTTCCTATATACATAGTGCAGCACCGCACCTGTTTACACTAAAACCCGCAAACCCTTAGAAAATTTTTGGAAAACTTAAAATTCTCTTTTCTTGAATCGGTTTGTAAGATTCTCGGTATATACCTAGGCTTGTGTTTTATGTCAGAAAGATTTGTATGAGTTTCTTTCAGCTTTTTAAAGTTTTGAATGATTTTCTACAAGATTTTCATATTATAAGTGATTTTTTCTCTGTCTTTGTGTCACTCAAAGATTAGAAACCTTTGTATACCTTACATCACTGGTATTTCATTGTTTTCTTGCTGAGTCTTTAACTTCATAGCAGAAATTGTTTTATGAGAATTAGATCTCATTTTCTCATTTGTAAATCTTTTAAAACTTTTTCATTAAGCTTTGAATTTCACTTAAAAAACCATAATTGGGTGTTTTTGGGTTTTTTTCCGATTTCAGCAAAGAATTTCTTAGTTAGATTACAAACTAAGCAAAACATCCTCAAAATATTTAATGTTTTAATTCCAGATTTATTTCTTAGAATCTTTATATCTCAAAATTAGTGTTTTTAGTTTTGAGTGTTATTTCTAGAAATTATAGTTTTCTTTTAAAGAATGTTTAATTGTAGTTTCGATCTTGAATAATAAAGGGATTTCTTTTTTAGCAATTGATCATTTTGAGTTCTCATGAAATAAGATTTCTTTTCATATGTTCTTGTTTTGAAGGAAAGAATTGTTTTAACAGATTGCATCTCTCAACTCTTTCTTTTAGATAGAATTCATTGAAGGGAAATTAATTGTTTCTCATAATAGATGCATTTTTAGTGTATTTTGAGTCAGGTCACTACATATCATCAAAGTTTCACTTTTGCACCTATTTTTCTAAGAAATAGCCTATTAAAAGCAATGCTTAAATTAAAATCAATCTAGTAATTTTTATATTTCTAAGACTCTTTTCCACCAACATAGCTTAGGCTAGTGTCTTGGAGTAGGGAGTAATTAACTCTCTAAGACAATTAAAAAAAACAAGTAGTCAATATTGCGTGTTACACTAAAAAACTGTCACCTTGACATTATACTAACTGTATGAGCTCATTAACACTCATACATGCCTCCTCTGCAAGTCTTACAACCTTTACTCCTCATGTCAAGCCCTAAAACAGGAGGGAAAACCCTAAAAATCTCTGAAACTTTGGGTACGCAGGTGACATGAAGCCTGCCTGCGTTCCTAGCTTGGGTACGCAGGTAATACACTGCTTACCTGCATTTTAGAATGCAATTTTCCTTTGAAATGCCTGCGTACCCTCCTCAAAGTCAAAAAAGCGAGAAAGTAAAGTCAAAAAAATGATTTGAGGTCAATTCTAGAAGGTTCTAGATGAGAATTTTGGGGATGAGTACGATTTGATAAGGTGCATGTATCCCTCACCTTAAGGAACTAATCCCTTGATGTGAGGAGTCTATCCCTTTGAAGGAGGATTCTATCCCTTCAAAGGTGGAATCCTAACCTCCTCATCTGCTCTATAAAAGGAGGCATTGGGTAGCCTCAAAGGGTTAGATTTTGGAGATTGAGAATTGGAGTTCAATCTTTATGTGTGATTGATTTGAAGTGCTGTTGAGATTTAGACTTCTTCCTGCTGAGCTTTTGAGAGAAAAGATCACATACCTCTTTGTGCTCCTGGAGGAAGAGTGCAAGACTTATCAAAGTAGAGGAGACTCTTGCTTCGGACCTCAGGAAGGCCTTTCAAACATCAAGGCTAAGGTTGTAAGGTTTGTCTGTTATTTTAATATTAATACAATCAAGTTTTGTTTTTCTCAATAAATTGTCGTTCGATTATTTATTTCAATAGGATGTCGTTTGATCGTTTATTTCATAGATTCCTTGATCACTATGATAGGTATGTTTTATAATTATTTTTTATATCGGTGCTATTTAATATTTGCTTTTTTGTGATTGCAGGTCGACAAAAGACGACACTTTCTTGCGACGAAAGAACTCTTGTTGCGATGGAAGGATTATTGTTGCAACGAAAGCTTTACGACCACAAATAAGCATTTGGATCTAAGGTAGGATTGACACCTTCATAATTCTCCCTACCATGGCTTAATGGTGGAATTTCTTGGCTTGTGGGGTAGGGGTCCGAGGTTCAAATGCGAACCCACTCCTATATAAGATTTAGCCCCAAGGGATAGCTCAAAAGGTCGAGTTCCCGTTGCTAAAGTACCTTGCCATATGGAAGGTCACAGGGTCAAATCTCCTCGACGCCCTTGGGGTTAGGCCCCGAAATTATAGCCGACGGCTGATCCCTTCGGGTGGATATACCGGATTATTACCCGTGGATGTAGTGGCCACTCAGTGACCATGAACCACAGCTGAAAAAAAAAAGGATCGACACCTTCATAGCATTTATTTGTAAAGAGAATATATTTAGAGAAAGACAAACTTAGTTGTTCGTTTGTTGCTATATTTTCTTCTGACACTAGGGAGATCGATCTTGTCTGCAAGATCAATTATTTCGTACAAAAAATTGGTGACTCCACTGGGGAAAGAAACTTGTTTTTGGTTCTCTTTTATTTTGATTTGAGGAAAAGTTTTTCCTGGTTTTTGATTGATGGATATCTGCCTACGTAGCTTAGGTTTTCTCTGTTTTTGAAAATTTTGAAATCTTTTACGTTCTTCTTGAACTTTTCTGGGGACCGCACTTTGTTTTTTTTGCACAGTGCAGGCAGTTTCGCACTTTCCTTAAGTAAACAGTGCGGGACCGCACCTATCACTTTTGGGAGCCTGCAGACCCTGTTAAAATTTTGGAAAAACTCCAGATTTCTTTTTTCTAGTTTAGTTTAGATTTAATATTAGGATTCTTAGCATCTACCCAGATCTGTATTTTTCTGTCAAAAAAGCCTTGTTTATGAGTTTCTTTCAGCAATTTTTCATCTCATCAATCTCCGTTAATTGGGTGTTTTGAGTCTCTTTCTTGAGAAATTCTTAATTTAATTTCCTTTGGTCATTACTTGGAGGTTTGTCTCAGTCTTTTCACAATTTTTCATCTTTTTTCTTTTGTTTTTGCAAAAAAAAATTCCCCCTCATTCGCCGGGGAGGGGCTAAATTGTGTATGAGTGTTAATCGCCTTTGAGTGTTTTTTGATCTTTGGAACTCTCACCTGATTTTCTTGACTTGCACTTGATTGGTTCTTAGATTACATTAGAATCATCTTTTGTTTAAGAATTCTCTTGCATAGATCACATTTGCATAATTAGAATTCTCATTTTCAGAATATGAATTGTGCATAGATTACAACTGCATAGTTTACATTTTGAAAAATCAATCATAGATTTAGATCAGTTTTCTTTGATTTGAATTTAGATGTTTTTATGCTTGTTTTAAAAACACAAAAATATAAAAATTGTTTTGGAATTGATTTGCATTAGTTTTTCTTGATGAAATTAGTGCATTAGAGAATTTGTTATATTTTCTCTTAGTGATCATTTTTTTGCATTGTTGGAAGTGAATGGAAACTCTCTCCTTTCTTTAGTTAGGATTCATCGAATTGAAAAGATTACATTATCATATTCAATTGCATTCAGTTTTGGTTCGGGTCATAACACCATTGGTTTCATATCCATTTACCCTTTTGAGTAATAACAGCCTAAATAACACAGCGCTTAATTAAAATTCATCTAGTAATTTTTACATTTTTAGGGCTCTTTCCACCAATATAGCTCAGGATTAGTGCTTTGGAATAGGTTGTAGTTAAATTTCCAAAGCAACTAAAACAAACAAGTAGATAAATCTTGCGGTAGGAAATAAATCCAATTGTAATTGGTACAATCTGGGAAGCTTCTCTTAAAGAAGTCAATCACGAGATCATGTCCGAACCTTTGAAACAATCAATTATGTTTCATTGGGGAAGATAGAAGATTTTGCGCGCATTACAAATGGTAAACCTCGGATTAACCATTGTCGAGGAGCCTGGGGTCACTTGTCGGTAAACCTCGGATTAACCATGTCGAGGAGCCTTCAAGGGGATTGAGCTTTGTTACTCTGCCCTTGCGCGTGGGATCGGATCGTAGACTATTCCCTCAGTTGTATTTGTTACTGTTGGTAACCTTAGTGTCCATAAATTTGAGATTATTTCCTAAGGTGACGGTGAAGGAAAGATCTCATTGTACTTGGAGCAGACATCGACTAGACTCACTTGGACTCTCTGGGGGGTTCTCTTCACACGAGATGGTTTTGTGAAGAAACTTGTGCCAGTCTGTTTCATTAAGCAGGTTGTCGGGGTAACTGTTCCAACCGCCCTTTCTGTATTAAATTATACGATGTTGGATTTCATCACCAACTAGTGTTTTTAGTACGGGAAGTTACTGTTTGTGTGTGGTTTGAATCCTAGATTTGATAGCGCGTGTTAATTTGTTTGTTTTTACTTTTAGAGACCATAGGTGTGAATTGTGAATTTTAATTGTTAGGTGTGAATTGTGAATTGTTAATTTTAGTTTTAAATTTTTAATAAAATTCATTGAAGTTGAATATAATGGAAACTGTTCCGGAATTTACCAACCAAGGAACCCCTCTTAACGAGAATCCTAGTACTTTTCCTTGCTTTGGAAATGTTGGTCCTCCTTATATGGCTACATTGTCATTACCTGGATTTACAATAGGTTTACCGATATGGTTATTTTCAACTTCGTTGACCCCGAATACTCCAATTGTTCCACCTCAACCGGATGCTTCACCTCAACAGAGTTCACCATCTCAACATCACCAACCTTCTGTTGACCCTTTACCTTCTTCACCTAATATTTCTTCCTCCATTTCTTCCTCTTCGCTTGGTAAAAGCCTTGATGCTAGTAACCAGGTGGTGACGAAGAAGAAGAAAGGGAAGAAGAAGAAGAAGAAGAAGCAAGATAAGAAAGAAGTCAACCAACCAACCATGGCTGTAAGTGTTAGTTGTGTTGAGGAAACCTCCAACATGCATCGTAAACCCAAATACCCTTGCAGGCTTTGTAAGGGTGACCACTTCCTTATCAATTGTCCTAGTATTCCAAAGGTCTTGGAAGTATGGTCAGAAAAATCTCATCAACTTTCCGTTGATCCATCAACCAGTGATAGTCAGGTTCCTAGGAAAAAGGGTAAAGTTAGGTTTCCTTGTAAGTTATGCAAAGGGAGTCATCAAACTCACATTTTCCCTCACATGGATGAAGCCTCAAAATTATTGGAAAACCTTAATGTTCCACAACAAGAATTTCTAGTTGGTTATCGTAAACTTTCTCCCAACCTACCGTCAAATGACAGAGTGATTGATATAATTTCAAGTACAGTCAATCCCACTCTTCCATTGGAGAGTGAAACTCATATCACTTAGGTTGATGATCCATTATTTGATCAAGTGGTCGATTCAATTTCACATTTGGTCGATCCCATTCTCCCTGTAGAGAGTGAACTTCATACTGCTTAGGTTCTTCTTGTTACATCAGATTCTTCTACGCTAGGGGGAATTTCACCTGTTTCTATAGAACCCCCTCCAAGTACTGAGGTCTTTTCCTTTGATTGGAATAGACTGAAAGAACCTCATCTTCCTTCCTCCATACCTTTCCAAATCATTGTGAAGTTGGGTGGTAGGGACATACACTACTCACAGGTAGATGAAGGTGCTTCTGTTAGTATTTTATCCTCAATTTCTTGGAAAGCTTTGGGTTCCCCTCAGCTTGTGCCTATTACGCAGAATCTGAAAGCTTTTAACAAAATAATTAGTGAACCTTTAGGGATCCTTCCTAATTTTTCGATTACTTTGGAAGGTAAAACTGTCTGTATTGATCTTATGGTAGTTCTAGTTCCCTTGGATTTCAATTTACTCCTTGGGCGAGACTATGTTTATGCAATGAAAGCTGTCGTATTGACACTCTTTCGCGTGATGTCTTTCCCTCACAATGTCAATATTGTGACTGTAGACCAGCTTTCGTTCCCTAGTCTTGATTCGACTACCAATGATCTGACATCCCTGGATGTTCCTCATACGAAAGTGGTATCTACCCCGCCATTGGTTAATTATGTGGAAAGTAGTCCCATGTTTTCAGTTACCGATGTAAGCGAGCCTCTCACTGTTTGCTCGTATTCCTTTGACTTAGGTCTGGTAATTGACATGGAAAACTCTATGGGATTATTTGAACGCGATGTTTTTATCCCTTTTGAGTCCCTTGACATGTCTTCCTTTCACAGAACTGTTCTTCCATTTGATGAAGACCTCTTGGAAGCCATGATCGAGGTGTGTCCATTGACATGTCTTTCTTCCAGTTGGAAGCCATGATCAGATTCCGAGGAGAGTTCCTTTTACTGTTTCAACCTCGTTAAAAAATGAATCAGTGGTCCGAGGATAGTTCCCTTTACTGTGTTAACCTCATTAAAAAATGAATCAGTAGATTATGAGGATAGTTCCTTTTACTGTGTCAACCTCATTAGAAAATGAATCAGTGGGTGTGAGGATAGTTCCTTTTACTGTGTCAACCTCATTAAAAAATGAATCAGTTATTCGAGAGGAAAGCTCCTTTCTTTGGTCATGGCCAACCCCACAAAAATGAATCCGGCAAGCTGCTGAGGATTTTTCTTTTCCGTGTCAATCCTCATTAAAAATGAATCGTAGGTTATATGTAGACGAAGAGAATAGTTTCAGATGGTTCTCAATAAGTCAACCTCGTAAAATGAATCGTGTTATGAAAGTCCTTTACTATGTCAACCTTGTTAAAAAATGAAACACGTTACATGAGCATAGTTCTTTCCCGTGTCAAGCTCAAAATGAAACAACTTCCCACTGGCCGAGTCTTCAGATCTCAAATGTTACTCAGCAGACTGTTAAGTGCTCTGGTTTTGCACACTTTCTTAAGGCTTTAGGTCGGGTCTTTCATATGATCTCAGAAATGAGAACCTTCACTGCCTGACGATACTGTGGCCAAGAGGCTGAATAATGAAACATGCTTACGGGCATGGGCCCACAAATGCTGTTTAGGGGAGCACAGCACAAGTCATGCTTTCAGCTTGTAAAATGAACCACTCACATGTTTTTTCTCTGTTTCAAGATTTTGTAAAAATGAAACCTATCTTGAGTCAATTTCGGTTATTTTCAAGACTCGTTAAACTCATGAAAATACCAAGATGATTTTGATATCTTTCATTCTCGTAAAACAGATGAAAATGCCGAGTTATTTCTGTCTTTTCTTGCTCGTAAATTAAATTGAAATTTGGCCACAAGAGTATATTTTTATCCCTTTTTCGAACTCGTTAAAACTTACGAAAAGGTAAAAACCATGAGTATATTTTTATCCCTTTTTCAAATTCGTTAAAACTTACAGAAAAAGAGAAACCCTGGAGTCCTCTTTTAAGCCCTTTTCAGACTCTCTAAACATGAAAAGATTGCCGAGCACTTGATTATTCTAACTCGTTAAAGTAAATGAATGGTCGTCCTTTTAGTATAAGTTGACTAATTTTACGGACTGAAATGGACTATTTACAAAAAAGGTATACGCTGACTAATTACAGTCAATAGAGTTCTCTCCCGCATTATTTTATCCTTTTTCGGGCTCGAGAGTTTAAATTTACGAAAAAGTACACCCATGGATTTTTCTTAAGTTTTTTCCTCTGACTCCCTAAAATTGAAAAACACCGAGTTTCTCCTATACTGGACTCGTTAAAATTTAACGATAAAGGAACTGTTCAATTTTAAGCAGGAACGAACCACTCCTTCTTAGGGTTCGAATCTTAAACTAAGTTGGACTCATCCGAAGGATGAGATTATAAATAAGAAAATGTTATCCTCCTCAAGCTTGTCAAAAATAAAGAGGTACTTGCCAGAAATGGTGGGGGAAAAGAGAGAAAAACGAACCTGTTTGTTACATTTTGATTATTCGGAAAACCGTTAACCACTCTTGAACATGACACTTTTGTTCACCTGGGTTGGGAAAATCCTTTGCCTAACAGTTAATCAAACCACATTGAAAGTCTTCAGCCAGTTTCTAGGTATTAGCTTTGGGTCAATTGTCACCAAGCCATCTGCAGTGTCGTTATGTGTTCAAGAGGACAGTTCAAACAAACCATTCATTTGTGAAATATTTGTCTTTCATTTTGACCATCCCTGAGTCAGTCCTTGCCAATATATTTCTTCAAAACTTGATCTATGATTTCGTGTTGTGGGCTTGCCTACGACGGATAACTTTCTATCGACGACAGCTCATTATCTAGGAATTTGATCTAGAAATTGTCAGTACCTTGAAATCTGCATGCCTCAATGGAAGGTTTCTCGCCTTCGACGATAGGTTGCATCATTGACCTTCGATTGAATGATTCCATGACATGTTCGACTTTAGCTCATTCATTCACATTTCATGGATTGTACTGAGTACTTTGAGAGACATTAACATTACTGGTGGTTACTCTCACACTTGTTAACAATTTACATCATTGACTGGTAATCAATTGGTTTCTACCATGTTCGACTTCGACACATTCATTCACATGGATAGAATCGTACTAGTTCGAGATGCGAAAATCAAGACCCTCGATCTAGTTTCCACCATCCAGGCTGCGAGGAATTTTTGTTATTCATTTATACAATGGACTATTCATAAACAGATGGCTGCATCCATACTTTGTCAACATATGTCTATACTTTTGATGTATTGAAAATCATTCCTGTATCAGAACAATTTAAATCAGTTTTCTAGTTAGTTTTTATCTGAGTATGGGAATGCCTACCTCAGCGATGATATGTTTACATATATATATATATATATATTTTGCATTGAATGTTTTTACAGGTTCCAATAGGGGTGTCCACAGGATGATCCTTGAAATGATAAAGTACTTCACTCTTCATATATGACAGACTTCATCTTCATCTATTCCAGACTTCACACTTTAGGGGGAAATCTGTTACACTAAAAAACTGTCACCTTGACATTCTACTGACTGTATGAGCTCATTAACACTCATACATGCCTCCTTTGCAAGTCTTCCAACCTTTACTCCTCATGCCAAGCCCCAAAACAGGAGGAACCCTAAAAATCTCTGAAACTTTGGGTACACAGGTAACATGAAGCCTGCCTACATTCCTAGCTTGGGTACGCAGGTAATACACTGCTTACCTGCATTTTAGAACGCAGTTTTCCTTTGAAATTCCTGCGTACCCTCCTCCAAGTAAAAATAGCGAGAAAGTAAAGTAAAAAAACTGATTTGAGGTCAATTCTAGAAGGTTCTAGATGAGAATTTTTGGGGATGAGTATGCTTTGATAAGGTGCATGTATCCCTCACCTTAAGGAGCTAATCCCTTGATGTGAGGAGTCTATCCCTTTGAAGGAGGATTCTATCCCTTCAAAGGTGGAATCCTAACCTCCTCATCTGATCTATAAAAGGAGGCATTGGGTAGCCTCAAAGGGTTAGATTTTGGAGATTGAGAATTGGAGTTCAAGCTTTATGTGTGATCTAGTTGAAGTGTTGTTGAGATTTAGACTTCTTCCTACTGAGATTTTGAGAGGAAAGATCACATACCTCTTTGTGCTCCTAGAGGAAGAGTGAAAGACTTATCAAAGTAGAGGAGACTCCTGCTTCGGACCCTGGGAAGGCCTTTCAAACATCAAGGCTAAGGTTGTAAGGTTCTTCTGTTATTTTAAGATTAATACAATCAAGTTTTGTTTTTCTCAATAAATTTTTGTTCGATTTTTTATTTCAATAAGCTGTCGTTTGATCGTTTATTTCATAGATTCCTTGATCACTATGATAGGTATGCTTTATAATTATTTTTTATACAGGTGCTATTTAACATTTGCTTGTTTGTGATTGTAGGTCGACAAAATATGACACTTTGTTGCGACGAAAGAACTCTTGTTGCGACGGAAGGATTATTGTTGCGATGAAAGCTTTACGACCAAAAATAAGCATTTGGATCTAAGGTAGGATCGACACCTTCATAGTATTTATTTGTAAAGCGAATATATTTAGAGAAAGACAAACTTAGTTGTTCATTTGTTGCTAGATTGTCTTCTGACACTAGGGAGATCGATCTTGTCCACAAGATCGATTAATCTGTACAACATTGTGGTAGGAAAAGTCCAATAGTAGCTTGTATGCTCTAGGAAGCTCCTCCTAAAGGAGTCAAGCATGAGATCATGTCCGAACTAGTGAGGTAATAAATTCTATTTCATTGGGCACGATAGAAGATGTGCACGTATTAACAATGGTAAACCTTGGATTGACCATTGTCGAGGAGCCTGGGATCACTTGTCGGTATACCTTGGATTATGTCAAGGAGCCTTCAAGGGGATTGAGCTTTTTTACTCTGCCCTTGCGCGTATATCGGATCGTAGACTGTTCCCCCAGGTATATTTGTTCTTGTTGGTGACCTTAGTGGCCATAAACTTAAGATTTTTTTCGTAAGGTGACGGTGGAGGAAAGATCCCATTGTACCTGGAGCAAACGTTGACTAGACTCACTTGGAATCTCCAGAGGGTTATCTTCACTCGAGATGGTTTAAGTGGAGAAACTTGCACTGGTCTGTTTCATTAAGTAGGTTGTCGGGGTACCTGTTGCAACCGCCATTTCTGCACTAAATTACTACGATGTTGGATTTCATCACCAGCTAGTGTTTTTAGTGTGTGAATCTACTATTTGTGTGTGGTTTGATCTCCTATATTTTATAAGAATTTGATCAATTGATTGTCTCCTTAGTGACTTTAGGATTTTTAATCGAAATTTTCTTTGATTGCGTGTGATTAATAATTTTTAATCGTGGCTGAATTACAAAGACAATCGCGTAGACTTCAGGGGAAACCCCCTGAGTATACACCAAGCCAACTTGAAGGACTGAAAGCTCTGGTACCGCATACTATCAGTAGAATTAGATAAAAAAAACTAGGAGAATCATCCATAATTACTCATACTAATTATCATGAAGTAAATAAACCTCAAACAATAGAATATATTCAAGAGCCAATTTCAATTTCTAAAATCACTGACATTACTTCTCCAACCACTGAATTAGCTAAAGAACCTAAAATTTCTAAGCCAGACACTGAACCTGCTGTGTTGGAATAATCTTCAGGATTTGTTACTCCGACTTCTAATGATCTTGATTCACCTAGTGTAAGACATCGCATTACTAAAAATCTTCCTTCTGATCTCATATGTATTGAAGAACTTGTTGGTCCAGACGAAGATGTAATTCTTCCTAAAACCCAAGAAAATTTGAATCTTAGGGAGCGTGAATCAATATTCTATAGTCCTTTCAGAACTGACGCTTGGTATTTATCATTGACAATTTTTTTACAAAATATAGGTCTTACTTATTCACCGCCCCGAATTCCCATTTACCCTACACCAAGAGGTTATCAACCTTCATTAGCTATGTCAGGTGAGTCATCTATGTTTTCTAAATCTCCAGAAACATTTTTATATGGTGGTTCGTCTGTTCCTCTGGGATACCAGTCGCTCTCTAGTACCTTCTCAGGAGCAGCTCCTCAACCAATTGAACAAATGATATCATCTGGTACGAATGGAACAAACACTGGAACGTTGAACATAGAACAGATTTTATGATGTCTGGAAATATTCCAACTCCTCAACCTCAAGGAATTCAATTATGACCCGGGGGGCAACCTCAAGGAAGTCAGCTACCGTCTGGGGGGAAACCTCAAGGTAGTCAATTACCACCCAGGGGGGCAACCTTAGGGTAATTTTTTACCATCTGGAGGTCAAAATGTAGGACAATATTTCCTGCCTGGGGAGCAACCTCAAGGACAGTACATACCTCAAGGTTAATATCAACCCTAGAGTCAGTACATACCTCAGGGTCAATATCAACCACAGATTCAGTACATACCTCAAGGTCAATATCAACCTCAAGGTTAGTAACCAGTTGAAGGTTTTCAACCTCTTTCAGGTCAAAAATTATTACAAGGAGCTGGAAATTTTCCAGTTAATTATCAAACGTATGTTCAAACTAGTTATGGTCCTTCATATGCACAACCTTCTATGGGTCAATATCCCGGAATTAATAAGGTGTTGGATCCATCTCAAATTCAACAGAATTTGCAACCCAATGTGCAGTTACCTAATCAACTTGGATAGCCCATAGGTTCTGGTCCAACCCAGCAACCTGTCCAGCGTACCATTCAAATCTCTGCACCTGGTTCTATTTAGTAGCCTGGGCCTAGTACACTTCAAACTCCGCCTCAATATGCTGCTACTACTGCAACTTCTGTTCAACCTACTACACCTATTTCTGGAGTATCTGCAACTCCTGTTTCTACTATCCCTGTAGAAGTGAAAATTCCTCAAGTATCCGTGCCACAATCAGGACCTACAATTCAGACTACAGTCCAGATTCCTATAGGAAAATCTGGTACAAGTATGGTTGTTGGGCAATTTATTTGAACAAATTGCTGCATTAAATCATCGACCAGGGAAACTCGTGAGCTTGTGATGGTGCCAGCAATATATATGCAGGAGTAGGCAACTAACTCTATGTCTAACTAAATTGTTTATGATTCAATATAATATGCAAGGGAAGTGGCTCCTAACTTAGGAGGTCCTGGTTGTCCTTCCCTACGGTATCATAGAGAAATCATTCATAAAACCAGAAACTTGAAATAAAGACAAGGCTATTCAAAAGCTGAAAGTAATATATTCTATAACTCTAACTCAATTAGTTTAAAAAGAGGAATAATATTGAAATGGTTCTTGACTCAAGAAATCCACTTTCACCTAAATTACCACTTAATGAATCAGAGATTAAAACCAAGAACTTAAGATGGATAAATTATTAATGAAAGAAGCTCTTAACTTAAGAGACATGTAAAGTATTCCATTATAATTCATTCATCGATCACACACAAATCCTTAAACATCTAAGCAATGAAATGAAACAAAATCTAATATGAAATAAAATGTTTCTCTCATCCTTTTAGAGTGAGCTCAATTCTCTTAAGAACAAGACCATTTATTCCATATACTACATTAAGGAAACCTATATCTAAAACTACAGAAATTCCATAAACACAATTTACATCTAAAACTACATAATGGAAATATATGAAAAATGAAGCTTTATTCTATTCCATTATCAATTGGATACAATGCTCTAAGAGTCCTCCCCTTGGAATGGAGGAGGTACTCCTATTTATACAATGAGAGGAGTAACAAACTCATAATGATCATCCACTAATATCTCTAACCATCTAGACACATAACCCTATCCTCCATGATTTCCTCCATGATCTTTTTTATGAGGTTTATCTTCTTAACTTCGAATTTGATCATCCAAGGCCACATAAAGGTGTCTTGGAAGCTTCCTTTGAGCCTACACATGTCAACAAACTCATGCTAATTGTTAGGCATAAGTATAAGCATATTATTTTCTAAGTTTTAGCCATAAATTCACTTTAAAATGTTAAGAATTAATAAACTTTTGGAAAAACATAGTTATGACCCAATAATGAGGTGAATGTAATGATATGGAGGTGGAATGGAGGTGACATGAAGGTAAAATGTGAAGATATTGATGAATAATGGAGTGAAAATAAGGACTATTTTGAGGCCCAACATACCCCCAAACTGAAGGTATTGCATGTCTTCATGCAATCTATTACATTACTTTTTGGTACTTGAGCTTTGGCCTAAACTCTGCATGAGATCATTTACTTAACTTTTGCAAAGCGTTATTTTGATGAACTACAACTTGGTTGGTTCTTGTGTTTCAACCATATTTTGTTTGTTGCGTTCATTGTATGATCTTTGCATAATGATAATGTGCTTTTTATGGCAGAGTATTTTTGTTGGAATGCATCATGGTTGGTTTTTGTGTAACAACCATGATTCTATTGGCATCCAATTAACTTTTAAATACTTTAGACAAAGCCATTTGTATGCTCATGTAATAGTAAATATATTTTGAAGGTAAGTGGGTTTAAAATGTGATATATAACTGTGGATATGAATGTGACAAAGCATGTATGTAAATGTATCCTTCCCATTAAACGGATGGCTTTGGCAATGAAAGGAAAGGAAGTGAAGTTTTTTTCCAAAAATTATTATTCTAACATTTCAAGGAATTTAATGGTTAAAAGTTAGAAAATAGCATACCTTAACTTACCCTTCCAAAATAGGTGAGAGTCGTGCATGTGTGACTGCAAACTGTTGTGAAAATGGTGGATGAAAGATGGATCTGTATCGTCGTATCAGCTGCTGGATCCACTGCTACTAGATGAAAAATCTGAGGAGTCTGCTGAACATGGCTGAAAGTTGTATCTGCTGCTGGATGATGAATCCGATGAGTTTGCTGAATATGGCTGAAAATCTATAAGGCTTGGAAGGTATACAAAATATAGAAGTTACATTTTCCTCCCAGCCTTATTTATTGACTTGTCCTCAAGTGAAATACAATGAATACCATGAATGGAAATACAATGAATGGAAATTGGCTTCATCTGCTGCAAAATATGGGTCTTCAAGTCTTCAACGCTCGATGGCACAAATCTTGCTACGTGATTAAATGTGTCGATGTCGAACATAGCAAGAAGTTGTTGACTTAGTGGCCGTTAATGAATGCCCCTAGCCAACACAAGAGCTCCCACCATTGATTCCAATGGGAGTCGGGATGCCTAACACATCTTTGTAGGTACGAATAAATTTGTCGTGGTCGAGTCACCTACAAGATCCAACGAACAAGGGATATTAATGTACTCCCATTGTTCATTGGCAAGAGTACTTGCCATTAAGGCATGCAAGCCTCTAGGTGTTTTTCAATGATACTTAGACTCTAGGACTTTGACTCAAGCAGGGTTTTATTGGCGGAAATGAAAAAAAATGGTATGAAAATGGAAATGGAAATGGAAAATGGCTTTTATTGATGAGTTAGGAATAGATGAAAGGAAATGCATGGTGAATGAAGAAGAACTCTTGCTATGAAAAATGGACATGGAAATGATATGCTTTATGGATTTACAATTGGTGGAATTCAAAATCTTTTCAGAAAGGGAGGTGGAAGGTAATGGTTGTGGAGATGGATTTGTCTTGAGAATTTTTTTTTTTTTTTTTTTTTTTCATGAATTTTGTCTTTGGAAGACTAATTGTCGTCACAATGTAGTCTGCGTAATGATCGCTTTGTCGTCCTGTAACCTGTAAAAAAAACTTGACAAAAAGAAACATAAGTGTGTTCAAGAAGGAATGCGCATTTCCTACATGATTCTTACGCAAAAATTTTATACCAAATAAAACAAATTAAGGACAATCAAAGTGTTGAAATTAACTTAATCATGATATTAAAATCAATCCATTCTTAAAAATAACCATGAAAAATAATACTCCCTGTCAGATAACTCATGAAATGTGCTTCGCAATTCTGTTCTGTAAAGCATACAAGAACCATGTGATGAGTTTATACCATCTTGATGCTATAGAAATAGAATTGAATCCTCCAATTGATTTTTAAAATTTGTTTCCAAGTGTTCCATTATTTATTTTCAAATCTGCGTGAATTTTGTGAAAAGTGTGTTTATTTTTATTTTTTATTTTTCCCTTGTACCAACTGTTGCGGTTTCATCCAATTCCATTATTCTCTCAATATGCATTTCACCAAAGTTTTTTTATGCCAATGTTCTTTACTTTATAAAATGCCAATATTTGCCCCTCAAATCCTTCAAAACAACTACTGTCACAAAACACAATATATATATATATATATATTTTTTAATAAAAATCATAACCTAACAATATATTAATTCAATCATATAACAACAAACATAACAACAATTATATACAACAAATTAAAAAAAAATAATAACAAACTACAACTATAACAATTAATACAATTATATCAATATATAATATATTAATATAATTAATATATTAATACAAATATAACAAACCTTAAATAACAAACATAGACATCAACTTATAACAAATTACAATTAAAAAAATAAAAATTTACAACTATATTAATATAATTATAACAATATATTAATATATTAATATAATTAATATATTAATATAATTAATATATTAATATATTAATACAATCATAGCAAATCAAATATTAACTATAAAAAGAAATTATAACAAATACAAATCAAAACAAATCAACATTAACTAAAAATATAAATATGAATCAAAACAAATAAAAAAAACATAACATATAACATTAAATACAAAACAAATTAAAACTAAAAATTCAAACAAACCAAAAGAAATGGAAAAAAAACGGATCTGGGCGCAATATGTTAAATTGTGATTGAAAGAACCTCAATTTTCTCCTAAACCGCTGCAAATTGCAGGAAATTTCTCACGAGTCACCTAATTACCCCCGGTCTGGAAAAAACCCATGTCTCAGTTTTTTTTAATTCATCTTAGTTTGCTCAGAAAATCCATTTTAAAATCGCGTGTTGAAACTGATGCGATTTCGTGAAGCTTTTGGCAATAGAAATCAATTGATGTGCATGGTAATGGAGTCCAGCATACGAAGGTAAAGAATTTAAGGAATGAAATAAAGCTTTTGATCTATATTTGATTGTCATTCACGCCAACAACTTGACAATGTGTTTACAATGAAAGAGCAAATTCAGAGTTGTGATTTTTTTTATTTATTTTTTTTTTTTTGTGAGAACTAATCAACTCTTAAGGCAATTACCCACTATTTACTGCATCCATTCTACTCCACCCAGCTTTTCTTATTGGAGGATTTCAGTCTCCAGTTAAGGTCGGTACGCAGATCAATTTTTCAGCAAGAGTTTTTTTATTTGAATAAATCAATTGATTTTCTGATCTTCCTGATCGCACGAAGCGCAGGAAGAGAGCATACTCATCGCTTGATTTGTTTTTATTTATGCAGGGGGGGTGTTTTTGAAATGACGAAATTTAAAACTAGCTAAACATTAAAACATCAGAAAATTCAAACTTAAACTCCTTTGTGAAGATCCTGCTGTCACCAAGGTTCACAAATTATTTTGTCTAAAGAAAAATGCTAGTACTAAATTAAATTTCTAATGCCTAATCCCTTAGCACCATCCCCGGCAACGGCGCCAAAATGTTGGGCAATTTATTTGAACAAATTGCCGCATTAAATTATCGACCAGGGAAACTCGTGAGCTTGTGATGGTGCCAGCAATATATATGCAGGAGTAGGCAACTAACTCTATGTCTAACTAAATTGTTTATGATTCAATATAATATGCAAGGGAAGAGGCTCCTAACTTAGGAGGTCCTGGTTTTCCTTCCCTACAGTATCATAGAGAAATCATTCATAAAACCAGAAACTTGAAATAAAGACAAGGCTATTCAAAAGCTGAAAGTAATATATTCTATAACTCTAACTCAATTATTTTAAAAAGAGGAATAATATTGAAATGGTTCTTGACTCAAGAAATCCACTTTCACCTCAATTACCACTTAATGAATCAGAGATTAAAACCAAGAACTTAAGATGGATAAATTATTAATGAAAGAAGCTCTTAACTTAAGAGACATGTAGAGTATTCCATTATAATTCATTCATCAATCACACACAAATCCTTAAACATCTAAGAAATGAAATGAAACAAAATCTAATATGAAATAAAATGTTTCTCTCATCCTTTTGGAGTGAGCTCAATTCTCTTAAGAACAAGACAATTTATTCCATATACTACATTAAGGAAACCTATATCTAAAACTACAGAAATTCCATAAACACAATTTACATCTAAAACTACATAATGGAAATATATGAAAAATGAAGCTTTATTCTATTCCATCATCAATTGGATACAATGCTCTAAGAGTCCTCCTCTTGGAATGGAGGAGGTACTCCTATTTATACAGTGAGAGGAGTAACAAACTCATAATGATCATCCACTAATATCTCTAACCATCTAGACACATAACCCTATCCTCCATGATCTCCTCCATAATCTTTTCCATGAGGTTTATCTTCTTAAATTCGAATTTGATCATCCAAGGCCACATAAAGGTGTCTTGGAAGCTTCCTTTGTGCCTACACATGTCAACGAACTCATGCTAATTGTTAGGTATAAGTATAAGCATATTATTTTCTAAGTTTTAGCCATAAATTCACTTTAAAATGTTAAGAATTAATAAACTTTGGAAAAACATAGTTATGACCCAATAATGAGGTGAATGTAATGATATGGAGGTGGAATGGAGGTGACATGAAGGTAAAATGTGAAGATATTGATGAATAATGGAGTGAAAATAAGGACTATTTTGAGGCCCAACAATGGTTCTCACTAGTCAACCACAATTTACTTATCAACCGTACCAGGGGCAGTATCAATTTGGACGTACTACACAAAATCCACAATATCAGTATCAACCGTATCCTGGGTATACTTATCAAGTACCTCAACAACCCCAGTATGGTCCGGTTAATGATGGTTATCCAAGAGGTTTCACAATTCCCAATGCACACCCAATTCCAGAATATCCTGGATATCCTCCTCCTGGAACTGGTTTGATCACACAAGGTTATCAAGACCCTAGCCGCCGGTTACCATTCATTGCAACTTTAGATTTACCTGATCTATCACGCCTTATGAATGATCCCATTTTTTATCTTCCATATTGGCCGCCGATGCCTAATAAGTTTCCTAGTGATATTCCAAAGTTTGAATGTAAGTCAAGAGAAGATCCATCTAATCATGATATGACTTATCACCTCTGGTGTGCATCCAATTCACTAATCGATTATTCTATTCGATTACATCTTTTTCAGAGAACTCTCATTGGTCTAGCTGCTAAATGGTACATTGAGTTACCACGAGGCTCATTTAATAATTTTAATGGATTAGCTACTATTTTATTAACCCATTTTCAGTTGCATGTTAGATACGACAATGGCACGGAGTTGTTGATCTCATTAAAACAATATATGTCTACGTACATATCTGATCACACTCATGAATGGATACATAGGAGATGTTTAGTGAAAGTCTTTATTCTGGATCAAATTTTGGCTGAATGGTTTATCAAATTGTTATTGCCTAAAATTACTGAAGATGTGGCCAAAGGAGTCGTTGTTACATAAGAGAAATTCATTGCTCAAGCTCAGTACCTTGACCTTGTATAAACACAGTCAGGTACTCTGTATGACAAAATCCCTGATTTCCAAAAACCTGGTCAGTTAAATACAACTCCTTCAGCCTCTCATGCTGATGATGGTGTAATTGGTTCTGTTAGCACTACCAAGAGTAAGAAGAAATCTTCCAAGACAACTTCTCCTATTATAACTTTACCTAATTCACCCAAAGGAGATTCTTCCATTGAAACTTCTGTCGATAATCATGTTGTAGAATCATCTACAGCCAAACCTAAAACTGGTGGTAAGAAGAAAGGTAAGAATAAAAACAAAAAATCATCTTCAAAAGATAAAAACAATAAAACTGAAGCAACTGACGATAAACAAAAACCTCATTATCCTCTTTTGATCCGTGATGAGGATTATTTTAATAAAGAGTGCCCACATAGAGCCGAGGTATCGAAATTCGTTAAGGGTTCGCTTATACCTACTGTCTTGAAGGATCCCTTTCCTACTCAAGATAGTAACATGATTGGATCTTCCTCTAATGCGATAGAAGATGTCTTGATGGTTGTGACGTGATCAGAAGATTATGGTAGTAAAAATCTTGTTGGTGGTAAAGAAGTAGACAATTCTACTTCAACCTCAACTATGTGTCCCTCAGTTTCTGAACCGTTATAGATCGAGAAACCAAATCCTGACTTAGTAACCAAACCGCCTGCTAAAGGTGTGCTTCATAAATCAACTTTCAATCCACATGTGAGAGCTGCTCATAAATATAATATTGTTGAAGACTTGGAAATTTCCCCTTCAGCAATGTCGGCTTTGGAAGTGCTGCAATCATGTCCAGCATCAAGAAAATTACTATTTTCTGCTATAGGAGTCGTAGATCTTCAGGATTCAAACCTAATGATCTTTGATTTGGAAAATTTTACACCCCACCTACCTCATCAAATGGATTTTCAGATTCCGGTAATATTAAAAAACAAACGTTGCTTTCGTACTGTTGTTAATGAAGGGGCTTCTACATGTATCATGTAATTAAAATGTTGGAAATCAATTGGTTCTTCAGAAATTAACCAATCTCTGACTATCCTCAAAGCTTTTGATGGAAGAGGATTCCAGTCGTATGGTATTTTATAGGATCTACCTATAGAGGTCGAAGGAAAAACCATTAATCTATATGTGGAAGTGGTTTATGCCCCTCTGGATTATAACCTTCTCCTGGGTCGCAGTTGGTCTTATGCCATGACTGTTGTTGTATCATCGATCTTTCGTCTCATTATGTTTCCTCATAAAGGAAATATCGTTAAAATAAATCAGATCTCATATTATTAATCTAACCCAGCCTCTACTGATAGCATCCAACATGTCAGAAAAATGACTATCCCTTATAAAGATGTTGGGGTAGGTTTAATTAAAGATTCTACTTTACTGGGAAATTTTTCCCTGCCTGCTCCCAACGTACTGCCTCCTATTGCTAACATCAATATGATTACATCAAGTACTATTTCCTTTGATGATCCTTGGATAGTACCTTCAGACTCAGAACTAGATTCTTTCGATGGAGTGATGCCTTTGAGTCCTTTTGAATTAGCATATCGGGCAATACAATCATTTTTTGATACTCCTTCAACTAAACCTGATCTAGTGAATGTGATCAATGAGGAATCACTTTCCATATCGAGCTCAGCTTCGACATCAGTTCCAAATCCTGTTCAACAAGTATTCAATACTGATGAGCATATTCGTGAATTTTGGTCTATAGATGAATTACCATGGGAAGATCTACATCATCGATCTTTGTTTTTACCTGATCTCGATCATTTTGAAACTGATTTTTCTTCCATTTTTACCGCTGATTATGTCAATGAACCCCAGAATCCTCTCACAAATTCCGATTCTGAACTAAACCCAACAAAAATTTCTATGACAGTTCCTATAGACATATTAGTGAAACCAAGAATTTTTAGAAATATTCACATAAGTGCTTCTTGTACGCCAAATGAAATCCAAGCATATAAAGCCCTATTTCAAGAATTCCGTGACATTTTTGCCTGGTCATATGAAGAAATGCCAGGAATCGATCCATCAATTATTTTTCATGAAATTAAAACATACCCGAATGCTAAACTTGTCTGACAAAGATTACGTAAGATACATCCGAGAAAAGCTGCCACTATTAAAGTAGAAGTTGAAAAATTTCTTCGTGCAGGTTTTATTTATCCAATTCCTTTAACGGATTGGGTATCTAATATTTTTCTTGTTAATAAAAAATAAGGGAAAATACGAGTATGTATCGATTATAGGGATATAAATCGAGCTTGTCCAAAAGACAATTATCCAACCTCCTATATCGATCAAATTATTGACGATTGTGCCAGAAGTGAAATGTTCGCATTTATGGATGGATTTTCAGGCTACAATCAAATCAAAATACTCCCTGCTGATCAACCCAAAACATATTTCATTTGTTCGTGGGGGACTTTCGCTTACTGCAAATTACCTTTTGGACTTAAGAACACTAGCACAACTTTTCAGAGGGCAATGTCTTATGCATTTCATTACATTAAACACATTGTGCATCCCTATCTCGATGATTTACCTGCTCATTCATCGCACAGAGTAGATCATATTACGCATCTACGAGCTATGTTTATGAGATGTAGGAACTATAGGATTTGTATGAATCCTCACAAATGTGTGTTTTGTGTTGAATCTGGATGATTGTTGGGATTTTTTTGTCTCAAAGGAAGGCATTCGTGTCGACCCATTGAAGGTTGAGGCTATCATAAATTTACCTCCTCCTTTTACTCTTCGCCAACTCCAAAGTTTGCAATGGAAAGCGAACTTTTTACGTCGATTCATTCCTAACTATGCAGAGTTAGTTTAGGATGATGATATCTCCATACCAATTCTACGATTGGTATGGTCTTAGTTTAGGAAGATTAATTCCACAACGAACATGTGATTTATTATCTCAGTCGCAATCTGCATCCTACCAAAATCAAATACTCACATGTGGAGAAATTGGCCTTGGTAGCAGTTCAAGCTATCCAATGATTTCGTCACTACATATTGTTACACAAAACAACAGTGATATCAGATTGTAACCCTATAATGTATATTTTGACCAAACAACTGCTAGGGGGAAAATACTCCTAATGGATTGTTATCTTGCAGGAGTTTGATTTGGAATTTGAAAAATCCAAATCAAAGAAATCATTGGTATTTGCTGAACTAATGTGTGACTTCCCAAGTACTGACACAAAAAACGTGATAGAATATTTGATCGCGGATGAATCTTTGTTTATTATCAGTACCATCAATCCTTGGTATGGAGATATCATCATTTATATCCAAACCCAAAACTTTTGGCCCGAAATCTCATGGTCACAACAATGAAAATTCCATTTCCAATCTTAGCAATATCATATTGTTGGTGACACACTCTACTGTCGTGGAGCGGACTCTGTTTTTCAACTTTTTCGCACTCTTGACGAAGCTAAAAAGGTTTTAAATGATTGTCACTTTGGAGCATGTGGCGGTCATATGTCTAGGTATGCCACATCCCAAAAGATATTGCGCGCTGGCTATTTTTTGGCTGTCCTTATTTAAAGATTGTATTTCTGCTATCCAAAAATGCCAAAACTGTCAAATATTTGATCGAAAGATGCGTTCACCACCTGCTCCTCTTCACCCTATAATTGTTGTCAATCCTTTTGTAAAATGCGGCATTGACTTCATTACATGTAACCCTCACTCGGCTGGGGGGCATGGGTATATTATTCTCGCAATAGATTATTTTACCAAATGGGTCGAGGTGATGCCTACATTTGCGGCAAATGGAAAAACTGCAGCTACTTTCGTGTTCAATCATGTGATTTATCATTTCGGTGTACCCCAAGCAATAATTACTGGCTATGGGAGTCATTTTCGAAACATCATGATGACCGAACTGACTGATCAACTTGGCCTATGCCATGACAGTTCTACACCATATTACCCACAGCCTAATGGTTTGGTTGAAGCTATCAATAAAGTTTTAGTCACCATGATCAAACGAATCATCAGAATAAATAAATCGAATTGGCATATCATGCTTTTTTCAGCACTTTGGGCATATCGAACCTCAACAAAAAAATTGATAGGTTTTACCCCTTTTTCAACTGGTCTACGATTTAGAAGCAGTATTACCGATTGAATACGAGATACTGTCACTCCAAGTAGCCATAGAGTTACTACCAGCCACTTCTGAAGAGGAGAAACACTTTTTGTACTTGGCTCAATTAGATGAGAATTGGCGCACCGCTGCATTAGCTACCGAAGCTCATGCGAAACTAATGAAAGCTCAGTATGATAGAAGTGTTACACCTCGTATTTTTTAAGAAGGAGACCTAGTCTTTGTTTATGATCAAGCTAACGATAAGCTAAGGGCTAGGAAATTTGAACCCATGTGGCATGGTCCTTATATTGTTAAGAGACAACTTGGAAAAGGGGCCTATGAACTGATTAACTTTGATGGGGTCTCTTTAGGAAAACCCATAAATGGCCTTTACCTGAAGAGATATTATGCTTGATTCTTGTGTGGAGATATTCCCTGTAAATTAGTTATTTTCATAAACTGATGTGTTGTAGATTAGAAGAGCATGCCTAGTTTAAGTGTGCTTTTACTACTATCCCTGCTTATCTGGATCACTCTTTATTTTGCATATTTCGACGTCTCTTTCAACATACATTCGTTTTGCTAATGGTGCTTGTCATAGTACATGGAACATTTCTTCCACAGCTTGGGTTATTCATTCACCCACTAATGAGTTAGTATCTATGCATGGGGTAAGCCTTAGTCAAACAACGAACAATATTGTAGAGTATACCACAGTTATTGAGTTATTATCTGAA
Source organism: Pinus albicaulis (assembly GCA_034641835.2). Classification (NCBI taxonomy): domain Eukaryota; kingdom Viridiplantae; phylum Streptophyta; class Pinopsida; order Pinales; family Pinaceae; genus Pinus; species Pinus albicaulis. The sequence goes on from CM076571.1 coordinate 472,257,888, forward strand.
TCCATTTCATTTGGAGTTTGAAGTTTGATCATTAAGTTAGATTCTGAACTCATTGTATTACAATTGAATAGAGTATACGCAATTAAAAACCCAGTGTTGTTAAGATTATTTTTTAAAGTTCGTCTCTTGGAACGAGAATTTGATTATATTGAGTATAAACATATTCCGAGAATTTTAAACACATTTGCTGATGCAGTAGATACTAGTGTGATAAACAGACATTTGCGATAATTAAAACAGTAGATCAAAAAAACATTTGATAACATTTTAGACAGATAACTGGAAATAGTAGTAATATCATAGCATAAGAGTAGTGTTTTCAAAAAATATTACATCGTCCTCGATCATAGGTTCAAAATGCCTTATGATAAAAAAAAGTGATACAAAAAAAAAGATATAAGTCTACAATATCAATCATCCACTATCCGTGGTGATGATCACGATAAAACACTGCAGCCTGTGCCACCTTGGTCAGAAATCTCCTGAACTTTCCCGAAACCCTGATAACATATCTCCGTAAGAGGAGCAGAATGTCATATATGGTAGTCTCTGGAATATATAAATTCAAACGCTCGAGATGGTTTTCCAAGTCAGCAAGGGTCTCTACTGTTTGATCCTATGGTGGTTTTGCTGCAGCTAGATCTCTTGGTTTCCCGTCAAAATGACGGAGAGTGGCTGGTTGACGTGGACCCACATTTGCATTTGAATTTTCTGTCATCAGTTTTCGACGATTCAAAAAAATAAATAAATTAGAATTTAGAACATGTCAAAATGATTCTTACCTGAGTCATCTCACTGTGTTCCTAGAGGAAGAGACATCTCACGATTGCCATGGAAATCTATCCTAGCATAAGGGAAATCTTCTATCGTGAAGATTTGGTTCTCCAACTAATGGAAATAAGCCCCAGTAAAACGAAAAATCTCGCCACCTTCACTATGACGGGCCATTAGTGCAACCCATGGACCATCTGAGGCTCTTTGACCTCTACCAGGATCAACTGAAATGAATTGTGGGGTAAGTGAAGGAATTATCTCTAGAGAAAATGTGACCACAATTGCTCCATACCAGAATTTTTTCAACTTCGTATTTTTTTCTCTAGTCAGTTGGCCTTTGACATTGGCCAACACTGCCTCACATGACCAATTGAAAATGGTGCCTCTAAAGCAGTCAACAATAGTTTGCATTTGGGATCTTGTAGCGACATGTGGAGCTGCGCTCCCACACAACCGAGTTACAGTAAATGCAACCACTTTAAGTTCAGGACGAATAATTCTTTTTATGTTGATGCGTTTATCTTTGGGGTTCGCTTCTTCATTGAAAAATTCTTGCTGAAGGCTAGTGACAGTTTGGCCACCTACCCTAGCCCCAAACAAAGAGATTGGCTTGCCTCTCTTTTATAAGCCAATGAGAAAATATATGTCTTCCAACTCAATTTAGAGCCGGTGACCTCCAATTATAAAGCATTTTTCCTGGACATCCCATTTGTTTACCAACCAAGTAAGTAAGTCTACTTGAGCCCTCATACCCTGAATGGCCCAAAATTTGTACAAAACACATTCCCTCAATACGTATAATGTGGGTGGATGTACCATAACAACATCATCAACCTCTTCATGTTCACGTTCTCTCCACTCAAGCATTGTAGATATCCTGTAATGGACAAATTTAAATATTAGAAATAATTTGAGTGAGGAAATTTGATTTATTTTGGACGAATTATTGATTTTATTTTTCCTTGTGGCGCCTACACACTTTTTGCATAAAAACAGTGCATAGATCTGCATGCATCTTATGCATAAAGTGCGGGACCACGAAAATTTTTCCTTTGCCAAATTGTCAGGGTCCGCAGGTGTCATGTGTTTTACCTGCGGACCCCCGTGACAAAATTTTTGAACATATTTTGCTCAAAAATCAATTTAAGCCCTGAATTAAGAAAGTAAATAGACAAAAATGAAGGCAAGGTGATGTCGATTACCTGGAACTGACGGTTTGCAATTTCGACGAGTGAATCTTCTATAATCTCCTCCAGAACGTTTTTTACCAAAAGCTCTCAAAGTTTCACTCTAAAGTCAAATGGTAAAAATGATTTAGAAAACCTCCTTTTTGTATAATTTTTTGAATAAATGAAAAATAATTTTGTTTATTTTCCACTTTGAAAAGTTTTTTTCTGAATTATTTCTATTAATCATAAACAGGTATGTTTATTTTTTGAGTTTTTGTGCAGAATACAAGATATTTTGGGCGAAATGGTCATTTTAACAAAGGAGTACATTGTTATCTTTTTTCTAACTCGTTAAAACTTACAGAAAAAGTGAAATTATGAGTACATTTTTTATCACTTTTTTGAACTCGTTAAAATTTACAGAAAAAGCGAAACCTTGGAGTTCTCTTTTAAGCCCTTTTCAGACTCTCTAAAGATGAAAAGATCGCCAAGTACTTGACTATTCGAACTCATTGAAGGAAATGAACAGTCGTCCTTTCAGTATAATTTTACCCCTTTTCCGGACTGAAATGGAATATTTACGAAAAAGGTATATGTAGAATAATCATGGTCAATAGAGTTCTATCCTGTATTATTTTATCCTTTTTCGAGCTTGAGAGACTAAAATTTACGAAAAAGTACATCCACGTAGTTTTCTTAAGTTTTTCTTCTGACTCCCTAAAAATTAAAAACACCAAGTTTCTCCTATATTGGACTCGTTAAAATTTAACAGTAAAGGGCCTGTTGATTACAAACAGGAACGAACCACTCCTTCTTACAGTTTGATTTTAAACTAAGTTGGACTCATCTGAAGGATGAGCTTATATAACAAGCAAATGTTATCCTCCTCAAGCTTGTCAGAAATAAAGAGGTACTTACCAGAAATGGTGGGGGAAAAGAGAGAAAATGAATCCATTTGTCACACTTTATTTAAAAATCAGTTTACCACTCTTGAACATGACACTTTTTGTTACACTTCTACCTAGGCTGGGAAAATCCTTTTCCTATCAGTTAATCAAACCATATTGAAAGTCTTCAGTCGGTTTCTGGGTATTAGCTTTAGGTCAATTGTTACCAAACCATCTGTAGTGTCATTATGTGTTGAAGAGGATAGTTCAAATAAACCATTCATTCACAAACATATGCCTCCATTCACGTTGACAATCCTTGAGTCAGTCCTTGCAAAACATTTCTACAAAACTTGATCTAATGGTTCCTTGTCGTGGGATTTCCTATGATGGATCACTTTCTATCGATGACATCTCATCATCTAGGAATTTGATCTAGAACCCTTCAGTACCTTAGAATCTACATGCCTTAATGGCAGGTTTCTCACCTTCGACGACAAGTTGCATCGTTGACCTTCGATCGAACGATTCTGTGAAATGTTCGATTTCAGGACATTTATTCAAATTTCATGGATTGTAATGAGTAATTTTAGATCCATTATCATTATTGGTGGTTTCTTTCACACATGTTAACAGTTCACATCATTGACTGGTAATCAAGTGGTTTCTACCATGTTTTATTTCGACACAATCAATCGCATGGATAGAATCTTACTAGTTTGGGTAGCGGAAATCAAGACCCTAGATCTAGTTTCCACCATCCAGGCTGCGAGGAGGTTTATTATTCATTATGCAGTGGACTATTCATAACATATGGCTACGTCCATATTGTGTCTACATTATTGATGTGATAGTAAGATCATTTCTACAATCATAACAAGTTTTAGTTAGTATTTGATCTGAGTATGGGAATGCCTTCCTTTAGCGATGATATATATATGTGTGTGTGTGTATGTATGTATGTTTTGCATTGAATTTTTTTACAGGATTTTAACTAGGGTGTCCACAAGCTAATCCTTGAAATGATAAAGCACATCACTCTTCGAATGGTCTCAGACTTCGCACTTTAGGGGGCAATATGTTACACTAAAAATTTTCACCATGACGTTTTACTGTCTATATGGGTTCATCATTACTCATACAATACTCCCTTAGAAGTATACAAACATCAAGTTCCTAAAACCAAGCCTTGAAATTGAGAGAAAAGCTTATAAAAGTCATAAAAATACTTGTACCGCACTTTCTCTTAGTATTACCTGCGGTGCCGCATCTGTTTGTTCTAGAACATGCGCAACCGGCCGAAATTTTTCTTCATTAAAGGTGAGAACTCCTGTAAAAGGTAAAGTGAAGGCGAAAGTAAAATTTGGAAGCCTAGTTGGTTGAATCTGGAAGCTTTTGGAAGCAATTATTTGGTGTAAAGTTCGATCCTTTCATGTACATTCATCCCTCCATTAAATGAGCCTACCCCTTGGTATGTGGAAGTTAATCCCTTGAAAGAGGATTCTATCCCCTCTTATTTGGAGCCGCAACCTCTTCTCTTTTTCTATAAATTGAGGCCATAGTTCATCATCAAGGGGAGTTAGGCTTTGAGACTTTTTGAGGAGAAATGCTAGAGAAACTCAAACTCTCTTAACTAACTGTCATAAGGGAATGATTACACACTCATGTGTATGTTAGTCGAGAGAGCACAAAGTCTTGTCAAAGTAGAGGAAACGCTTGTTCCAAACCCCGGAAGGACCTGTACGACATCAAGGAAAACACGGTTGTAAGGTTCCTTTTTTCATTAAAGATAATACAAATGGATCCTATTTTCTGAATGATTTGTTTATTTAAATAGCTTATTTCTAGAATTCCTTGATCATCAAGATAGATTTATAGTTTATGAATTAGTATATATTATGCAGGTGCTTCTGATTCTTTCATGTTTTTGATTACAGATCCTGAAAAGAGACGTATTCAAAATGACAGGAAAGAATACTACGATCAACGTTGGACTACAGGTAAGTCCTAAATCCTTCATTATAGATAATTCTAAATCAAATATAATCTAGAGAAGGTAGTTTACATTTGTCTGTTTGTTTCTAGCTATCTGTAGGATGCTAGAGAGATCTATCTTGTCCGCAAGAACGATTTATCCGCCTAACACCTAAACCTCGTGCACACACCACCATCGAGCAGTAGGGTTAAGGTTTGAGTGAGAAAAGATGACCATCCTAACCCGACTTAGGCATAACCAAAACGTCAAACCTCAGGCGTGGCGTGCCCGATTGCCGAGAGTATAGATTTCTGAAGGGTTCTAACAACCCAGGTCGACTATCATGTTGAATCCCGTCATGGAAACATTGTCTGTAGCCAGTTTCAGGGCGCCTGTAGACCATGGTTGCCACCATGATTAGGGTTTCGACCCCACTTCTGCCTCCTCATATTTTTTCACTAGCTCAGAGTTTAGAGATATATCCATCAAATTAAATGTTGAATGAGAGTACTAGTATATTTTATTTATTCTTTATTATTTGTACTTTTGTATTAAAAACTAAGTTAATTGAGACTTACCTAATGAATAATATAATAATATATCAATATGAAAGAAATATATTAAGTATAAAGTTATTTAATGACAAATTATCATAGTAATGTGTCCAATATATACCAGCATAGATCCATCTTAAATACAAATTTAACATGAGCCTAGAAGGATCAAATTATATAAGATGAAGCAAAAATTTTAATCATAAAAACCTGATTTTTTTTTAATATATAGTTATATCTGAAGTTGATATCGACATAAATTAGTTAATAGATATCTTCAAATAGTTTATTTGAGTCTCTCATCTGAAATATTTTTGAAAACTAAAAGATTTAAACATATGGTTCACACATTTTTCTTTTACTTCTAATTACTTCACAACATATTCATTTTTTCTTTAATTATAGTCGATATTATTTTTCTATTTATAACATATTTTTAATTTTCAATTTAAAAAGGCACGGAACATACAAGGTTACACATCCCCTCATACTAGGGTAGAGAATGGGCCTGGCCTGTCTGCTCAGTTACTAATCATTTTAATTATCGAAATCAATCATGAATTAGAATAGTAACAAAGTAATACAATTTGATTATTTTCAAATACAAGAGGAAGGAGAGAAAATTGACTAAACTATTTCTTACAAATGTTTATTTTTTATTCCTAGAGTGTTTAAGGATATTATATTGAAAATAACATATTGAAATTCATCTAAAACTTAGATTCATTACATTATTTCTATTAACATGAATATTTATATTTATGTATTAAATTTGACTCGTGAATAATATATTTAAAAAAAATAATTTCTTACCTAGTATAAAGTTATTTAACAATATATTATTATTGTGTTTCTTACTATTATTGACCATTTCAAAATGACACTAAGTACTTTTCCTATGTTGAGAACAAATTTGTTATACTAGTACAATGTTGGCACCACTTCAAAATCTATCTCTCCCTGAAATATTTTTGAAAACTAAAACATTTAAACATCTGATTCACACACTTTTTTTTACTTCTAATTACCTTACAACATATTTATTTTTTCTTTAATTATATCCGATATTATTTTTCTATATATAACATATTTTTTATTTTTTATTTTTTATTTAAAAGGGCACGGAATAGACAAACTTACACATCCCCTCATACTAGGCTAAAGAATGAGCCTGGCCTCTAGGCTGAGTTACTAATCATTTTAATCGTCAAAATCAATCATGAATTAGAATAGTAAAAAAGTAATAAAATTTGATTATTTTCAAATACAAGAGCAAAGAGAGAAAATTGACTAAACTATTTATTACAAATGTTCAGTTTTTATTCCGAGAGTGTTTAAGGATATTATATTGAAAAGAACATATTGGTATTCATCTAAAACTTAGATTCATTACATTATTTCTATTATCATGAATATTTATATTTATGTATTAAATTTGACTCATGAATAATAGATTTTGTAAAAAAAATCTTACCTAGTATAAAGTTATTTTACAATATATTATTATTGTGTTTCTTACTATTATTGACCATTTTAAATTGACAATAACTACTTTTCCTATGTTGAGTACAAATTTATTGTACTAGTACAATGTTGGCACCACTTCAAAATCTATAAGAGGAAATATTTTATAAGTCTACTTGTGTTTTTCAATGATCAAAATCAATTTTTTATAAATTAGAGTGCAACAAAACAACAAATTTGATTTATATCAATTATAATAAGGAATATTAAGGAAAAATCAATTCAAACATTATTACAAGTGTCTAACATTTTTTCATTAAGTGTTTAAATGGTTTATATTAAATAGAATACTAATTAGCTACTCCACTATTGTTTTAATAGACATAGTTTAGAAGATGTTGTTTTTAAGTGCATTATTGAATTTTCTTCTACATATTTGATATGGTGAGAAGTCATGTTGGTCAAGCAAAGCTTTGAAAACTTAAATATTTTATGGCAGTGTCATGTCATTTGTATCACCACATGATTAAATTCAAATACCAAATAATATAAAACTTCTCCAAAAATAATATGAAGAGAATATTTGATATACATCAATCATTGAAAAAGTGTGTCTGAATGTATATTAATACATCCTTTAAAAGAAAACTACATTCATGAATCATATTAACCTAATCTTAAGATATTCGCTCAAGTAGGTCAATAACAACTTCTACACCATATTTATTTATCTTGGTCTTCTTGCAATGTTCTTTCTTTGGAATCCATGCCCACACTATGGTATTAATTGGAATATAGCCAAGTTCTGTGTCATCGAGATTTGGTATCCAATATTGCTCTAAAAACTTTCCATTGTATTTCCCTGAAATAGGCTTCCGCTAATCAACCTTTACATGAAGATTCTCACTTTCATTGTCCCTAAATATATCTGAGATGGATTTTTCCATCCAAATCATCTCTCCTGCACCCCCATTTCCTAATCTAACTAGCAACATCTTTCCTTTCTCAACATCAATCATTAGATTTAATGTTGGCTTTGGCTTGTTGCATTTGGGTCCAACATATACTTGTTCATCTATTGCATTATAAAAATCTCCATCCATAATTCCTGAGATTACATGGGGTGCATTATGATCAACATCAACAATGTGCCTTCTCTTGGGTCATAAATCCTCAGAAGATGAATCACTTCCACCTATTATTATATGATCATTATAGATTCCATCTAATGTATCAAAACTCTTTCCTAATACACTACTTTATTTTTCCATTCCTCTGTAACAATTGGTGAATCCTCATTATCGATAGTGTCTTTCCACATTTTTATGTATGATGTTATCCCTTCGTTTAGTTGTTTTAAATATGCATCATATTTTTGGAAGCTAAGAAATATGGGTTCCTTATGGGAATTATAGGTTGACCTTCATCATCTATATTTCATAAGTCAACTAATTCTGACCACTCAATATCTCTAATGGATTCTTTATACCTTAGTACTGGAATATCATTGAGTACAAGAAATTGGAAGTATTGAACATTAAGATGTCTAAATAGTGAATTTTTTCCGTCCTTGATGTATCCATTAAGGAAAATTTTGAAGTCATAGACCTTGGTAATAACTTTAGGTGGAAACACACGATTTTATTCAATTATACGATATGTATCCATCATTTCAGGTAAACAATATATATATTTACGTTATAGGTTGGAAAACATTCTTCCGTAGGTTCCATCTATGTATTTATGGGTGTTCCCCACAGGCAAGAATACAACCTCAATAGTGATGAGGACACCAGGTGCAGTTAAAAGTGATAGAAACATGAAAATATAGTGATTATTATTATCACTTATTGCATTGCCCGATTGTAACAGCAAATGTGAAGGAAGAGGTTTAAAATCAAAATTTGACTCTTTTATCTTCTACGAGATATAAAATCATCCTTGTACACTTGAAATTTTGAGTAAATAGAGGTGTCAAGTAATGCATTTGTAAGTGGGTTTCTTGAACTTCCACTCTCATAAATTAGATCACCATACATATCAATTTGTGGGTCTTCAAGGTCCCTTAAGCACTTTGCAAGGGATGTAAGAGTAAATTGCGATCCCATATGTACAAATGGTAGGGAGAAATGACCAAAACCTCTTGTCTTATGCCCATGTGTTAGCATACCTGTTAATGAAAAATCTAAATTTGTTCCTAAAGTATATTTTGATTTGACACGTAGCCTTGGGATTGAAGTCTTTGTTTTATCAATTTTATCATGGATAATTCTCAAATACTCCTTTGGAAACTGCTCTTACATAATTATATGGGAAAAATAGCAATATCTTCCACACATAACAATCTTGTTATGTTTTTTTTAGCCTAACTTGTGCCTTTTCTTCCAACATTCACTGCATTTACTGAAGTTGGTGTTCTTTGAAAATGCCACATCTCGAAACTTAGTATTCTAGATCTTGCTCATTGTTGACTGTGCTATTGATGGGTAATTGAGCTTTTGAAGAGCCTCATTAATCTCTTTTAACAAATAATTTTGTGTGTAAGTTGAAGGAAGCAATATTAAAGGAGCGGATGTTCCACATTCTTCAACTCAACATGTTTGGTTTGGTGAAAATTTTGAATTATCCATTACAATTTTATGCAATATTTCTATGGCTGCCACGATGTGTGTTCATGATTTGCATGTCTTGGTGTTACCATGAATAGCTTTGATCTGTCCATGTTGGAAATAATTTTGGTAGTTATAGAATGTTCTTTGAGGAATATTATGTATATTATACCATGCTTCTTACAAATAATATTCCCATTAAATATCATTCCCTTTACATTTCTAGCAATAAGTGGTAGACCATGGCCATCACTCCTTGACATGATTATGTTTGACATGAGTGAATTCAAGACAAATTCCCTAATACCATTTTTATTTATTTGTATCGTACCTCTTCTAACTCCTGCAATGGCCTTCCTATCCACATGTTGAAGACAATATTTTCTGCAATATACATCTGTTTCCAAAAGTCGAATTTCTTTCTCTTCATCTATTTTTGTTTGACATTTTGCAATTTTTGTTGTAGCCATAACTCATTTAACCCTTTTATATGGCCTTGTTACATGCATATCAATTTTTTTTTATATTTTTCATTACAAAGATACCCATCACATTTTTTTAAGGGATTTGTGTCCTCTATAACATCCCATATCACCGTTTCCTTGGGTGTCTCCTTGAACTTTTCTTGAACCCTTAATATCACACCTTTGCTTTCCACCAACTTATTTATTTGACAATTAACCAAAAAATGTATAGAATTATCATGAATTCTGCATATTTCACAATTTCCATCTATAACTTCCAAAAAAACACCAAATTCCATTTCACCTAGTGTTTCACCTTCAACAATGTCATCCTCGCAGACATTAATTAACATTCCTTTGGCAATGCACATGCTTGTTCCCATGAATTCATGTGTAAGAGAAACCTTTGTACATATGAATATAACGCTATATTAGGGAATATTTACGGCATGATCATGATAGTGAGGTTGCAAATCTAATTCTGGCCAAATCTCATAAGATTCCAATGCACCCCCTAGTGTATCCTCAAATCCTGTTGGATGTGGTGGAGAAGCATTATGTTTTAACACCTCCTCAATTTTAACCACTATGAATCCTTTCTTTACCATCTTTCCATGCACTTTATTCCCAAGCTTCGCATTGAATATGTAACCCTCACCCACTTTCACTCCAGGTTGTAGAAGATCTGCCTTGTCTCCAATAGAAAATGTAGAAGAAACATTTGCACCTATAAACGAATGTAAATAAGGTTAGTATTTACTAAAAAAAAGTATTATACTCTCAATAATATTTGAACACATGCTTCAATTTTTTTATTTATCTATGTTGTGCCTGAAATCCATGATCTTCCATGGATGTATGTCCCCTTCATCAACATCCTCCTCAATCAAATGTGGTTGAGTGATAGCAATTATCAAAATTGCAACATAACATGCATTAACCCTTTCTATAGCATAATAAGTTCTAGACTCTATATATTCAACCCTTCCTAGCCCAACAACTTGATCATTAATAAGGAGATCAACATCATCCCCTTTTGCTAGTTTTGTAACAACAATTAAATCATAAATTGTAATTAAAAAATTGAACCATGTAAAGTGTGATTTTATATTTTCACAAAAACACATTAATTTCAAAAATATCATATAGATGCAATAGTTTGAATAATATGGTAGTCATATTGTATGTAAATAAACATTGTTCCCCACCATCTAGTGCCTACTACCAAAAAGTACTTTACATGCAAATTACTCAAAAATCATATATGAAGACCATGCAATTAGAGATGTAGATAGTATCATAAAATGACAAATATAAGCTCATATCAAACCACCAAGTTCCTATTTAACTTTAAAAATGACACTTGTAGTATTAATGCATGTGTATGAATAATGATCATAAGAAATTTGTAGAAGTTGAAGAACCAAAACATGGTCCATTGGAAAATTTAAGAAATTCCAAGATTGATGCTACATAAGATGTCTCAAATTTAACCACTATGCATCCTTTCTTTACCATGTTTCCATGCACTTTATGGCAAAGCTTCGTATTGAATATGGAGCCTTCACCCACCTTCACTCCATGTTGTAGAAGATCTACCTTGTCTCCAATAGAAAATTTAGAAGAAACATTTGCACCTATAAACGAATGTAAATAAGGTAAGTATTTACTCAAAAAAAAAGTATTATACTATCAATAATATTTGAACACATGCTTGAATATTTCGATTTACCTATGTTGTGCCTCAAATCCATGATCTTCCATGGATGTATGTCCCCTTCATGAACATCCTCCTCAATCAAATGTGGTTGAGTGACATCAATTATCAAAATTTCAACATAACATGCATTAACCTTTTCTCTGGTGTAATAAGTTCTAGACTCTGTAGATTCAACCCTTCCTAGTGCAACGACTTGATCATTAATAAGGTGATCATCATAGTCCCTTTTTTCCAAAATTATATTTTCCATTCTAGCTTCTACCAATTCTATAACAACAAATAAATAATAAATTGTAATTAAAAGTTTGAACCATGTAAATTGTGATTTTATATTTTCACAAAAACAGACAACTTTCAAAAAAGTAACATAGATGCAATAATTTAAATAGTATGGTAGTCATATTTTATGCAATGAAACATTGTTCCCCACCATCTAGTGCATACTACCAAAAATTACTTTACATGCAAATTACACAAAATATATGAATACCATGCAATTAGAGATGTAGACAGTATCATAGAATGACAAACATCAACTCATATCAAACCACCAAATTCCTATTTAACTTCAGAAATGACACTTGTAGTCTTAATGCATGTGTATGAATAATCATCATAAGAAATTTGTAGAATATGAGGAACCAAAACATGGTCCATTGGAAAATATAATAAATTCCAAGATTGATGCTACATAATATGTCTAAAATCCCCATGAAAAGGATAAATTATATTTTCACTTAGTGAGGATGATTGATTTTTTAACTTGATAATCAAAAGCCAAACTACAGGTTTTCTTCCAATTAAAAGTTTTGAATGACAAATATCAGCTCATGTCAAACCACCAAATTCCTATTTAACTTCATAAATGACACTTGTAGTCTTAATTCATGCATATGAATAATTATCATAAGAAATTTGTAGAAGTTGAAGAACCAAAACATGGCCCTTTGAAAAATCTAAGAAATTCCAATATTGATGCTACATAAGATGTCTAAAAGCCCCATGAAAAGGAGAAATTATATTTTCACTTAGTGAGGATGTTTGATGTTTGAACTTGAAAATTAAAAGCTAAACTAGAGGTTTTCTTCCAAATAAAAGTTTTGGTACTGTAAATACTAGATAATTCTCATTTTTATTCTAAAATAAAAGAAATTGCATTTTACAAATCTTTATTTCGAAAGTAGAACTCCCTACCTATACACATCTAAGGAAATACTATTTTGGATGGATACAAAGGGATGTTAACTTTAGGTCCTCGAAAAGTCTATATTTGAGTTTTCCTACATTTTTTTGTTGGCGAGGAAGAGTCTTATCTTATGCATCCAAACATTAGTGAATTTTTTTTTGGAATTTCATAAATATACAACAAAATAGAGAGAAAAACAATACATGCTAAAAAAATTTGGTTGATACTTTAAAGTTGTTGTTGGGTCAACTTATTGTTGTAAACTAACACAAGTATTTATTATCAATCCGGGTTAGTGGAACTTAGAAGCATCCCCAAAGTATATGGGTTTAAGTTGTGATCAATTTATAATATGGTTTATTAATGTTTAGGGAAATGCATATTACAAATATAAATCTAACTTAAACAATTTATAAATTCAGATGTGTAATCAAAAGTAGAAGAATCTCCTAACTTAAGAGATTTGTTTGTCCTTCTCTAACAAGATTACTTTATGAATTAGAAATAAAAAACTACTTAATTGAACAATAGATTAAGGTACATGAAGCAATAATTGAAGAGTCTTCACTGAAGAGGTCCTGATTGCCCTTCATCATATATTCATTTATCAGTAATGCTATTGTTAAAAATAGGAATTTAGGAAAGCATGTAAAAGCATGTAAATATGAATTCTAATTGAAGATCTTGATTATATAGAAATAATGTTTAACTTAAATTTTTTTTTGTCCTTTCATATGAAAGTTAAGAATGATCATTAGATTCATCAATACTCATAAATAATCAACATAAAAAATTTAAACATAAGCAAGCTAATTTAGAAATTGCAGCTACAAATAAACTAAGAAGTGCACTTAGCTCGGTGTGGGGGCCCTCCACCCTTGCCTCACACAATGAAGGTGAATTTAGCTACTTAAAAATTCAATCAATCAACCAACATATAACGAAAACAAATATGATAGAACAGATATTCAATTATGTCTCCAAGTCTCAGAAAGAATAATGTTAATTCATACAAGTTCTACATATCAATGCCTTCAAATTATGTGGCTTAAATAGATAAAGTATCTAAAAAACTCATCTAAAATAACTCCTATAGTCATGAATATCCTTATATTATCAAATCAAGTCGAATTCATCCATCTGATCCATAAAAATCTAAAAAATCCCACAAAATAAGAGTTTTGATCTAGTTTCTAGGGACCTTCCGTAAAGACAGGTCCTGTTTGACTGCCTTTGACTGGCCCTATTAAAGCCCAGTTTGAATATACCAACACGTCTACACTTATTATTAGTTCCCAAGCCTTCTATAAATACATCCAAGTTGAGCCCAAGTGTCCTGCACATATGCAAACCATAAGGCCTTTACAAATATTTATGATGATGTCCAAAAATGTACTTAAATTTCAATTTTTACAAAAAACATCTAATAATTGAAAAACATAATTTAAATACTTGTATATGCATATTTTTTTCAAGATAGGGTGGATATTATGGTTAATAGATGGATATTATGGCTAAATAAGATGTATTTCATAAACAAAAAGAGATAAAAAATGAGTGCCAACATCTCCCCCAAACTGATGATCAACCATGTCCTCATGCTTGCTTTTTCCTCTTTGACCTTTTGAGATTTGACGCTGATCCCATTCCTGATCCTGAAACTTCTTGTTGTGCTACATATAGAAGAGAATCCATATATTTGCATTGTTCTTCCTTGTAGAGGGAGGTATTAACCTTCTGTTCTCATATTTGGCCTTCCATGAATTTTTCTCCTGAAGCCACCTGCATGCTTGTGTATAGAGAAGATTATTTTTGATTTTCAACTTTCCCATTTCTCCACTTATCTTCTCTTTTTATTTAACCAATTTCTCATTAGTTGTCTTATAGATTTCATTTTGTTATTTTAGGTGCCTCTCCATAATTATTCTTACCTCCACGCTATCATTTAATTCTCTGAATCTGCTAAGGTTTTGATCTTCCTCCTTCGTATTTTTAGAAACTGAAGTAGCTTCCACCTCATTATTTTCAAAATAGGAATCTCTGTCTACAGGATTTTCATACACTTCTTATTGCAACATCTCAGGGATTTCATTTTCTTGTTTAGTTAAGGGAGATGTCTCTATGACTTGCACTTCTGGTTCTATTGAATTCCTCTTTTTCCATCTTCTATAAATGGTTAAAAATGATGTTTCCCTCTCTACCATATATGTCTTATAATGTTTCTTTGACTTGGTTTTAGGATAAAGAGGTGAATGCACAATATTTCTTGTTTCCTGTATTGTTTTAAGTTTGTTTTCAGTGACTTGTTCTACAAACTTATTTTCAATCAGAAAATTTTCCCAAACCATTCCCTTAACTTTCAGCTGGTAATCCACAGGGATTTTTATGAGTCCATGGTGAAGAATTTGGGCTTCTTTGGGCTTGGTCTCAGATTTTACACTCTCAACCATTTTCAACAATTTTTTTATAAAATAAGTAGGGGAAATTGATCCTGACATCCCCTTTAATATGTTGTAGTAACCTAAAATGATATAGGTATACTACACTATGTGTGTTATCACAAGTGAAAAGCTTTTGATTATCAAAACTAGCTCTACCCAAGGTTCATTGAACCACTCCCTTGGAATCCCATTTGACCTATCAAAAGAATCCTTTCTTTTTTTATCCAAGAAGAATGTCCAACTCTTGTCTTTGAAATACAATCCCTTATGGTATAGTTCACCTGATAATGACAACTCTAAAGCTTTGGAAATATATTTTGGAGTCAAAGGAATATGTAAACTACCCAGCATGGTTTCATTCTATTTCAAATTGTTTATAAATTCTCTTGTGACATCCTCATTGTACCCTTTGAGTTTTTTAAGAAAGCATATTAAGCTTGACTGATAAAGTTTCTCAACTATTTCCCTACTCCAATGTTCAATTTGAAAATCTTTGGGTTCTTTTCTTGAAGTCATATTGTCTGAAAAACATTTGATGTAACCATCTAATGCCATTAACTTCATCTTTTTATAAAAAAATTCAAGTACTATATGTTATCACAGTAGTAAGGCTTACCTCTTGTTTACTGCCCTTGCCAATCAATCCTCTGTTTTCCCTTTGAAAAATGTGAGCTTACTACTTCAAATAAACACAAGGTTTAATAGATAGGTTTAAGAAAACATTAAAAAAAAAATCATGTTTCTATTATCCTACTCTCCATTTAATTATGTGTTTTTTCAAAAATAATCCTCTGCCTCTGTTTTGTAAAAAAAAATTGATTGTGTAAAAAAAAGAATTTTTTTTATACAACAGTATCTTGTCACCCTTCGATTTCATTATGTATAGAATATCTTGTAACAACATAGCATTATTGATCTAATATAAACTCACTGTTTATGCAAGTATTCCATTTCATCAAAAATCTCATAATGAGCTCATTGTTTTCCTTCAAACATTCACCAGAATCTGTCCTTTTCTATGTAAAAATACAAAAACATGTTTGACTGTGTCTTCTAAACAAATCTTCCTTCACAAATCTTGATTCAAATTCTTCTACTAAGTGTGAAAATAAATTAATCTATTAAACAACTCAATTAAAATGAATTCACTTATGCAATTCAAACCAGAATTCTCCATTCTCCGTTTTCATTTATTTGGAAATTTATGAGGACGTGTTCAAGCTTACCTGTCTTAGCAATGATCCTCGTGATCTTCTACTGTGATTCTTGTGATATTACTTCTAGTTTAAATGAGGTCTCTGTGTTTCAATCAGTGCCAATCTCATCAAAATCCTCACTCAATATTTTACCATTTACTCACTTAATCAAAAAAAGGTTTAGTTGTTGACTGATGGCAGAGTATTTATGAATGGTGTCAAAGCATTTATGAGTGGTGTTAAAAACAAAATATAACAGAATGAAAAGCTTTAAAGATCGAAATAGAGAACTCATTTTATAAATCTCAGTGTGTTTTAACAACCCCGAGATTTATTCATGCAACCCATCGTTGTTTTGAACAACCTAATCTAAGTTTGATTCTTACCTTATCTTCATGAGATTTTGCCTCATGATAGCATGGTTGCTTGATAAATTTTCTGGATTTATTGGCTTGAAACTTCGGTCAATTCACTTATCACTTTGTTTCTCTTCACTGCTATATTTCCTGCCTTCTTCACTGTGTTATATCTCTTTTGTTCTCCTCACAGTTTTTTTCATCGTCTTCTCTCAGCTTCTACGCTTATTTATTTCTCACAAAGTTGCAAAAATGGATGCGTGCTTTGATTGCATGCCCTCCTTCTCTCACTGAGCCTTCGAAAAGTGATGATGGTGAAAAACGAAATGTATATCAGTTGTTTCAGGTCTTAGTAATGGCAAAAATGTTCTCATCAATTTTACACAGTGTTGTGATATGGCATTTGAAATTATTTTGACCGTTCACCAACCACTGCTTGATCGGTTCATGCGTGGCTTTCCCTTGACTGTCATGCTGACTCTAGTGTATATTCCGTCCTTTGCTTCACTTATTACGCAACCCCTTTCACATTTTTCTTTCATGTTTTGCATTGATGACCATGTCTGATTCCATGCTCTGTTGAAACACATCATCTCCAATTGCATATATGTGCCATCATATTGCTTGTATTCACATCATCATATGCTATCATTTCTTCGTTCCTCCATTGTTGCATGTATTATAGGCTCATCATAGTTTCATCCATAACATACATCATTATCATGCATTTGTTTGTCATAGCATCATAGTTTAGGTTTGTTTGCATTCATTGTTTGTATTATGATTGTGCACTTGCTCCATTACCTTAGCTTATCACCATTTATGATTGCGCTCATTGAATTTTGTTTTTTTGTTTGAATTAGTTGCGCTATCATATGATATTTAAATTTAGGTTTACTCTTTTATTTAATTTTTAAAATTGACCGATGAAATGGTCATTTTTTAAAAATTAAATATTTATAATGATACTAACCTCTCGTTTGTTTATTTTAGGTCCTCCAAGGGTTTAATGTTAGCCTTTTGTTTATGATTCTTTTGTTTAGAAAAATAGGGTAGGGTATGGTATGGATAAATTATGGAATGTTTTATTGAGTAATTAGGATAGTGGTATGGATGTGAATATTGATAGAATCCGGCTAAAAATGATAGATGATGAAATGTAAGTGATGACAATGTAGGTGATAAAAATGCATAACTAGTACTAAATTATCTTTACAATTCTAGAATATTTTCACAAAATAAATAAATTTTAAGAGTAATTTTTACTTACTCTACTTGTATTCCCTCAAACCATTTGATGTTCATGATGGTCAACATTGTGTTTACTGTTACGAAGGCTCTTGTAGACTATGTAGAGACTTTATTTCTTCTTTGCATATGATTTGATTTGGAATGATGTTGTTCAGGTCCCTTCTGTAGGTTAAACTTTGACATTTCAAGTCCTTCTAATATGATCTTCATTTGATGTAGCTCAGGTCCCTTCTGACATTTTTTATTTTCAGGTCCCTTATAGCGTAATTTAAAATAATATTTGAAAATTTCTTCTGTCGTAATGATAAAGGTCACTTTCTGAATACTTTTCTCAATAACAATTCAGGTCCCTTCTATATATGTTGAATTATGTACCAAGCTCCTTTGTAATTGTAGTTCATATTCCATCTTCAATTCAGCTGCTGAACTATTTTCATAGTTTTTTTATTACACACCTTCCCCCAAGCTGATGATTTGACTTGTCCTCAAGTCTGTAATGTCTTGGAGGGAATATATGCAAAAATATTTAGTACAATAAAATTAAAACAAAAAGAGAATTCATATTGGCCAAACAAGTTGGTTTTCCGATATGAATTCGAGTTTTTATTGTGCCAGATTCTTGGATTTTCAGAACCAAACTCTTTTATTATTTTTTATTTTGTTTATATATATATATATATATATATATATTAATTTTGTATTATTATTCTTCTTCCTTTGGAACTATGGGATGCATATTTCTATGTTGCCCCATTAGTTCTAGATCTGAATATGTCTAATTTTTTCTCAGAAAATCCTCTTTATCATAGGGTTATTGTAAATTTTAAGTCTATGCCCATCAACGAAAAATGAAACAGATGCTCTATCAATTGTTTTTAGCTTGATAACTCCATTGTAAAATATTTCTTCAATCTCATGTGGCCCAAGCCAATGAGTCATGAATTTTTCTTTGAAATATTTGAACTTGGAGTCGAACAAGAGTGCCCAATCTCCTTTCTGAAACACTTTATTCTTTATGAATCTATCATGCCATTTTATCCTTTGTTCTTGGACAAGAGATGTGTGTTCTACTTCTTGTTGTCGTATCTCATCCAGTTGATTTAATTCCATAATTCTTTGTTGTTGTGCCTTAGACAATTCCATCCCCAATTCTGTTGCTAGCTTGAATGTATGTATTTGAAATTCTATGGGTAATAGGACTTATTTCCATACACTAACTGATATGGAATAAACCCATATGTGTTTTTCCAAGTTATCCTTTATTCCCATAGTGCATCTCTCAATTTCTATGACCAGTCCTTTCTGTTCATTTGTAGAGTCTTTGTCATGATGTTCTCTACGACTTTGTTTATTGATTCCACTTGTTTGTTTTCTTGAGGATGATAAGGTGTTGATTTTATGTGTTTGATCTTGTATTTATCTGTAAGATCTCGAACAAGATTTGATGTGAATTTTGTGCTTTGGTTAATTACTATCTCTCTCAGAACTCCATACCTTAAAAATATCTCTTCAAATAGAAAAGACACAATAGTATCTTCTGTTTCCCGTGCTACTGCCTTTGCTTCCACCCATTCAGTTACAGAATTTGTACATACCAGGATGTACTTCTTTCTATTCGATGGAGGGTTTATGGGTCCCACGAAATATAAATCCCACTGTTCAAATGGTTCAATCAATACTTGTGGCTTTAATGGAATTTAATTTGATGTCACTGGTATACCAATTCTTTGGCAACTATCACATGTTTTCACATAGGCCCTGGAGTCTTAGAAGATGGATGACTAGTAGTAGCCAAGTTTCAGCACTTTGTATGCTGTCCTCTTATATGAAAAATTACCACCACATGGTTCATCATGACATGCTTTCAAAATTTCAATAATCTCATCTTCTCTAGCATAGTTTCTAATCATTAGATCAACACCAGTATAAAATAGATCTCCATTGACCCAACTATATCTAGCACTTTCTCTAATTATTATTCTTTTCTGCTTGTTTCCGTAATGAGATGGTAGGATTCTAGATGATAAATAGTTAGCTATATCTGCAAAACATGGAGTTCTGAAATTTATAGAAAATATATGTTCACCTGGAAAATTATCTGATACTGGATTTGGATCACCAGGTGAATGTAGTCTTCACAAAAAGTCCGCAACTTGATTATCTTTTCTTGGTCGATTTTGTACAATAGTATTAAATTCTTGCATTAATAACAACCATGTAGTTATTGGTCCATTTGTGAATGATTTGTTCATTAAATATTTTATGGCCGAATGATTCGTGTGGATATAAACTTGATAACCTGTTATATAATGTCGAAATTTATTAACTGCATGTACTATAGCTAACATTTCTTTCTCCGTAACAGTGTAGTTCAATTCTTCTAGTGTTAATTTTTTTCTTATGAAATATATGGCATAATTAAATTGATTCTCTTTTTTTCCAAGTGATGCTCCAATATCTGTATTAGATGGATCAGTTGAAATGTGAAATGGCAAAGACCAATTAGGTCCTTGAAGAATGGGTGCAATTGACAATTTTTCTTTTAATTTTTCAAATGCATTTTGACAATTATTCATCCATTGGAATTCCACATCTTTCGCAAGTAACTTGAATAATGGCAAGGCTATTTTACTGAAATTTTCAATAAATCTCCTATAGTAGCCTGCATAACCCAAGAAACTTCTAACTTCTTTTTGTGTTATGGGTAGTGTTAAATTCACAATGACTTGAATTTTTTCCAGGTCCACCTTAATCCCTGAAGAAGAAATATGGTGTCCCAACACTATCCCCTCAGTTAACATCATAAAAAAAATTTCATTACTGAGTGATAGATTTGTCTCTATGCATCTTTTGAACACTTTTTCAAGATTTTGTAAACAATCATCATATGTTGTACCATACATAGTGAAATCATCCATGTAAACTTCCACACACTCATGAATCAAATCAAAAAATATTGCTAGAACTGCTCTATGAAAAGTAATAGGTGCATTCATAAACCAAAGGGTAATACATTGTATGAATATGTTCCCCATGGGCATGTGATATTTGTCTTATCTTGATCTTCCAATGCTATTTTTATCTGATTGTATCTACTAAATCCATCAATAAATGAAAAGAATTTATTTCTAGCTAATGAATCTAACACTTGATCAATAAATGGTAAAGGAAAATTATCTTTTAATGTAGCTTTATTGAGTTCTCTGTAATCCACACAAATTCTCCATTTTCCATTTATCTTAGTTACTACAACTAAGGGTGAAACCCGTTGACTATCTGCAATAGGATAGATAAATCCAACTTGTAATAGTTTCTGTAATTCTTCTTTCACTATTTCCTTCACCATGGGGTTCATTCGTATTTGTGGTTGCCTTATAGTTTTTATTTGATCATCAGTGTAAATGTGATGGACGGATGTTTTTGAATCAATTCCTAGCATCTGTTTGTAATCCCAGGCAAAATATTTTGAATATTTTTGCAACAATGTTATTAGTTTTTCCTCTTGTGATGATTGCAAGTTATTACCAATATTCAAATGTATCTCAGGATTGATTTCAATGATTTTTCTATTCGAATTGGTAATTGAATTTACAGGAAAAATTCGTTCTAATGTATTTTGCAATGATTGTATAGTGCAATTCTCCTTAAAACATTCTTTTAAAAGATAACTAGTAGCTTCATATTGAGTTACTCTAAGTTGCTCTGAAATATTTGGTTTTGAGATGAATAGATCTAATAAGTCCTCATTTTCTTCCTCCTCTCTAAAATTATAAACTTGGTTAAGATTAAGAACAGGTTGAAACTCTTGTGGTTCTTCTCCATCAAGCCATGATAATAGAGAAGGAGATTGAGCAGGAGGATATAATGTAACATGTTTTCTTTCATCTCCATTTTCAATAATCATACTTCCTGACTTGTATCCAATGTAAGCATCTGCAGTGGCTAACCACGGTGTACATAAAATTAAGGGATTCCCTCCCAAATTTGTTTTTGGCTGCGAAATCAAGAAGTCTATAGGATACTCCCATGAATCCAGTGAGACAATGATATCTTCCAATATACCTTCTGGTACAACTTTAGATCTATCACCAAGTTCTAAAACTGTAGTAGTAGGTCTAATGTTGTTAAAATTCAAATGTTTCATGGTCTTTGTAGTCATAACATTGATAGATTGTTACACCATTTTTTGGTCATCTAACCTACTATCATTAGATGGACTCAAGTACACCATGTAACACCAATTTTACCCTAAGTAAAATTGCTTTCACTATGTAAAATAACTTAATAAAACACATTTATTAGGTTGTTTATGGTCTAAACAGGAAACCCCAAAAGGAAATATTAAACAAACCTATATTTGTTTGATTTTCCTCAAGGAATAATTAATTAAAAAATAATTTAATTATTATTCTTGGTCATGTTTAACCCAAAACAAAGAAATTAATTAGACAAATCCTTATTTATCTTATTATTTTCTAGGAATAATTGTTTAAATATTATTTAAATAATATTCCTTGTTAAATATGACTAAATCACCCGTAAATAATTAAATAAATCATTATTTATTTGATTATCTTTTAACCACCTCCTTAAAATGATAAATAAATAATTTATTTATTTATTATTTACAAATAAAGGGATTTGACCGAAGTCAAATACTTTTTCCCTCCAACAAATATAATAAAATATTCCATAAAAGGTGGATCTAGATTTGGTTAATGTTATTTTAATCATACACCAAGATCTAGAATGACCCAATATTTTGTTATAAATAGGAGGGTTTTTTCTACCATTCTTCACCTTTTGTTGCCTATTAGATCACTCTGGATCTAAACTCTTGGTCCGACTTTGAGCCATTATCATTATCACATTTTCCATTATTTGCTGTGTGAGCTCCCTTTGAGTTCTATCTTTGTCTGGGTTTTCTACACCAACAGGAGAGAGAAATGCTAGATCTGAAGTGCTGAGGACTTCCAAGAACCCATCCCATTGAGGAGAATTGGAAACATCTTCTTGTTTTCCTCCCAGGTGACCTTAATACAAAAAATTCTTTCAAAAATTGTTCTTGTCTTGTCTATTGGATATATGGAGAAAACCCTTCTTTTTACTGCTTAATGTCTTTCTATGCATAGATCTGGTTTTTTTCAGCTCTTGTCTTGATCAACTAACTGCAGATCTGAAGATGTTGGCAGCCACATTTGATGTTAGGGCTATTAGTTATGCGTAGCTAAAGTGGTATTTTTTCGTACACTTCGACAAAGGATTCATACTAACAATTGGCGACTCCACACGGGTTTTCAATTACGACCGCTGTCGTTTTTCATATTCCTGCATATCTAGCTACTTCAAACCCTAGGGTTTCTCTTCATCTTTTTATTTTTCCTATTTTTATGGTGCCTTTCACCTTTAAAAATTTCTAAAACCCTCAAAACATTAAAATTTTTAACTTTCGTGTGTTTCTGGCCCTATTGCGCAGGTGACAGACATCAGCCACAGCTGAGACGACATTTTTTTTTTATGAAATCTGCCGCCGAGAGTGCCGGAAGTGCAGGTCACACTTTTTGGCCCAAAAAATGCGTCCTAGAGCTTCAGGTCGCAGAAAACAGCCCAAAAAATGCGACCTGAGCGTAAAACAGGTCAAAAACTGCGACCCAGACTTTTTTCTGAAATTTTTCTGAAATTTTTCTGGGTTTTTCTGAAGCTTCTGTCAGGGTTTTCTAGCCTCTGTCTCTGCCCGTTTAGACCTATTCTTTCTCTGTTTTACTGAACTAAGTGGGAATCTAGCCCCCTAGGGCTTCAGTACCCTCCACTTTTTGTGGAAGAGTTTTAGCTGCTGTAAGTGTCTAATTTTTCAGAGTTTTCAGCCATTTCTTTTTCAGATCTGATACCTCATTTTCAGATTCCTTTTAAATCAGCTCTTCTCCCTTTCAAATCACCTCCTATAGTTTTGTTTGGGTCTACCTCTAGGGCCTCCTCCTTGTCCCTTCTGCCCTCAGCTGATTTCCTCCCTTTTTGCAGCAATCTTGCCTCTGCCTATTTGCTGTTTTCTGAACCTCTTTTCAGCAGTTTTCTCCTTTAGATCCCTGTCCCTCCCGACCTTAGATCTATTGGCCTCCTTTTAGTGTGTTTTGACTAGATTTTTTCCCTCTTTTAGATTATTTTTGAGAGACCCACCTTCTTGGGTTCGATCGATGCACTAGTAGCTGTTAATTTTCTGTTATTTCAGCATTATATATTGTTTTTTGTAGCATTAATTTCAGTTACGCAGCACACTTTTTCTCTTTCTCTCAAAACGAAAAGGGTTTAAAAATTAAAATTAACGCACGCCACAAATTCAGCCTAAGAAAATAAGAGCCTGGTTTACACCGCCAGGAAAAGAATTTAAAATCAATTGACACTGCACCTTTTTGCCCTTGTTTCGACATTGTAATCACTTGATTCTGCACCTCCCTGCATTTTTCAGTCATTCTTCTTCCCCTCGTGCCGTGTTTGTGTTGTCACCATTGTGCCCCCAAAAGCGCACATCCCGGAGACTTCTTGGCCTTCACCCTCAGTTTCCGGTCGGTCGACCTACTCCTTCCCGCTGTCGTCGAGTTAGTCCTCCTCCGAGTCCGCACTCCGACTCCTCTTCTGATTCACTGGGTTCTCCTTTTACTTCCGGTTCTCCCCCTGTCACCTTCATTATGTCTGGTCGAGGGCCTAATGCTAGTGGTAATCCTGGCCCTAATGCTGGGACTGCTACTAGCGGAACTGCCATAGGAACTACCTCGGTTGCGCCCTTGCTCCCCTTCATGGTAGGCCTCAGCCTTCCTGATTTGGACCGGTTGAAAAATGACCCTATACACCATGACGCTAGTTGACCCGCTATGCCGACAAAGCTCCCTTCTGACATCCCAAAGTTTTAAGGCCTTGCTGGAGAAGATCCTTCAAATCATGTCCGATATTTCCACATGTGGTGTTCATCTACCTCCATTACCGATGACTCTGTTTGTCTTCGATTGTTCCAACGAACGCTTACATGCGTGGCTTCTAAGTGGTATGTTGATCAACCCCCTGCTTCTCATACCACCTTTGTGACTCTTGCCCGGGCTTTTTTATCTAACTTCCAACTTCCCCTTCGTTATGACACTGGTATCGAACTTTTGACTTCTTTTTGTCAATCATCTGCGACCTGCCTATCCGATCATGTCCAGGAATGGCAGAGACGAAAGAGCCTATGTCAATCCCCTACTTTCGAAGACCATGTCTACATGGACTGGTTCCTTAGATCTCTATTGCCTCCTACCGGGAAAGATGTTGCGTCGCATTTTCCCCAAACCAAAGAAGCCGCACTCCAACTGGCGTTAAAATATGACTTGATCTATGCTCAGATAGGTTATGTTTATACCGTTCTACCTGATCTCCCCAGACCCGATGGTGTCAACGCACAGGGGGCACCTCATGCCGCCGACGGTATTGTTGGAGCTCTCTCTCATCCTTATGCCCAACCTCCCATGGGTTATGGTTTTCCTGGGGGAGGGGGCAGCACCTCCCGCACTTGTCCCCCTCCTGGTAGCACGTATCCAGGATACAACATACCTCCTCTTTTGGCCCAACCTCCTGCTCACCATACTGTTACCCAACCCCCTTATTATTTGTATCCACAGTTTGGTGCTCCAGCTCCTCCAGCATCAGCACCTCCGCCTCCCTTGCCTTCTCAACCCCTGCAACAGCAGTCACCGCCCCCTCAAGTGCAGGTGGATGCACAGCAGGGATTCGTGGCTACCCAACCACCTGACGGACAGGTGGCCACTCAACCTTCCCCGTCTGGCTCCTCCAATTACCAGATCCTCATGATGAACTTTGCTCCACCTCTAACCGTTGACCTTAACCTTCAAACTCGGGCCCCTCAGTACCCCAAGCCTCCCGCTCCGTCTGTCCCCGAGTCACCTTCTTCAGGTTCTACAGAGCCTCTTTCGACATCCAATGGTCCCTTGCCTATCCCTCAACCCAAAGTTGAGGTTCATACCAAAATTCCTAAAGGACCATTATGCGAAATGCTGCTTCTAGTGGAGCTGCTCAGTTGTATAGCATAATAGATGATTTGGTGCAGTCTCCTGCTGCCATTTCTACATTGGAACTCCTCCAGTCGTGCCCTTCTCAAAAGAAGGCTCTACTATCTGCCCTGGGCGCTGTAGATCCTGCTGCTGACCAATTGATTGTTTTCGACGCCCATCAATCAGAACATCATCCTCTTCCTGCTTCCGTGGCTTTCCAAATCCCAGTCAAAATCCGGAACGCTAACGTTTCTCGGTGTATCGTTGATGAGGGGGCATCCACCTGTGTGATGTCCGCTTCGGTTTGGAAACAATTCGGTTCTCCTGAGTTGGCCCCTTCCATGATCAAACTTCGAGCGTGGGATGGCCACGCCTCCCAGCCCATTGGCCTATTCCATAATTGTCCTATCACTCTTGCGGGCAAGACTGTTTGCGTTGACGTTGAAGTCATCGACACCCCTCTAGATTACAACATTCTCTTAGGGCGGAGCTACACCTATGCCATGTCTGCTGTCCCATCCGCGGTTTTCTGCAAGATGTCTTTCCCTCATAATGGAAAGATAGTCACTATTGACCAGTTGAAATATCATGAGCCAGAATCTCAGACCTCCCCTGAGACGACCATCTCTCCTATAGCCAATAAGAAAAAGTCGATTCCTTGAACAGTGTCTCTCCCGGCGTCTACAAAGACTCCTCTTTGCTTGGAACCTTCCCTGGTCTTCCTCCTCCTCCTATCTCTGACCCCAGCTCATCGAATGTTTGGATGATGCAATCGTCTTGGGCTGCTCTCAAGCAACCTGCTTCGGCTAGTCAGCAACCGCGCTCTCCACAACCTGCTCCTAGCCCTTCACCTGCAGCTGGTAGTCCTGAGCCTCTTTACCCTTCTCGAACGGTTCCTCCAAGCCTTCGCCATTTAGGAGCCGTCCCACCTGGCCATTACCCCTCTGGTCAGATACCGTTCCTAGCTCCCCCACCAAGAGTGCCCACGGTACAGATCATGGCCACCCTCTCTCTTCCTAACCTGACCCTTGGGATTCCCGTCTGGTACCATGATCCTCCTGTTGCAACCCTACCTGGTCAACCCAAACCTTATATTGCTTTGACCCCAGTTCAACCAGTCCCCGTGACTTCTCCCGCTGCAACAGTGCCTCAGTCACCTCAACAAGAACCACCTCCTGTTGCGACCGCTTCGGGTAAGAAGGGCAAAGCTAGCAAGGGGGCATCAAAGGACAAGGCTGCCCGGACAAACCCGGCCCCTCCTCGACCTCCACATCATACCATCCAGTGTGCTTTGTGTGACGTTGTCGGTCACGCCACCCATACCTATCCTGAATTGCTTCATCTCAAGCCCATGGTTAATGTCGCGTTCCCTAAGTCCACGGTCTCGGAAGCCTCTGTTCCTTCCACGACCACGGCCAAGAACCCAAAGAATATTCACACCAACCACCCCTGTGCTTTTTGTGATCTCCATGGCCATTACACCCACCTTTGTCCCCGCCTTGAGGACTTCTGCACCTCTCTAGCCGCGGTCCGCCAATTCGAGGCCAAGCGCAATGAGTCCACCTCTCCCCTATTTGCGCATTTTTCTTTGGAAAAACTACCAGACATGACTGCTCCCATTGACATTCCCCCTCCTGATGTCGAGATGACGGAGCCTTCATCCAGCATTTTCTACCTATCATCATCCATGAGACCCTCGGGGAACATTCCCTCTCAATCTTCCCCTGTTGTTTCGCTTGACCTTCCTTTAGCAATCACCTTGGGCTCAACATCGTTCGATCCTTTATCTTCTTACTCTTCTGTCACCCCTTGTGACGACGCGCATGTGACCCTCTCTTCTCATGATGATGATTCAGGTAGCTTCGCCACGTTAGGTGGTCTTTCTTCCACCAGTCACCACATCTTCTATCACGATGACGACATTATGGAAAAAATCCCCACCCCTGACTTTCTCTATTCCCCCTTACATCAAACCCATGTGTTTACGCCACATGCACCTTGTGGCCATTACATTGAAACCCAATGTTTGGGTAAGGGGGTACCCACATTCGAGAGACCAAGAGAAGCAATTCTCCACAACTCTCATAGTGTATCTGGTTGTGCCGACTTTAGTACCATTATTCTTCCACATTTAGAAGAACCTCTAGAGTCCCATATCACTTCAGATCACTCTAAGGATGATACCCCTTATCATTCCTTCATCTTACATCAGCAACTCCATCTCTTAGACATTGTTGTTGACCAACCTATAGCTTTTCTACGAGAGCATCAGTTCATTATCTCCAACTCCTCTCTTTGGGATAGTGACACCAGGTATGCCAACCCAGAAACTTAAAGTCTATTTGCTTCCTATATGCAGTACCAAAAGAGATTGGTAATCCTCCATTCCCTTTCTCAAAACTGCATAACCATAACGAAAACAAATGGCGCACCACATCATTAAAATATGTTTAGATTCCTCTTTTTCTAAATACATTTCGGCATGACCACACCATGCTTGGGGGCACCTATGCCCCTAAACCATAACCCTCCTCAAAATTGAATTTCTTGACTTGCAACACTCATACTAGGGGCACCATTTGGCCTCCATACTTATCCATGCTTGTGTTGATGTTCGTCGTGAGTTACCATCTTGTACTCATTTTTTCATGGTCCCCCATTGGACCTTTACTGTGTGGCAGCACCATCAAGTCACTCTTGTTTAGAGCATCCAAGTTGAGTGATCATCGCATTCATGGAGTCTATCCCAAGTCCCTTTGTACCCTGCTATAGTCCTCCATCCTTCATTTCTTGGTCCCTCTCTTGTGTCGCACATTATAGCCTTCAGTCCCACTGTCCCCTATCCCTCATGATATTGTGTCAATCGCTGCCATGTCATTCATGCCCTTTATGCTTTAACAAGGGAAGTTGTCCATTCACTACTCAGTCCCCTCCATTTCATCATCATATTGGTATTAGTCTGTCAGTCGCTCTACTATTTTATCTCGTGCCTTAGTTGAGGATCTCTCATTGCCTCACCTATGGCGGACCTCCTTCTGTCGACATGGCGCGCCCCATGCCTAGAAAGGCTGGTCAGAGAAGCGGTGTACCTTGGTTCCCGACACATCTTGTTCGGTGCCTCGGATGGGGCAAGGATCTCTCCTTTGCCCAGGCTGATTGTTTTTCTCCCGACTCCTTTCGACGCAGTCGAGATAAAATGTACTTGATGGTTCGGTGATGCGAAATATTATATTGGTGATTCCGAGTTTGTGTGAATGTCTCAACCCTCATGAGGTGGCATGTGGTAACCCCCCCCACATCCTGGAATGACCTCTTAATTGACTGGTGGCTATATTTGATAGTTTTGACTTTCAGCACTTGGTAAATCTCTTTGATTTTCATGTATCAGTCAGATTTTGCGAGCCCTCCCCCATTTTCAGGGGGCATTTGGGTTGTATTTGTATCTCATGTACTCAGATATTATTGTATAAGTCCTGGCTGTTATCCCAGGCACAACATGTATGTGGGATCCCTCATTGTATTTCTATCTAGCTCATGTTTATGCCGGTTGTACTTTATGGTTCGGTCCCTTGTTTACTGGACACACTATTCTTTTGTACTTTGTCTCGGCGGGCATAGGTATGCCTCCCCCGCCGCCTTCAGCACAGGTACCCTCTCATAAAAAGAGACTTGTTGCACCTGCGAGTCTCGTCTCCTCGGGGTCTAGTTCTTCAGCACACTATCTACCTTGCATTTCTCTCTCTGACTTCCCTTTTGTTGTCTAGTGATTGAGTTCTTACAACGTACTTCGGTCATACGATTTTCTCTTGACACTCGCACGCTAGGGGGCAATCTGTTACACCATTTTTTGGTCATCTAACCTATTATCATTAGATGGACCCAAGTACACCATGTAAGACCAATTTTACCCTAAGTAAAATTGCTTTCACTATGTTAAAACAGGAAACCCCAAAAGGAAATATTAAACAAAACTATATTTGTTTGATTTTCCTCATGGAATAATTAATTAAACCATAATTTAATTATTATTCCCAGTCATGTTTAACCCAAAAACAAAGAAATTAATTAGATAAACCTTTATTTATCTTATTATTTTCTAGGAATAATTATTTAAATCTTATTTAGATAATATTCATTGTTAAATATGACCAAATCATCCACAAATAATTAAATAAATCATTATTTATTTGATTATCCTTCAACCACTTCCTTAAAAAGATAAATAAATCATTTATTTATTTATTATTGACAAATAAAGGGATTTGACCCAAGTCAAATACTTTTTCCCTCAACAAATATAATAAAATATTCCATAAAAAGTGGATCTAGATTTGGTTAACATTATTTTAATTATGCACCAAGATCTAGAATGACCCAATATTTTGTTATAAATAGGAGGGTTTTTCCTACCATTCTTCACCTTTTGTTGCCTATTAGATCACTCTGGATCTAAACTCTTGGTCTGACTTTGAGCCATTATCATTGTCACATTTTCCATTATTTGCTGTGTCAGCTCCCTTTGAGTTCTATCTTTGTCTGGGTTTTCTACACCAACAGGAGAGAGAAATGCTAGATCTGAAGTGCTGAGGACTTCCAAGAACCCATCCCATTGAGGAGAATTGGAAACATCTTCTTGTTTTCCTCCCAGGTGCCCTTAATACATAAAATTCTTTCAAAAATTGTTCTTGTCTTGTCTATTGGATATATGGAGCAAACCCTTCTTTTTACTGCTTAATGTCTTTCTATGCATAGATCTGGTTTTTTGCAGCTCTTTTCTTGATGAACTAACTGCAGATCTGAAGATGTTGGCAGCCACATTTGATGTTAGGGCTATTAGTTATGCGTAGCTAAAGTGGTCTTTTTTCGTACACTTCGACAAAGGATTCATACTAACATAGATGCTCCCAAGTCTATTAAATTATTTGGCACTGAAAATCTGTTAATCGAAATGGTAACCATAGGAATTCGTCGATCAACATAATTTTCAATGGTTGTGTTTGTAGACATGAGACTTGATAGAATTCTAATTACATGGATTGTATGTGGATCCCTATTTCTTCTGTTAGATTTCCTAATGCATAATTCCTTTATAGTTCTAGCAGGCTTCCTATCTCTTCTCTTATTACTGCACTTGCTACAGATTTGGAAGCTTTTGATGTAATATCTCTCTTTCCACTCTTTACTCTTCCCCTAGAGTATTTCTGACAAAGTTTAATAATTTATTCAAATGGTAAATTGGAGATATCTCCTTTTCCCATTACATTAAGAATGTCTAAATACTCATCTCTGATACCCTTAAGAAAAATAGTGCGGATGGTATCACAACTAAGAGAATGATGTTTGGATTTTTGTAAATTGTAAAGAAATATTTCCAAATATTCTTCCAAATTTTCGTCTTCTTGTTGTGTCATTCTAAAAATGGCTTCTTTTAAGTCTCTAGCACTATAGTAAGCTTGATACTTTTTACGAAAAATTTTCTTCATATCCTCCCAAGAAGAAATTGTATATTCGCCCAATCCCATGAACCATTTCAAGGCTGCTTCTTTTAGAGTAGCAGGATAAATTCGAAGCTTGTGTGTGTCATCAGTATATCCATAAGTTCTACACAAGATATAAAACTCAAACATGAATGCATCAGGATCTTCTGTTGACATTCCATAGAAATTAGGCAATATGGAAGGTTGAATGTTTTTCATTTTTATTCCTTCTCCTAATATTTCTCTTGCATCTAATATTGGAAAGCCAAAAGTAGTTTCCTGATCATTTTTAACTTGATGCTCATTTTCTTGTGTTCTTCTATTTTTATTTTCTCTTCTTTCTTCTTCCTTTATTCTTCTAAGTGCTTCCGCTCTTCTGTCTTCCTCTACCTTTGTTTCCGCTTCAATTCTTCTTTCTTCTTCTCGTTGCCTTCACCATTACCTTTGTTGTCTTTCATATTCTAGTCTTTGTTCAGGAGTCATGTTTATTCTAGTTGATCCTTCTCCTTCTTCAACCATTTCTTATTCAGAGGTTTGTAGTGTTTCAATATGAGGTTGATTTTATATTTCTTCAACTACTTTGATTTCCTCAAGGACATGTTTCTCTAGTTGTTCAACAACTGATTTTCTTGTATCTTTTTGTTTCCATACGGAAGGAGGTTCTTTAGGTGATTGCTTTCTTTTTACCTCTAAGGCTAACAAGATTTGTATTTCAACTAAATTTAATCTTTGTCTTGATCTCTGTATTCCCTCTAACTCTTCTATAGTAGGTCTTCCATCAACTGGTGTTGTTAGTCCTATGGATGAATGAGCTGTTGGGAGGTTTTGTTTCACAAATATACCCTTCTGATCTCTATTTATAGACATAAGAAAACATTTATTGAAAGAAAAACTATGTTTTTGTTGTTTTTTTTTTGTTTTTAATATTTTTTTCTTCTTATTTGACCGTTTTGAATATGCTTCCCCGGCAACGGTGCCAAAATGTTGGGTCAATTTACTATTGTAAAGTAACGCAAGTATTTATTATCAATTTGGGTTAGTAGAACTTAGAAGCATCCCCAAAGTATATGGGTTTCAGTTGTGATCAATTTAGAAGATGGTTTATTAATGATTATAGAAATGCATATCACAAATATAAATCAACGTAAATAATTTCTAAATTTAGATGTGTAATCAGAAGCAGAAGAATCTCCTAACTTAAGAGATTTTTTTATCCTTCTCTAACAAGATTACCTTATGAATTAGAAATAAAAAAATACTAAATTGAACAACAGATTAAGATAAATGAAGAAATAATTGAAGAGGATATTTATTGAATAGGTCCTGATTGTCCTTCATCATATATTCATTTATTAGTAATTCTATTATTAAAAACAAGAATTCAGGAAAGCATGTAAAAGCATGTAAAACCATGTAAATATGAATTCTAACTAAAGATCGTGATTAGATAGAAATAATGTTTAACTTAAACATTTGTTTGTCATTTCATATGAAAGTTAATAATGATCTTTAGATTCATCAATAATCGTAAATAATTAGCATAAACAAATTAAACATAAGCATGCTAATTCAGAAATTGCAACTACAAATAAACTAAGAAGTGCACTTAGCTCAGCATGGGCTCTTTCCGCTCTTTCCTCGAACACCGAATCTGAATTCAGCTACTTAAAACTTCAATCAATCAACCAGCATATGATAATAGCAGATATGATAGAACAAATCTTCAATTATGTCTCCAAGTCTCAGAAATAATAATGTTAAGTCATATAAGTTCTACATATCAATGCCTTCAAAGTTTGAGGCTTAAATAAATAAGATATCTAACAAACTCATATAAAATATATCCTATAGTCATAAATATACTTATATTATCAAATCAAGTCGAATTCATCCATCACATCCATCAAAATCTAAAAAATGCCACAAAATAAGAGTTTTGATCTAGTTTCTAGGGATCTTCTGTAAAGACAGGTCCTGTTTGACTGCCTTTGACCGGGCCCATTAAAGCTCAGTTTGACTGTACCAATAGGTGTACACTTATTCTTAGTTCCCAATCCTTCTAGAAATATATCTAGCTCGAGCCCAAGTGTCCTACACATATGCAAACCATAAGGCCATTATGGGAATTTCTGATGCTGTCAAAAAATGCACTTAAATTTCATTTTTTACAAAAACATCTAATAATTAAAAAAAATAATTTAAATACCTATATATGCATCTTTTGGTCAAAATAAGGTGGTTATGATGGTGAATAGATGGATACTATGGATAAATAAGATGTATTTCATAAACAAAAAGAAATAAAAAATGAGGGCCAACAATTGCATACATATGCATTGGAAGCAAAATATAGTATACCTCAATAATACATTTATTCATAATCTTAAAAATTATAAAAAAGGTCACATTATTCTCCATGGATCAAATAATTATGATTGAATTATTGTTTTTGTGCCAAAAGGAAAGCTATACCATTATCTTTCCTTCCAACTCAAGAACAAATGTAGTGCCAACAATAACATCTATATATATATATATATACAATAATTTTGCACTATCATTGAACTCCATAAATTTTTCAAAATTCAATAAAAGGGCACATCAAAAGCTCTAAATATAACCATTTTTATTATTGAGACAATTTCACCCCTAGAACATTGGTTACATAAGTGTAATGGTGTCTAGAAGAAAGCTTATAATCACTAGGTATCCTTCTTCCATAATCACAAATGCGTTGCCAAGAACAATATCAAAGCACTAACCTTGGTGAGGGTTAAATCTTGATAGTTTTAATTTTGGAACAAGAACAAAGAAATATAGTGCATTATATATTTCCTTCTAACACAAATACAAGCACATTTCCAACAGTAATGTTGCATTGCAAAAAAAATCTAACGGATGCAAGATTTACTTCTATCACAAACAAAAACACATTTTCAACAATAACATTGCAAGATGAAGGAAATTTAACACATTATAACCTTCCTTCTAGCATAACAACAAACATATTTCTAATAACAACATTACGTTATGAGGGAAATATAATGTGTGCTAGATTTCCTTCTATCACAAGTAGAAGCCCAATTCCAACAACAATATTGTGCCTCAAATGAAATCTAACAATCAATATCATTCCTTCTACTACAAACATAAGCATATTTCTAGAAGCAACATTACACAGTCAAATAAATGTAGCACATGATAGATTTCCATCTAGCACAAACACAAGCACATTGCCAACAACAATATTCTAAGTCAAATAAAATTCACCACATGCTAAATATCCTTCTAGCGTAAATAGAAGCATGTTACTCACTAAATAATTGCAAAGTAAAATAAATCTTACACATTCTAGAGTTTCTTCTAGCACAAACATAATCACATTACCAGAAAAAACATTGCAGAGTGGAATATATCTAACCTATGCTTGATTTACTTCTACCACATTGCCAATAAGAACATTGTAGGGAAAATGAAATCCAATGCATGACATGATTCCTTCTAGAAAAAAAAGAAGTACATTTCCAACAATATTGCATTGCAAAAGAAATCCAATGCAGGTTATATTTCATTCTAGCACAAATACAAGCACATTGCCAACAACAATATTTCATTGTGAAACAAACCTATTGTATACTAGATTTTATTCTAGTACAAAAACAAGCACATTGCTAACACCAATATTGCATTGCTAAATAACTTTAGTACATGTTAGAATTCCTCCCACCATACACAAACATATTAGAAACATCAATATTGTAGGGTAAAATAAATATATATCATGCTATATTTTTTTTCTATCACAAACATAAGAATATTTCCAATCACAATATTGCAAGGTGAATTAGATCTAACATGCTATTTGTAATTATATCTAAAAAAATCTTTTCACCAGTAACAACATTGCAAGTTGAATGAAATTTAACACATGCTATATTTCCTTCTCTCGCAAACACAAGCACATAAAAATATTGTAGGGTGAAAGAAACATATTGCATATTAGATTTTCTTCTAGCACATACAAGCATATTGTCAAAAACACCTTATGCAAGACAAAAGAAATCTAGTTTGTGGGAGATTTCCTTCTAGCAAAAACACAAAGACATAACATTGTAGGGGTTAAGAATCTAGCATA
Organism: Pinus albicaulis; assembly: GCA_034641835.2. Classification (NCBI taxonomy): domain Eukaryota; kingdom Viridiplantae; phylum Streptophyta; class Pinopsida; order Pinales; family Pinaceae; genus Pinus; species Pinus albicaulis. Next base: position 472,293,582 of record CM076571.1, read on the forward strand.
TGCTAGATTTTGTTATAGCACGAACACAAACATATTACCAACAAAATTCTAGGGAAAAAGAGATCTAGCACATGCTAGATTTCCTTTTAGCACAATCACAGGAACATTGCCAATAACATCATTGTGGTGAAGGAAATATGGCTCATACTAGATTTCCTTCTAGCACAAAAAATTGAATTTCCAACAACAACATTGCAATGCGAAAGAAATCTAGTGCACACTAGATTTCCTTCTATTAGTGTCAGTATTTGCATACTTCGATCAGGGATCAAAAACACATTTGCATGTGCATATTAGGTGTCCCATTTTGAATAAAATTTTCATCATTCCATTAGGTCATGACATAAAATTGTTCCACTGGTGGTTGTCCTTGAAAAATAAGCTTCTTTTTCCCTGAGAAGATCATATTGGTCGACTCATTCTCATGATTTGTTGAGAATAACAACACCTATGGAAATGCTTTGTTCACTTGGAAGTTTATAAAGTCAAAATTACATTTTAAAGTCAGGTCAAAAAGCAGTCCCATTAGGTCATTAGGGTTTTTCATTTCTCAAGGTCACTCCTTCATTCATATGAGGTCAGCACATATATGAGAGGGACTAAATAAGATCATCATGATGTATTTATTATACTTTAAAAGTTGTATTTCTCAGTTTAAATTTTTTTATATAAAAACTCCATTTTTATATAAAATTCAAATATGTAATTTATTTTTATTTATCCAAATGTAATTTCATGTTTTTATATGTAATAAATGTAATCCCAAAGCTGTCAAAGTTAAATCATGTTCGACCTAGGTGAGCAAGGAAAGCCAAAATCCAGGTTGATCAAGCCTGCAATGCTAAAAGTAAAAAAGTAAAAGGAGTATCACTGTCAAAGAGGAAAAATGAACATTAGAAAAGTGGGTAATTTAAATTAAATTTTAAATCCACTAAAGCTATAAAGCCCATCAAGCACTTCAAAACAATTCATTGTTTCCATTCATCTATTAAGAGTCTTTAGCAAAGGATCAAATCTGATTTTTTGAAAATTTTGGGGAAAAATTCCTTGACGTTGCTCTTTTTCACCTCGGCGCTGCCCTAATGTCCAAGCGCTGCACTAATACCCAGCCGCGCTGCGCTAATGTCTAAAAAATGCAGTGCATTTTTCACAGGCGTTGCACTAATAACTGAAGGTGCTACGCTAATGTCTAAGCATTGCACTAATGCACTATTTGGTCCATAAGCTTCAAAACTCGGTTAAAGTGCCTCCAAAACTTTAGCAAAGTTTCTCTAATTCCTTTGAAAAGTAAGTAACAATGAATTTCACCCCCTTGATATATTCAAAATGATTTTGATGGTGATTTTATATTCTTTGTGAAATTTGGAAGTTGGATAGGCTATAAACCATCGATTCATTCTTTGTTCCCATTGTTCCAAAATTTGGCATTGATAAACCTCACATTTTCTTCCTCCATCACTATAAACCTTACTCCTTCCCTACAGCATCATATCCCTATTCCCTAGACCTATTTCACTCCCATTCCCATCTACCTCATCCTTAGGGTTTCAAAGCTTTCAAGCTCAATGTGTCTGAAGAGGAGGACAGAGATATCAGTGAGGAATAATCATCAAAGAAAAGTGATCACAAAGGAGGGAAAATTAATAGATTTGAACCAATAACTGTTGGTCAACGGTTGTCATTGATGTCAACCCAAGCAGCACCAGGGGCTACTCCAATATTTCATGGGAATTTTGACCTACGAAATTAATATATTCTGGGTCAAGAATTATTTTTATGGTTTCTACTTGTTGAGATGTTTCCATTGATATATGGCACACCACGTAATTCTTCACGGTTTGAGGTATATTCATGTTTGAAGTTTGTCACCCCAATTAGTGGGCTAAAACCTAATGGGGTTGTGGAATGGGTCATTGAAAAGTCATAATTAAAATTTTTTAAGCTCCTAAAATCCCTCCCACGTTCACTTGTTGAAGCCTCTCTCAACCTAAGCATCTATATAAATTGTGATCCTCATATCCTCCTTATGTAAGGGATTTCGCTATCTGAAACAGGTCATTGTGGAATTTTCGCTCTAACGTTTTTTATACGAAGGTTCAGAAGCTGAAATTTTTATGAGGTGAAGCTAAAATCCTGAGGAAGCTCATATAAATATTTCAGATCAAGGTGTGCAATATTTTCAGAGATATGATCTGTGGAAATAAGTATTTTTGCAGGCTCCTGAAATTCATCTCAAAGAAGTGAGCTTGGGAAAATTGTCATAACTCTCTCTTTGAGAATCGGATTGGAATTATGTAAAAAGTGACAAATAGTGCACTGACTATAGTTTTCACTCTATCAATTTCAGAGATGAATAAAGAAAAAGTTACACGTGGGACGCCGTACAAGTTCGATCTACTGAAATAGTCCATAATTAGGGCATTGTGAGCGATTAGGCATAACTCTCTCTTGAAGAATCCAAATTGGGTCAGACCTGTGGCATTGGAAATATGACTCAAAGGAATAGTATAGACCGAAAATCACATATTAGGGATCTGAAATAAAATATATACACCAGATTCAATATCGAGTTCCTAGAAGGAAAAAAAAAGCTAGATCATGTGTTGTCAAGGGTTGCAAAGGACCAAACTTTCTAGGGCAGAAAACCAAAGCAAGGTGCAGAAAAGGGTAGCATGAAAAGAGCAGCAACCAAGGTGTAGAACAACAACAAGAATTTCATCACATGAAGTCTCAAAGTGGGCAGCACTGCATACAGTCACTATAAAGGTATCATTGTACTAAGTCATTGTAAATACATTATTGTAAAAATTGTACTAGTGTCTATCTGCCAAGAGTTGAAGAGGCAGTTTTAGGAGGTCTAGGATCATCATTAGGTGGTTTTTTTCCTAGAGTGGATTTCCACCTAAAAACAGTGTGAATTTTTGTTACTTTTGTTTACTGCTATCATTGTACAAACACTAATAATAATTGAAGATTAACTAATGCTCTAATTGAAACGAATATTGATTCACCGCGCCCCCCCCCCTCAGTATTTCCAACAATAACCATAGGGGAAATGATGACCTCTCCTCACACCGTGTCCTGTTTCAAAGATGTTGGTTGCTTTGATTTTTGTGAGAGGGTGTAGCAAACTCAATATCACCCTGGGTTAACAAGGTTGTTCATGACAAATCTTCATGATGGGCATGCCACTCTTGTTGGGGTCACTTTAAACATGTATACTAGTGTTATTAAAGCTACTACAGGGATCCCTAATGTGGGAGAGAAATGGATTAAAAAGGTAAATCTTGATTTGAGCTATTATGAGCCATACCTAAAACCTAGATATAAGGATGATAATAAAACTGTTTTCCCTTTCTCTCATCTCCTTGACAGTATGTTCCCATGATGAAAATAATCATGAAGTATTTCACTTGTGAGGGGAGGTTTTCACGACTTTATTCCTACCATATCTGACTCCTCATGCAATTCACTAGAGTCAGAATGCTTCATATACCTTACTATCTCTCCCAGAGCATTGACAAGATGACATACATTGTAAAAAGGAGGCATTATAATCATCAAATGCAAAGTATTTTTCATCATTCCCTCATTAAGATGGTATTCATGCATCAACTTGAGCAGAATAACATTTCATGGGACACATTCATTGCAAATGAAATTTTCACTACCCCACCTAGTCATCATGAGCAGAGCATCCCTTCATCATCTCATCCTCCCATATCCACTTCTCCATCTCATCCTGCTGCTCATACATCATCACCTAGTCATATGCAATCACCTCATGTTGACCCTACTTCTTCACCTTTCTGTAATCCTTCACCATCATCACATCATGATACTGAAGCATCAAGAAGTGAAAAGGACATTCTGGAAAGTTGGACTAATGTGACTGATGTTGAGCCATTTCCCAAGACCTATCAAAGAGGCCACATGCATGTGTTTTCTTCACTTAGAGTGAAAGGGGCCATGCCTTCTTCATCAGCAAAATAGGTGGACAAAGGAAAAGAAAAGGCTAAAGAGCCAATCATTGAGGAGTAGGAGGACATACATGAAACAGAGCAGGAGTTTCATCTGATTGACCTTGATGAGAAGGATGAGGATAGAATCAACAGTGCATTAATCAGAAGAAAAGAGGAAAATATTAGTGAACTTCAAGCTAATCTTGACAGAGCACAATATGTGATTGGTTTTCTTGAGCAAGAAAATCAACAGTTGAAGACCAAGTAGATTATGAGTGAGGTAAAGACCATCAAAGCAAAGAAAAAGGCAGAGAGGGCTAAATCATTATTAGAGGAGACCTTGGAAATATTTGGTGAGATTGATGATGAGGAGGATCAGCCTCATAGACATAGTGACCAAAGACTATAGGGCTGAAAAGAGCTCTAGCCCATGAGAGACAGAAAGAAGTTGAGTTGGCAGAGAAAATCACTCTAAGTGAGCTGCTTGACCTTGAGATTATCAGAGATAGAGAGTCATGGCTTGATAGAGCCAACTTGCATCTACAGATATTTCTACAAAAGGCCAATAAGGACAATGATATTTAGAGGAAAATAGCAAAGCATTATGCCATGAGAAAGAAAATTGCAAGGGCCAAGCTCAAACAAGTCCATGCAAAGATTTAAGCTTTGACCGAGAAAAAGAAGAAGGAGAGGTTAGAAATACTTTATAAGGTGTCTCTTCATGCCTCTAACCATTTGTCAACAAGTAACCTCACAATTTTGACAAATTTTGGCACATTTGTCACTTTGGTGCATTTTTGGATTTTTTGGCAATTTTGACACAGAGTCACACTGCCAAAAATGCGTTGCAATTTTTCTTGGACCATCCAATGGAAAAATGATCACCACCATCATGTTCGGAATGATGAGTAAAACAAATCCAACAATTTTTATAAAATTTGGAGGAGAACTGGTCCCTCAAAAAGGAAAAAAACTACCAAAACAACATGTTTCTGCCCTTGTTTTTGCCTAGGCGCCGCGCTAATACCAGCCTTGGGAGAAATCCTTTTTGACAGGTCGTATGGGCACCATTTTCGAAATTGGAGGCATATTTGGAAACTAGACTCAGAGAGCTTTCCCATGAGCTATAATGGAGCTTATTTTGACACCGGGAAGGCCTCCAAACGTTTCTTGCAAGAGAGGCTATTTTTATGTCATGGCGCCATACTTTTGCGAGGAAAATGTCATTTTCATCAACTTCAACAAATTTTGACTCTTTGATTTTTTATCTTGGGAAATGAGAAATTATTAATGTAAAAGGTCAATATAAATTCAAATATCATGTTTTTATTGTTATCTAGGGTAGATACATCAGATAAGTCTTCTAGAGGTCAAATGAATCAGTTTCCTCTCTTTTAGAGGCAAATTGTTGAGTTTTCCTAGTCTTCATATTCTTGTTTGGGAGTAGGTGAAACTGATCCCTATCTCATGGATTCGACTCCCTGAGGCTAGGAAGAGTAGTTTTGAGGTCTATTTGATGTATTTTCTCAGTCATTGTAATGGTTGGATTCACTTGGAGCTTTGGCATCTCAAGGACACAATTTTGTATTAGTTTGGCCCGAACATTAATGATAAATTTGTAGCTATTTCTTTGGGATCCATGTGGTATGAATGGTTTGACATAGTTTTTCCTTTCTGATAATTTGCATGAATGTATTTTAAACTCAAAAACCATTTTCATGTCTATGATATGCTTAATTTCAAGTTGAAAGGAAAAATTCACGTTTTCGTGCTCTGTTTTGGGGAATTTTACATAATTTGTCTATTTTCTTCAGTTTAGGGAGAATTCGTCTTGTATGCCCTTTCAAAATCTTCACCAATCTCTTCATCTCAGCATAATAATCCTTTAAATATCAAAAAATTCTACCTACCTTGCCCCTTAGAACACCCTGCAAATTTTGACCTAATTTCCTTTGCCTACTTGTTTGACTCCTCCTGATCTAGAAAACCTACACAATCAAATAAAAAACCCTAAGCTACTCTACCTAGCCTAATATCTTCTTTCCTTAGTCATGTTGACTGTGATCTATATGGAGAGAGCCCTCTCCTAGCCTAGTAGGGCTATCTATTTGGCTAAGCGTGGTTTGAGGTTACCTCGGAATTGCCTTTTTCAGCCTGAGGTTCAATCCGAGAGATAACACCTTCTAACACATAGAAAACCAGAATGTCAATAAACTCATAGAAGGGTGAAATAAATCTAATGTATGCTAGATTTCCTTCTAGCACAAACACAAACACATTACAACATTTCTAGATAAAATAAATCTAGCACATGGTAGATTTACTTATAGCACAAACAAAAGGACATTGTCAACAACCACATTGCAGTGAAAAAGAAATCTAGTGCATGCTAGATTTCTTTCGATACAAAATTGAAATGTGTTGCCAATAAAAACATTGCAAGGTGAAGAAAAGATAACATGTGCTAGATTTATGCATAACACAAACACAATCACAAAACAACATTGTAGGGTGAAAGAAATATAGCGCGTTAGATTTACTTCCAGCATAAAAAAAAGCATATTGCCAACAACAACATTGCATGGAAAAAGATATCTAGAACAAATTTTATCACAAACAGAAACAAATTTCTAATAACAACCTCGCAAGGTAAAATAAATATAATTCTTGTTAGATTTACATGTAGCACAAATACAAGCATACCACAAACAACAACATTCGATGCCAAAAGAAACCTAACGCATGCTATATTTCCTTCTAACACAAACACAAGCACATTGCCAAGGTGAAGAAAATCTAACACGTGCTAGATTTCCTTCTATAATAAACAACCAAATTGACAACAACAATATTGTATAGCAAAATAAATCTAGCACAACTTCTAGCCCAAACACAAGCACATTTCCAATAACATTACCAAGGTGAAGGAAATCTAACACATGCTAGATTTCCTTCTATCATAAATAACCAAATAGACAACAACAATATTGCAGAGCAAACGAATTCTAACATGTGCTATTTTTATGCCTAGCACAAACAAAATCACACAACATTGTAGGGTGAAATAAATATAGCGTGTTAGATGTGCTTCCAGCTTAAATAATAACATATTTCGAACAACAACATTGGGTGGAAAAAGATATCGAGAACAACTTCTATCACAAACATAAGCACATTTCCAATAACAACATTGCAAGGTAAAATAAATTTAATGCATGTTAGCTTTACATGTAGCAAAAATACAAGAATACTACCAACAACAACATTTCATGCCAAAAGAAACCTAACGCATGCTATATTTCCTTCTAAAAGAAACACAAGAACATTGCCAAGGTGAAGGAAATCTAACATGTGCTAGATTTCCTTCTATAATAAAAAATCAAATTGACAACAACAATATTGTAGAGAAAAATAAATCTACCAGAACTTATATCCCAAACACAAGCACATTTCCAATAACATTTGCAAGGTGAAGGAAATCTAACACATGTCATATTTCTTTTTATCATAAACAACAAAAAATACAACAAAAATATTGCAGAGCAAATGAAATCTAGCATACTTTCTAGCCCAAACACAAGCATATTTCCAATAACAACATTGCAAGGTGAAACAAATTTAACGAGTGCTAGCTTTACATGTAGCACAAATACAGGCATACTACCAACAACAACATTGCATGCCAAAAGAAATCTAATGCATGTTATATGTCGTTTTAACACAAACACAACAATATTTCTAGTAAGAACATTCCAAGGTGAAGGAACTATAACACATGTTAGATTTGCTTCTATTATAAACAACCAGATTACCAACAATAACATTGTATTGTGAAAGTTCCTTCTAGAATGTCAATAAAAATATTGCAAGGTGAAAAGAATGTAAGGTGTGCTAGTGTTGGAAATATTGAGAGGGGGGTTGAATCAATATTTCTTTACAATTTTTATGTTATTGCAGTTAAAATCACCTGTTAAACCAAAACACAAGATGTGAAACAAGAAAATATTTTTATTAATGAATTTGAGGAATCTAAAAACCCAAGCTCCAACTTTTAGAACAAAGTCTCTAACTCCTTCAAGGCTTCAACCCTAAATGAGAACTCTAATATTAAACTACAAATCCAAGTTCCGACCTTGTATGATGACTCCAATCATCTAGGGATCCAACCCTCTCATTTTGCTTCAATCCCTTAAGGTGACTTGAATACTGCTTCAAGCCTCCATCAAAAACTTCAAATACTTCTAAAAAATGTATCCAAGATAGGTTTGCAAAGTGCTCTCAAATATACCTCTACAAAAACTTGACGTCTACTTCAATAAAAATTTTATGGTTGCACCAAAAAAACATGTCTTCAAGTGTTGATCTTCAACTATGTTCCAAGGATGACTGCTCCAACAAAACAAGCCTTTAAGTGTTGGTATTCAACTATACTCTAAGGGTGATTGCTTCAACAAAACAACTCTTCAAGTGTTGGTCTTCAACTATGCTTCAATATTGATAGTTGTTTCAAAAAAGGCTTGAATAATGCTCAATTAATGTCATTACGAATGCACTCTACTATCATCTCAAAATATGTTCAAAGTATGTTATCATTTTATCATTCGATGAAGGTGTCCCCTAGGCTCTTCATGTGTGCTTTAAAGAATGTCCTTCGATCCACAAGGATTACTTTACTTTTGTTTCAATTATGAATTGATATGTTGATAAAGCCTCTCAAGGTGTAATATTCATAACAGAAAAATTAACAATGATAAAAAAAGCATGCAATAAACCCAACACAAATATTTTTCAGCAAACTGTAATGATCCTTTTTAGGATTGCTTAGCAAGACATGCCTGAAAAATGAAATTTTCAGGGATGTGTGCTTCATATATCATGAAATGTGTTTAAAAACACTCATCAATACCAAGTACTGCAGCAACCTTTACTCAGCTTTTATTCTCAAAAAGGTGAGGAAATGCAGCTTTTCATGCCCTAAAATGACTGTATTCAGAAATGTGCATACAAATAAGAATCATGGCTATGGGATATGTTATATTAGGTCAAAATGGATTCACATGCCGAATTTCAGCCAAAAAAAATGTGTTTTGATAAGTTAAACAGATCCTCCATTACCGACTAGGCTTAAAATTGTTGATTTCCCATGACTTGGAGTATGCAGAAATTTTCTGAAGCTTAGAGAGTGTATTTTCTGTAGGGTTTGGTGATTTTATGCAGATATAAAAGTATGAAAAGCTAATAATATGATTCAAATATCTTACATTAGAAAATATAGATCTATACCTGAAGAAAAGGCCTAAAACCCAAGCTTTATGACACAAGAAGTAGAGGATGAACCAGACAACGTAATTTTCAGAAATATGAAGTAGCGTTTCATTAAGTTTCATATATATAACAGATTAGAGTACAAAATTATAGATATAAATGGGACCTATATGTAAAAATGACTTTTAAGTACATTCCCCTTGGGGATCTCAGCTTATAATGAAGGACACTGAATAGATCTGAGATCTACACCATGGATCTGCAGTAAAATTCAGAAATTTCTGAAGAATAATTCATATATTAGATCATATCTGAAATAGGACATGGATTTGTTGGCCAATCCATAGATCACCTCAGTGAAGGAAAGGAACCCTTTCACCGGAGATCTCTCCTCCAAAATGTTAGCAAATAAACACTGCAACTCTGCCTGAAAAATAACACATTTTCTGAAGCTAACTGCGCTGATGAAGTGATGCAGACTTTGGCATCATTCCAAGATAAGAATCTGAAGCTCAAAATAGTTATTGCACTCCTACCAATGGTTTAGATGACTTCCCCACTGAAAAGATGTAATAGAACTCTTCAGATCTGAGTAGATCTGATTCCACTTGCTGCAGCTCTCTAAACAGTGAAGCCCTAATCATGATTTTTTCTCTTAAGGGAGATGAAGCTTGGCTAAAATGATAGATAGTGGATCAATGTAGTACAATCTCCTCCAAGAGACCCTCAAGGAAGGAAGAGGAATTCCTAAAGAGGAAATTCCTCTCTCTAGCTAAACAGCCAGAGAGTTTGAGTTGCTCAAGAAATCTCAAAATATAATCATCATAAACAACCTTTTCTTGAGTCTTTCCCTTCCTTATATAATATTAGGGTTTGTAAAACCCTAAACCATCTTCATCCATTTGTCCCCTTTCACACGGAGGACCTCCTAATAGGACTGCGCTGATCATCTAGGAGGTTCATTGTATCTGGACTGCTTTATGATTTGGTCCTATTGACCTGGTCAAATAGCTTGAACCTATTTCACATACAAGTGGATTTTATTGAGAAAGCCCTGATTTGACTCTGTTCACATTGGGCATTGATTTATTCTCATGTTTAGGAGTTTTTATTTGTTCTCCTTTACATTTTATTCATAAAATAAAAAAATAAAATGACATTGAATATTCCTACTAGCTTGGGCTAGTTAGGAACATTATAGGCCTCCCCCTTCAAAATGTTGCTTGTCCTCAAGCAACTGCACGGTAGAACAAAAATCCTCCTTCCCTCTTCTTGTGGCCTCATCAATGGACCCCACCATGGCTGAAAATGATAAGCAATAAATATGTTCTCCAATGATTTCCTCCAAGTGTAAGATAGCAAGTGTACATCATGAGAAAATGGAAGGTGCAAGTGGTGATATTGTTGTTGCTCAATGGCCTCATTAAGGTAGGAGTGATGAAGAGCATGGGGAAAATTTCTCCCAATGAGTGTCTCCCACACCCATGCTATCATCCATAAGAATCTAGTTACCTCCAAATAAGGCAACTTCTGAAAATCCTCTTCCCCCTTGAGCTCCAGCAAAGAAGGTGGGCTGAAGATCTGCAAGTGGTAATCATCATAGCCTACCCCACTTTGTTCACCTCTCCACTTATGGCAAGTGTAGAGTGAAGGCTGATCTTGGGCTGCAAGGATATTTCCCTCAAGTGGCATCCTGAAGATTAGATCTGTAAAGATCCTCCCTCCAACGCTGTAAAACCAGTTAGCCCAAAATATTTCATATGTGATGGACAGAAGAGTATCATCATAAGGTATCTCATCACACACATGGCTCGCCTCCAAGAGAAACAAGTGTTTGGTCATGGTGGCCACAACTATTCCCATGTTCCCATTAGAACATGCACTGCAGAAAATGTGGGAACCTACTTCCCAAAAGGACACATCCAAACCATGTGCCTCACTCAACATCATGTCTCCCATTAAGATAAAATAAATATCAGCAATTGAGAACATGATTATCATCATCATGAAGGAAATACTAAAGGTTCTATATGATGCAAGAGAGTACCAACAGTTTCCCAAGTCTTCACAGCGTAGTTTTACATACTGTTGCTTTAGAAGAATACATGGAAAATTGTTTCTTGTTACATGGTTATTCATATATATCAAATGAACATACATGTAAGGAAAACATATTTTCCCAAGGACACATAAGAGATGGCTATCTCCATCATATAATTTGGCCCAATGTAGATCATGGAGCTTAATGAATAGCTTGCCCTCTTGTGGAGCAATGCACTGCCAAAAGATGGTAAGAGGATGCAAGCAAAAGCTCTCACCATATGTTAGAAGCAAGAAGATCCATGGACCCATGAATGATTCCTCAATAATAGTTTGGCACACTCCCATGAAGGGGAATGAACCCAGTGCTGCATGAAAGTCCTTCTCCTCATGCTTGGAAACCCAAGTCAAGAAAATCACACCACAGTAATAGATGTCTCCACCTACCACTTCATCTTCTTCACCTCCTCTTTGCTCACCAAGTGCATCGAATGAGGAGTGATCCTAGGAATACTCCATCAATAAATCCCAACTCCAAAGTGAAAACACTGTTGGCCTATGCCAATAGGCTCCCATCAACACATAGCTCTAATCTTTGACATGCAGACTGTCAAAGGCATCTCCCGTAATGTTGCTACATATGAGAAGTCCTTCCCATACAGAAAGTCCTTCTTGAACATCTAAGGTCAAGGAGTAACCCGTTTGCACTATGATAGTTCCATCCTCTACTCCTGAAACATCATGAAAACTATGAGAGAAAATTTTCCCTTGCTCTCTCAAGAACATCCCAAGAAACAAAATCTCTTGCTGCCTCCTCATACTTCCATCATCCCAATCATGTAGTGACAACATGGTGTTTGACATGAAGAATGTTATGCCAACACAATGTGCCCATACTCTTTGCTGCCCCATGATGTAAATATTCTGCCACATGCCCTTAGAAAGAGAGTGATGACCAAACTCTTTCAAGAGCAACCAATGCAGCCAAGCCTCCTACTGCCTAGTGTCATAGATCTGCAAGTAGCTCTCTAGCTTCTTACTCTCCATCCACATCCACTCACCCAATTTTGGATGTCTCCTTCCATCCTTCATCCTCGTACTCCTCCCATGAGGGCTACCATCATCCCAAATCAAATTCCTGCATTTCATGGGATCTTGAAATGCAATCTTCCCGAGGATCAATTTGACCCTATGAGGACCTAAATATGTGGTAGGAAAAAAACTCCCATAATGATGTGCATGGCTCAAATAATGTCCAACATAGTCATGAGAGATGTTATCCATCCGAAGATGTCCCCCATCTACTATCTGCTCTTGTGAGAAGGGAAGATCCTCCTCAAACTATTGAAGAACTTTGCACTCCATGATGTGTTGAAGTGCATCTCCAATGAATTATTCCCATGAGGTCTTCTCCTCATGCATGGCCTTCCAAAACCGAAGGGGCCTTGGATTTTCTGCAAGTAGAAGTTTCTCTTTGAGCAGGGGTGTGCTCATTGAGAAAGGGTCATCTAGAAGGGAGAAAGGGTTTCTCACTTCAAGATGTCTATCATCCATCATTCCACCCTCTATTGCTTCATGAATGAAACTTCCATGTGAATGCTCCAATGAGGAATGGTTCCTCTCTTCTTCCTTACTGCTTTGGCACAGTGCAGTGCAACTCTGTTGCTAAAAATTAGCAGCATGCAAAGATGTAGATCTCTTCATACAATGCGCTGAAATAACAATAGATGGATTTTTAACCATACCTCGATGAGATATAGAAGCAAGAGCTTCTTCTACAAATATGTAGTATTCTTTCATTAATGAACATGAAGGCTGATCTTCCAAGGTTGTGCCAGTGCTGGTACAAGTCTCCACCCTCTCAATCTTCTTGAGATCTTCTTCAATACCCTTCAAGGTCTAGAAAAGGAGCAAGGAGATCTCCTCTTCTGTCATTTTTCCAAGTGGTGGAGCCATGCTCTTGTTTATTCTATACAATGAATCTTCTTTGTGAGGGTAGGAATTGCATGGGTCTTCCTCTCCTTATTGAAACCTTCTGTAGGTCTCACTGCAACTTTCTTCTCCTTGAAACCCTCTAGGAGTCTCGGTGCATCTTCTTTCTTTCTTCTGATTTACCCTATGGAGAGGCGCTTCTTAGATCTGAAAACTGATTAGAGTAATATCATCCCCCCCATCATTCTTATCTCTGTTTATTTTCTTCACTTCTCTGATAGCTTGATCTCACAGGCTATGCTATAGATCATGCTCTGATATCACTGTAATGATCCTTTTTAGGATTGCTCAGCAAGACATGCCTGAAAAATGAATTTTTTAGGAATGTGTGCTTCATGTATCATAAAATGTGTTTTAAAACACTCAAAAATTAATTCCAAGTACTGCATCAACCTTTACTCAGATTTTATTCTAAAAAAGGTGAGGAAAAGCAGCTTTTCATGCACTAAACTGACTGTATTCAGAAATGTGCATATAAATAAGGGTCATGGCTCTGGGATATGTTATATTAGGTCAATATGGATTCACATTCCAAATTTAAGAAAAATAAATGCGTTTTTCTAAGTTAAACAGATCCTCCATTCCCGATTAGGCTTAAAATTGCTGATTTCCCATGACTTGGAGTATGCAAAAATTTGTTGAAGCTTAGAGAGTGTATTTTCTAAAGGGTCTGTTGATTTTATGTAGATATAATAGTATGAAAATATAAGAATATGATTCAAAGAATTTACATTAGAAAATACAGATCTATACTTGAAGAAAAGGCCTAAAACCCAAGCTTTATGACACAAGAAGTAGAGGATGAACCAGATAGCGTAATTTTCAGAAATATGAAGAAGTGTTTCATTAAGTTTCATATCTATAACATATCAGAGTAAAACATTATAGATCTAAATGGGACCTATATGTAAAAATGACTTTTAAGTACATTCCCCTTGGGGATCTCAGCTTATAATGAAGGACACTGAATAGATCTGAGATCTACACCATGGATATATAGTAAAATTTAGAAATTTATAAAGAATAAGTCACATAGTATATCAGATCTGAAATAGTACATGGATTGGTTTGCCAATCCACGAATCACCTCAGTGAAGGAAAGGAACCCTTTCACCGGAGATCTCTCCTCTAAAATTTTAGCAAATAAACACTGCAACTCTGCCTACAAAATAACGCAGTTTCTGAAGTTAACTATGCTGATGAAGTGATGCACACTTTGGCCTCATGCCAAGATAAGAATCTGAAGCTCAAAACAGCTATTGCACTCCTGCCAATGGTTTAGATGACTTCCCCACTGAAAAGATGCAAGATAACTCTTTAGATATGAGTAGATCTGATTCCACTTGTTGCAGCTCTCTAAACAGTGAAGCTCTAATCAGGATTTTCGCTGTCAATGGATGTGAAGCTTGGCCAAAATGCCAGATAGTGGATCAATGTAGCACAATCTCCTCCAAGAGACCCTCAAGGAAGGAAGAGGAATTCCTAAAGAGGAAATTCCTCTCTCTAGATAAACAGCCAGAGAGTTTGATTTGCTCAAGCAATCTCAAAATCTAATTATCATCAACAACCTTTTCTTGAGTCTTTCCCTTCCTTGTATAAGATTAGGGTTTGCAAAACCCTAAACCATATTCATCCATTTGTCCCCTTTCACATGGAGGACCTCCTCATAGGATTGCGCTGATCGTCTAGGAGGTTCATTGTATTTGGACTACTTTATGATTTGGTCCCATTGACCTGGTCAAATAGCTTGAACCTGTTTCACATACAAGTGGATTTTATTGAGAAAGCCCTGATTTGACTCTGTTCACATTGGGCATTGATTTATTCTCATGTTTAGGAGATTTTATTTGTTCTCCTTTACATTTTATTCATAAAATATAAAAATAAAATGACATTGAATATTCCTACTAGCTTGGGCTAGTTAGGAACATTACACAAATTCCCATAAAATAGAAATTCTCCAAACATACTAAAATGGGAAAATTTTAATAAGATATTGTTGGAGTACAATATAAAATAGGAAATGTGAACCTGGGTTTACACAAGGCAAGCTAAAAGCCTCAAGTGGATGCTTTATTAATGCCAAACTACCGCCAGAATTTTCCCACTAGAAAGTTGCATTGGCCTTGTGATTTTTGCATTGTTGGTTGTGTTGATACCCTGATTTGACCCCTCTTAACTTCTCAGAAAATTATGATAAATTAGTCATGGAATCCTTGTCAAAAACCCAAAGAAACCCAGAAAGGGCTTGCCCTGGTTTTGATGCTCCAAAAATGGCCCCTGATTCCTTGACCCTCCTCTAAGTGCAGAAAAACTAGAATTGTGACTGATGCTGGAATAATTGTACCAAAATTGTTGGAAAATTCTTCACAATTGCACCCCAAACAAAACCCAAGAAACCCAGCTCTCAAAATCCCTTCACAAGCCACCCTGTGATTGTGCCTCGATAATGATTCTGTAGTTTCTGGGTAGCATGACATAGTCTCTCCTCTGGAAAATCAGTTTGATGTTTTATGTTGAATTCTACCCTTGAAAATCTTCCTCCTTTTTCCTAGAATTAACCAAAAATTACATTAACAATGCTACATCTCCCAACTCCAGCTCCTCCTCCTCAACTCTCTACATGGCCTCCTGAATTGCGTCTCAGTTGGCCCAAAAACCATACCACATGTGTGGCCCTCTCTCCAACTTCTGAAACTAATGAAGAATCCTTCCTAGGGTGGTACTTAGAGTCCACTGAAGAAAGGTTGTGCTTCCTCCTTGGGAAACTCTTGTGTTTAACAACACTATGTAACTATGCTAAACAACTAGAGCAACACTTCAATTGTCAAATTATCCAAAGGCCTCAAATTTTTCTTCCTCTCTCATATTTATAATTTTTTGTTCATTTCCTCCATCTGGGCCCCTCATTAGGCAATTCAAACCTCTTTCCTTGGCCATATGACTTATCTCTCCTCAAGGAGTGCATATTAGTTGGGGAGGTGGCCCCCACATTCCACTAAGCCAGACATTTTGACCCCCTTGTCCTGTGTTTCCTCTTCGAAATTATATTAGGCCCCCAAAATTAATAAAATAGAAAATTTGTGGTACTATTGACAAAATTATTTAGGAAGGGACATTACAGTTCTCCCCTCCCAAATGTTGCTTATCCCAAAGCAACTGTAAAACTGGGCACTCAAACTCTGCTCATTTTCCCACGTTGCATCCTCAACTGACAAGTCTTTCCACTTGACCAAGTGCTCTTGGATGACCTTGTTTCTTAGCTTCCTCTCCCTGGTCTCCAATATGGTCTTGGGTGTCGATATCAAGTGTCCCTCCAATGGAGGCAACTCATTGACGGTCGTAACTTACTTCCCCATTGCCTTTTTTAGGAAAGAGACATGAAATATGTTGGGAATTTTACTCTCCGAAGGTAGCTCCAGCTCGTAAGATACCTCTCCCACTCTCTCGGTCACATTGTATGGCCCATAGAAGCATTGCTTAAGCTTCTTCGCCCCTTTCTTCTTGATTGAATATTGTCAGTAAGGCTACAAACGTAGGTAGACCATGTCCCCTACCTCGAACTATCTCTCCACCTTATGCTTATCGGCATACATATTTTGTTGATTTTGTGCTACCTCCAAGTTATCCTTAAGAACCTTGAGAATATCCTGGCTCTCTTGGACCTAATCCTTTGCCCCCAGGCCCTGCTATCTCCAAATATCATGTCAGAAAAAGAAAGTGCATCATAGCCATAAAGTGTTCGAAAGGGAGACATACCAATTGACATGTGGTAAGTAGTGTTGTGGTAGAAATCTCCCAGGTGGAGCCACTTCATGCACGCCCTTTGTTGGCATGTGCTATAATTGTGCAGGTAACCCTCCAACCATTTTTTCACTATCTCGGTCCGCCCATCCATATGCGGGTGATATTTTGTGAGCTGGGTATGCTTGGTTCCCACTAGCCAGAACAAATCCTACTAGAATCCCCCCATGAATCTATTGTCCCTATCACTGACTATGTTCTTTGGGAGCCCATGCAATCAAAACATCTCCTAAAATAACAACTCGACCACTTGTGAGGTTGAATATCTCGATGGGATCGCAAAGAACTGGGAAAATTTAGTCAAGTGATCTACCACCACATAGATGCAATCTCTCCCCTGTATCATCGAAAGTCTCATGATGAAGTCCATGGACACACTCTCCCACTTCCTCTCCAGAATGGGAAGAGACTATAATAGTCTGATCGTGTGTGACAGCTCCACCTTGTTCCTCTAACATGTTATGCACTCTTGTACGTTCCTGAGCACGTCACCCTTGAGCCCAAGCCAAGAGAAGCGCTCACGTATGGTACAGTAAGTCTTCAAAAAACCTGAATGTCTTGCAAGAGGGGAGTCATGAGCTTCCTACATAACCTTCTCTCTGACCTGGGATCTCGACATTAATTATATTCAGTATTTGTAGTAGATCACATCATCCATCACCTAGAATCTATCATCCCCATGTGTGTCATCTATTATCTCACTGGCATGTTTTTCCTTGGAATATTAAACCAAGAGTTGGGCCTTCCAATCATGTGCAACGTCCATTAAAGAGAGTAATGTGGGCCTCCAGGAAAGTGCATCTACCACTATGTTGTGCTTTCCCTTTACTTACTCGATCTCAAAGTCGTAAGCATGGAGCTTACTCACCCACTTATTTTTCCTCTCCTGCAATGTATGTTGCTCCGAGAATAATCGATGATTGTTGTGATCAGTCTTCACCTTGAACTGGTTCCCCACCAGGTACTATCTAAATTTGGCCAAGGATTGCAACATGGCCATCATCTCCTTGTCATAAATGAAGTTTCTCATGGGGTAGCAACTTTATACTCTCAAAGGCTATGGGGTGGCCTCCCTGCGTAAACATGGCCCAAAACCCCTCACCTAAGGCGTCGCACTCCAATACAAATGGTCAAGTGAAATTAGGAAAAGAAAAAATAAAACAGCTGCTCATGACCTTCTTGCGGCACTCAAATGCCTCAAAAGCCCACTTCTTCCTCAAGTTTGTGAGGTGTGCTACAAGTTTTAAGAATCCTCTCATGAATCTCCTATAGTATGTAAAAATTCCCAGGAACCCCCTTACCTCAGTCACATTCCTAGGTGTTGGCCAATCCAAAATGGCCCTGGTCTTCTCCTGGTGTACCTTCACTCCGTCCTATGGGCTAATCACATGCCCAAGGTACAACAACTATGTCAATCCAAAATCACATTTAGAAATCTTTGCATTCAATTGTTTCTCCTCTAATATGTGAAGTACAACCTCCAAATGTTAAAGGTGTTCCTCCCACGTTCGGTTATAGATGAGTATGTCATCAATGAATACAAAGACAAAGCACCACAAATATCCAAGAAATACATGGTTCATACAAGACTGAATGTAGCTATAGCATTGGTTAACCCAAATGGCGTCACCAAGAGCTCAAAATGTTGATAGTGGCAACGAAAGGTCGTCTTGGGGATGCCCTGCTCCCTCACCTAGAGTTGGTGGTACCCCTAGCACAGATCTATCTTAAAGAAGTATTTCGCTCCTCTAATGTTGTGCAACAACTAATTAGTGCACAAAATAGGTTCAGGGTTTTTAATTTCTTCTAATTGAGGGCCCTTTAGTCAATTCACATGCGGAGTGTCCCATCCTTCTTCTTCACCAGCACCATAAGAGAAGCGAGGGAATCGAACTGGGCCTGATGTGCTCCAATCTTAGCAACTTATAAATGGCCCTCTCAATCTCATCTCGATAGGCTTTGGGATGCCTATACAGGGTCATGATAACTTCATGCACTCCCTCCTCCAACTCGATAGTGTGTTCGAACCCTTGGCTTGGTGGCTTGCCCGAAAAGATATCCCAAAAAAAACCTCTGATTCCTCTCCAATAGGGAATGTATGTCCATTGTCATGGTTGAGCCCCTATCTCATAAATCCTTATCTCAATCGCCCACTCTATGTCCCCATTTCGTAGATGTACCTCCATCTGGTGTGTTGAAATTGTTTAGGGCTGGTAAGAGTGCATCCCCCTAAAAAATACTAGCTTCCCATCTGGCCCCATAAAATCCATCTCTAAATTTTTCCAGTCACTGGTGACCCTCCCCAATGAGCATAAACAGTAGAAATCCAGCACGAAGTTGGTCTCTAGGACACTAAAAAAAAAGTGATTAGTAACTAAGTAGTTCCCCATCGCCACAGTCAACCCGGAAGCATACTTCATGCACTACATGGTTCGGTCCCTTGGCACCAAAATGAACCCCTCAAATGTCTCTGTGTGGATGCCCCTATTCTCCACCATCTGGGAATCAATAATGTTGTGGGTTGCCCCACTTTCTACCCAAACTGAAAATTGTTGCCTCTATACCATCCCCCTAATCTTGACTGTCAAATTCTTCGAAACTCCCATAAGTGAAGAAAGAACTCCCCCTAATGGGGAAAACGATTCCCCTCTAGGTGTTAGTGGTGATGGTGGTGCTCCCCATGATGATGGTCCTCCCTCATCTCTCGGATCAGTTCGAACCTCAATCTCCTCATTCGAATCACTATCTGAATATGCCTCAATGTAGTGGGCCTTGCCCTTGGTGCACTTGTGCGCAGGTGCCCAGTTTTCTCGGTACGTAAAGCACAGCTTCCTCCTCCTAATGTCCCTGTAGGTATCCTCATCCATCTGACCATGTCCTCCATCCATCTAAGGTGGTCTAGTGTCTCGGTTACCCAGTGGTGCAGGGGGTCTAGTGGGGACAAAGGCTCGAGACTTGGGCACAACGTCAATCATATCCTGGGTCTCGGAGATAGCATCTTTCAAATGTGTGGGTTTGTACACCCTCACCCAACCACCCAATGGCTCTGCTAGCCCCTCCACAAATAACATGAACAACCAGGCCTCTGAAATGTCAGTCACCATCAATGCCAGTCCCTTAAACTCCATAATCATGTATGCCTTTGTGCTTCGAGTTTGTCTCAGATGGGCTAACTCCCTAAAATGTAACTCTGGGTCTTTCCTCTCAAACCTCTCCAATAGCCTCTAGGTGAACTCTATGTAAGAAGTGATGTGAATATGTCGCATCATGATTAGCCCATAGTACCACCACTCTTGGGCATCCCCTTCCAAATGAAGGGTAGAAAACCGAATAGTATCGATCTCCTACATGGGGTTCAGGTGGAAGTATGTATCTAGCTTCTAAACCCAAGTCTTGTCATCCAATTGTATCATCCAATTGTTCGAGTGGAAGAACTCCAGTGAAGCTCACGATAATTATTGTTAATTTATTTTGCATAATTTTGTGTAATCAATTTTTAAAATAGTACTCTTGTGGGTATAGAAGAGAGCCTTTGGAAATATGTCAGAACTTATAATTCCATTTTCCACTTTATCCTCCGTTTTTTTTTGAAGGGATAATCAATTCTTCAGAGGTCAAAAATATGTTGAGCCCTCTTGCTCTTTGCAGTATGGGTAAAGCCACAACCTTTTTACTTTAATATACAACATAATTGTGAGTATGAAATAATGTGTAGTAATGTTGCAGACCTCAATTAATGACCAAAAATACAACACTGATAGAGCTCATAGAGGTATCTAGAACCTGAATCCTTCAAAGACTTAGGTCCTAACGTCATATTGTTGTATAAAAATAACAACACTTATTCTTCCCAAGGAGATTTGGGAATTAGGTTGATGCAAGAACTCATAACTCCAAAGTTTTTGGACACATTGAATTAACCAAGAGATTGAAAAATTCACACAACACAAAGCTTGTCACAAGTTGCACCCATATGTAAAGATCCCATAATGGATTCTTGAAACAAGGAGGCCTATGAGAAATATGTGAAGGTTGTGGAGAAGTTTTCTTTCATATTTCTCAGTGTTGGAACTCATATATCAAAGCTCACGGTTGTTGGATGTGTATTTCAATTCCACGTTTGAACACCACACTTTGTTTTCGAGGTTGAATCCTTACCAGCACATACTGTGATAGAGCTGGCTATTGAACCAAACAACCCCTATAATTTATTATGAACTCAAATTCAGATAAAAGATGTTACAAGGGACAACATAACCGGTAGATGTTTATTGCCTGCCATTTTGAAAATCATATCTTGTATTTATGATTTCCATGCAGTCCTCCACAAAATTTACCAAATAGTATGTCTATCATAATGTATTACGTAATGATTATGAGTCCAGGCTAAAACATATCCGTACCAAATCCAAGCAGAAGGTGAAGTCCCTCCCATAAATAGTAATCCCCTTTTATGATTATAGTTACAATCAGCACAAGAACATTGCCTTTCATTGAAATGATGGGAGATTTTGGAATCCCTCACAACAATATCTCTTAAAATAATTTTTGAGATGAACTTGATGGTGTTAGGGCCCTGTGATTTGGAAAATTGGCAAACCAAATGACAAGGAAACATTACAACCAATTTGAAATCCTAGGATCCAGCCCTCCTAGATTCAGAGAGGGATCTCTCTATATGTGTTTTATAATGATATACTTATAGGCTCATGAAATGATGTTAGGCTAGTTATGAAGCACACGGGATTTGATTTTTTGTTGGTTGGGGATCATTAACTGAGAAGGTAATGTGAAGTGTGAAGGAGAGAATAAATTGAATGATATTTCAGCATGGGAAGATAGGTAAAAAAAAAGTGTCAATCCATTGGGCTATGGAGTCATAAAAGGGTTTACTTGCACAAAAACTATTCAAGGGTTTCCATAGGACAAGTCATCTATATCAAAATATATGTTTAAGTTGAGTTTGTGGTGTGGAACATTAAGAAGTGTGGCGAAAGAAGCAAACATATAAGAAAACAAAGGGCAGCCTAAGATCAGGCAAGGACTTTTAACCTACCTTGCTTTCAGCATACTCTTAAGGGAAAACATTTAAGAAAACAAAGGGCAGCCTAAGATCAGGTAAAGACTTTTAACCTATCCTTCTTTTAGCATACTCTTAAGGGAAATCTTCAAAACAACTGTTTTAATACGAAACAAGTGACAGGGCTAACCATAAACTTCCTTGATTAGCACTCTACTTAGCGTGCAGTGAAAAGATCATTCAAGAACAACATCTCAAGTTCTACTCAACAAGACATGGGCTCACCAACATTCCTTGACTGGTTATACTCTATTGATTCATTCTCAAACACAAATTTAGCAGAAAACACAAAGATAAAGCTTATCAGTCAGAATTAGGGTACTTTAGAAGTAAATCCTAATCTATACTTCCTACTCTTTATTAGAGAATATGAACAAAGTGAAAAACATGAGAAGAAACAGTGAAAATAAGGAAAAACATCACCAATGATTTATATCAGGATCCAGTGAATCTTCTTGTCTATTTTATGTGCACGACCAATTATATACTCGATTCCAATAGATTTTAAAGTCCAATACTTCTCTTCCCAGCCTACTATATTACAACTACTCAGTAGCTCTGACTCAATAGTAGTTCAACAATTAACAATGTTCCAACCCTTTACAATGAGTTTCCTCTGAATACATATAGGTGAATGAGGAGGAGCAGTGAAAGAAGTGGTCTTAATGATCATTTAAGACATAATAGATATGCATCGGATGCTCCATTTTGCTCAATGAATGCTATATTAACTTGTGAGCCACTCTAGTTACTTTTTTTGACTTTGAGGCAGATTTGGTAGGCTGGTAATAACTCCGAAGTATGTCTCTTATGAGATATTTTCTGACTGTAGTAACTCTGTTTTGGCTTCTGGGACAAGTTAGGTGAAAGAGTGGGTTTTTGGGATTTCCCATGCCTTTATAATAACTGTTCTGAGAGTTTTAGAATATTTTCTTTGTATAATAACTACTGATTAGTCTGTGTAGGTGGAGAGTAGGCTACAGGTGGCTTCGAATATTCTGGAGGAATAACTATGCTATGATGTTGTATTCGAGGCTGATTTTAGCCTAATCTTTCTTTAATCTCATCAATAAACTATGTTCTTAGGCCTAATTGTGATTTTTTTACCTTTATAGTCCTTCATGCTATCTTTGGTCTTTATCTGCGGGTTTAAGCTGTTGATTCGCGTGGCTTATGCTTTAACTGTTGTCTTTTTTGGTCTTCACTTTAATCTTTTTGTGGTGCATAGGTGGCTTTAAGTAGCGCTGGAGGGTTTTTCTATTCACTAGTGTTCGTGAGACGCTGATAAACAATAATAGTAAACCTTGAATATCCCTTTTTCAATTTATTATGGCCTGAATATTGCCACCTTCGGCCTCTGCCACTGAATTTTACTGTGGAAGGGTCTGCAACATTAAACCACCATTACAACCTGCAAAAAAACACAAACATATCATAAAAACCTGCATTGATGGGTAGACTACATTCAGAGGCTTGGGGATGGTAGAAGAGTGATTGCAGAAGAAGGGTATTATGCAGCAAAGGGGATATCCATGGCGTAGAAATGAGAAATGGGGTTAATTTTGAATTATCAATGCGAAACCAGAAGTGGTTTTCAGGCTGACTCTGGGAAATTAGTGGTATTGAGCGAATCGAATGTGATTCCACTCAGAGGATGACATGCGTCTTGGGCAAAACCACCTGTTTCGCGTGGAAGTTGCATCTTGGGGAGACTTTGGTGGTTGAGCGTGAAACGACGCGATGACCGTTGGATCTATGGTTGTAGATCCAACGATGGACAAAGCATGTGAAATGGTAAAGGTGAATGGGAGGACGAGCGGTGGGGAGAGGTGACGACGTCATCTATTTTGTCAGAAAGTGGGAAGTTTATTGGGCAGGGTTAAATGGTGAGAGTGAGCGATGGTTGTTGGATCTTAAAGATCTACGGTTGTGATTTAATGAAGGGGTAAGTGGAGCGGGGGTGAAGGAAAGTGGAAAAGGGGTTTGAGGAAGGGGCAGGGGTATGGTCCCATGGGAGTGGAGGAAACTGAGGGCTGGGGTTATAAGGGTTTAGGGATAGTGGGAGGTCTCAGGCCTCGAGTCACATGAGGAGAAGGGGCTAAGGCTTAAGCCAAGAGGGATTAAAGACTTTATTTTTAATAAGGAGCATATATAAAGCTTTAAAAGTGGTTTTTAGGCCTTTTTATAGTTCTGATAGGGATAAAAAATGGGTTTAAAACCATATAAAGAGTTTTATAAGGTTTAGGGGGGTTTTAGAAGAAATGGGGAAAAAAAAAAGGGAAAAAGGGCTTTTTTTTAGAGGAAAAATGATGGGTTAGGATAGGTAAAAATGGATGAAATAGTGGGTGAAAATGGGGTTAAAACAATTTTCTTCATGATAACAGCAGGGCTTTTGTGAAGACATTAGTGAGATGGATCCTTTGGACAAATAGACATAGCAAGGCTTCAAGAAGTAGCAGTTTTCCATGAAGATTTCTTCTTGAAGGCTTAAGAACATTTTTAGCCATCATTTGTTGTGACAAAATTTATTGATGGCTAACAGATGGAAGAGTGGAAATCACCACACACTCAAAGGTTCTTAATTTCCTGAATAGTTGTCCCACGGGATGTCTTAATAATCCCAAAAGCAATGGTCAACTTCTCATTTTCGTGGCAAGGAAGTTGTTCCGTATGCTCCTCTTCCACATCGATCAGTAAAAATCTTCTGTCAGATACATAACCCATTACATTCATCTCCCTAGACAATCTATACAACTCTTCAATATATCCCTATAATATTCTCCTCTTTCAAGCATTCTAGGACATCTTCAGAAGTATGTCCAGCCTCTGGAATGTTGTTAGCTTCCAGGATCTTGAAGCATTACTCTTCTTGAAAGCCTTGGCTTTGCTGATGGAAGTAGAGGTAGATACTAGTGGGCATAATAGAAAACCTATGACCAGAACCAACTTTCTCTATAATCTAGCTCTAGCTGCTAAAATTCTACAGAGGTTAGTCTACAATGAAGGTTGAAATCTTTCCCATTAATTGGAAAATTTATAGCATGGAAGATTCAGAGGAACAAGGTGAGAATAGGAGAAGACCCCTAGATTGGTTGTAAAGACAATTTCAAACTATGTAAGTAGCTAATAAGAGATATCTATCTCTTAGGGATTTATTACATGGAAAATGTGGCAACAAATGATGGTAGGAATATTTTATCTCATGGCTTTAAGTTTGCACGGGATTTGAAATTTCAAGGGGTAAAAACTGAGGAAAGGAATCATAGCTTAAATTCTATTGCAATTAAACTTTTTGGACAACAAAAGATAATTTTAAAGGTCAAAAAATGAGGGGCCTGACAAATATATTTCCTTATTAGAATTCATGCTAAATATGGAAGAATAAATGACGATGGAAAGATCCCAGTGGCGGCTCTTAGTCTGAAAGTTAGAAATTCCTCTTAAAGCTAAATCTTTCTCTAGTTAACTTTCAACAACAAAATTATAATTTGGGATAATTTCCAGATGATAAGAATGCAAGAATATGTATTTTGTGTAAGACAAGTGAGGACTTTGTGAATGACTTGTTTGTCTCCTATTTTTGGAGCTTGCCTATGGATAGCCTATAATATATTTATTTATTGAGAAGCAAAAATAGAGTATAGTTCCAGTATAGATGAGAACAAAGATGCTTACAATGATGAGAAAGCTGATAGGTGACTGATTGATCCCAGATAAAATCAGTGTGGCAGCCCAGTGCTAATATATAAATGGGGGTGGGTATTTTTCACCTTCATTCAGTAGAATTTCCAGGAGCAATCAATCATATATTAGATTATAAAAGGATGCAATAAGTAGCCATCTGAGGTCTGAGGCTGGAGAAACCATACCATTATTTCCTTTTCCAATTGGTTCATTTATCAAAGCATGATTCTGGAGGTGGTGTCGTAAGAGAAATAAATGGTGCAGAGGAATCTCACTGAATTCTTTTATTCTTGTATTTTAGAAAAATCTGTACAAGTTTTCAGTACTTTACAATCTTTTTGTGATTTAAGGTGTTTAGTTATCTAGAAACATAAAGATCTTCCCAAATCTAGAGTTGAGACCAATACAAGTGGCACATAAAATTAGGAATACTTGTGGTGGAAATTGATCTTCCTCGAAAGAGTAACCAACCAAAATTCTATAGGAAACACTAACATAGCTATGACTAGGCCTGAGTGTTTTACGATGGACCCTGACAATAATTTCCAGGTTTGTGTGGGTTAGTGTCATTATATTTGTGGATTTACATCACCATTTCAAGCTAAATTTAGCATTAGTACTTGGCACAAATAAACGGTGTAGAGGAATCTCACTGAATTCTTTTATTCTTGGATTTTAGAAAAATATGTAAATGTTTTCAGTACTTTACAATATTTTTGTGATTTAAGGTATTAAGTTATCTAGAAACATAAAAATCTTACCACATCTAGAGTTGAGACCAATACAAGTAGCCCATAAAATTAGGAATACCTGCGGAGGAAATTGATCTTCCTCGAAAGAGTAACTAGCCAAAATTCTAAAGGAAATAGTAACATAGCTACGACTAGGCCTGTGTGTTTTTCGATGGACCCTGTCAAGAAGTTCCAAGTTTGTGTGGGTTGGTGTCATTCTATTTGTGGATTGAAATCACCATTTCAATCTAAAGTTATCATTAGAACTTGGCACAAATAACCAAACAAAAATTTGTGCTATGTGGCTCCTCTAGAAAACAACAACGAATAGGGTATAAAAAAGTTGCAAGTGTTTTGGGACTCAAAGCTGATGGTGGATTGGTCTAATAATAAGTGCGCAATGGATAATTTGGTAGTTTACCGTAGGGGATATTTGATGATCTATATTTTTCACATATATTTAAAGATTTTAATACTCTGGCAGATCAGTTATTAAAAAAAGTTTTTTTACTGTAGGATGGGTCCCTTACTGAACAAGAGTTCAGGGGAGGGATATAATTATCAGCTACTGAAAGTTTTTTGTTCTTATGTAGGGTTCCATACCCTTAGAATTTGTTTAAGATGTCTCTATGTTCGTAGTGCAGTACTTGTAGACTTTTGGCTGCATGTAGAAAGAGAATATCTAATTTTGTGAAGGCTTCCTTTAAAGAGACTAGGCATATTGTTTTTAGATAGTCATACAATAGAATCAGGGATAGTTTTAGGACTGTTTTAAAGACTGTTATTTTTGGAGCCTGAAAAGGAAGAATGATTTATATTCTAGTTTCACACAATAGCTTTATTAATGTCCAGACTACAAAAATAGATCAATGGGACTAAAACATGACATCCACTGTAACTACATAATGGAAGTTCCTACAGCTCCTATAGGTATAATATCAACAACAGAAAAAGAGTTAAGTACATAGCTAGATTTAAGAAAAACATAATGAATGCAAAAGAAAAATCACAAAAAGAGTGTTGATCAAAGCATTCCCCAGTGGAAACGCCAAAAGTTAAAATTTCCAAATATTAGCTTAGCTTAGGGTTTGACAACTAGAGAAATAATATTGAGTGAAACATTAGGAAATAGTTCTCACAAAATATGGATTTAACTATAAAAGGAATAGTTCTTCAAAAATTGTAAACCATTAATGGAACTTGGCAGAGATGAGATAATTACAAATAAATGCAAGTTTGTTATTTTGATACTAAAGAATTGGTGTATCAACTTGTCAACATTTGGGTAAGAATTAGTAATCCCTTGTTCAATAGAAATTCAAAAATCTTGCATTTTTGGAATTCACAAGAATATTTCCTGGCATAGAGAGAAAAGACATGAAAAACATAGACAATAGAAAAACATAACTTACTTAGAAGCCCAGTTACAAAATGGAAGGCAACTAGATTTTTTAGATTCAAAGGAACAAGGTAAGAATAGGGGAATACCACTATATTAGTTGTACAGGCAATTCCAATCTGTGTAAGGAGCTAATAAGAGATCTCCATCTCTTTGGGATTTTTTCCATGGAGATATAAGGACCTAAAAAATATAATTCTTCATAAAACCACAATAATTAGGGTTAATTGTTCAATGAAACCATGTAATAAGTCCACTAGTATAGAATTGTTTGTAATATCAGCGATTTAGGAAACCAGATCCAACTGCTTAATAAAAACTAGGTAGGCCATATTAATCTAATATATATTTTGTTGTTCTCACTTATTGTATAGGATTCTGACTATACTCAAGATAATCCACAGTCTTAAAGAATAGGAGCCTGACTATCTTTCATGTGGGTACCTGCAGCCCAAAATGTAAACCCATAGGAAAAACATCCCCGCTTCCAAAAAACATCCCCACTTCGCGCAACGTTGGTCTCAACATCAGAGCAATTCAATGTTGATTTAATGGGATTTATTTATGTAAATAAATCCTACCAACATCAACAATCAAATAGGAATTATGGTCATCGTCATGCCTTTCCTAGTGCCTTCCAATGGTTTTCGTCTAATGAACATGGTTTAGAGCAGCACCTGTTCCAAAAAATCAATTGGTAAGGAGGCTTTAAAAATCCACTTATCATTTTATTCCATATTTTATTTCAAATTTACACCAAAAACGTTACTGTAATTTTCTATAGTGACATAATTGTAATATTATTTTACTATGTTCCTGCATAAAGGGACTCAAAAAAATTACTTTTATTGTCATAATATAAAATTTTTGTAAGACAAAGGTCTCTGTCACTATATCCCCACTACCCACAACATCAACTATTATCTATTGAGGAGCATCTTCAACCACTTTCTTACCAATACAAGACATGTTGAAGCCATATACATTTTCCCAAACTGATAGACTAGTTCCACCTTTTCCAACACCAGCCACATACATGTTAGCTATGTCTGGAAGGATTTCTCTACCAGGTTTCACCCAATGATCACAAGCATAAATAACTAAGCTAAGAATTGATTCATAAAGAAGCTAGTATCCCATCCACACACTCACTATCACATCTACACTTTGACTTTCAATTTCCATGTATTTATCAATATCTTCTATCATGATGTGGACTACAGTAATAACTCCATGTGAGTTACGATTTTTTGCATTCTCACTTTCTTCTTTGAGCATGTTATTTTATTTTGCAGCCTGATAAGTTACAGATGCCATCTTCTCACTTACTTTGACTGCAATTACTTTTGCAGCTCCTGCCTGAGCTACAAATAAACTTAAAATCCCTGTTCCACATCCAACATCCATAACCACAACTCGCTTAAAAAGAGAAGGATTGTTCAAAATATCTCCCTTGTTTGCATCCATTCGTACCTTATCACTAAGCATTTCCCCGTGAATTGAAAACCAACTATAAGAACCAAATTAACTCTCATTGATGCTCTTAATTTACTTTTCTGCCACATTTGCAAAAGTTACTTTGGATATTTTATCCTTTGTCTTCATAAGAAAATATTGTTGAGAAGTTTGCTCTGCTATGATGACACCATTGGACTTATTATTATTTGAATTGACATCATACACTTCTTTTCTATTATTAGCTGCACCGACACCTATAACTTTACCATATGACTCTTTGTTGCTAAGATTAGTTAGAGCTAAATATGAGAGTTCAACCTGGATATTATTGACTAAGTCATTAAAGTGAATGTGTCTCTTACTACATGCTTTCTTTAGGCCATGCCAAGCAACATATGTAGGAATATTCCCTAACGTGCTAAGGAATATATCTATCTCTAGCATCTGTGGTGCATTGCCTTGGGTATTTGGCTACACCTCATCCCTTAGCCTACATCCAGTGATTTTAAGTCCCAATTACTGGGAAAGCAAGGTTTACCATGAAAGGTGGAACATAAATAATTCTCATTATGGCACCTTTTTCCTCGACATCAGATCCAGAATGAGTGAAATGGCACATAAGATACACCCACTCAAATCTAAATTCGTTGCATAGCAAACACTCAATGGTATTTATTCCAAAATATTTAATCAACAAGTTTCTCTAAAATAATACCAACGTTTCACATTTTAAGTCAGATTACTCAGAATTACAAGAGTTTATGTGAACTAATTAACAACAATGTATGTTTTTTTTAAGAGTTCACATGTCAGCAACACAAATGTGCGTACATGTATGTTTCTTCATTTATTTATAGTAGATTTATTACCTAGATCAAGCAGTTGAACATTTAATGTGTCTTTTCCACTTCAAAATCACCACCTATATAGCTTAACATTGTATCAATCAAGGTTATAATTCCAAATATTTGATGTAAAACAAAACACTTTTCAATTTAGTAGTCTTTTCTTCTATGCATCTGTGAAATTGGTTTATACTGGGTCTAGAGAGCATTTCTAGAACCCAGAAACCACCTTGCAATCGTTTCTGCGATGTTGTGCATATTTTATGATAGCAAAATTGGGTGCAGGCGCTAAGGAGAGTTGTTCACTCTTCTTTGTCTCAATAATTTCTTTCACCAAAGGAGCCTACTTTAAAGTCTTGCTTCCATTTCATTTATCAAATTCATGGAATTTGATTAATGAAATACAATAGTCTAATGTTATATAACCTCTCAAATGATATGACCTTTGGTATTTTAATTAAAGCACTGTAGCTATATCTCCCTTTTAAAGCTCCTTAAATATTACATGGACCCCTTTCGGAATATGGAATTAAAAGTATATGAACCAATGTTCAACCCTTTTTAAACAAATATCTAAGGTTTAAACTTAATATAGTGAACCCGTTAGACTTCCGACATAAGACACTTCAACCAACACTGGACCACATATTCACATCCCACTTATTTAATAAGTATTTAATATTTACAAAACCACTGGGCCATACCTCCGATTAACCTCCGTGCAACTTCCACGCACGATTGCCGTTTGATCTTCCACAACCCGGATCCGATGAAAATCACGTTTTTTTCCCACAGAACTTTAGCGCTAAAAAAATGCGAAATGGGCAGTTTTGTCTTGGCGACGTGGCAGAATTTAACAAGATCACGTTTTATTTTTCGAAACTGCTCTTGGCCCAAAATTTTGCGTGATACCGGTGGTATCCTCCTCCACAACCGTCTTCTGGCAAATCCGGTAATCGAATATTGTTAACCCAAAATTTCCACGTGATTTAATTTATTTCTTCAACTTGTCTTCTCTGCTTGACATTGTGAATGAATTCACTGATATCGTCCAACCAAATAACAAAACAATGCATTCAATCCAACAGACAGAGTTTTAATATTCCTTGAATAAACAGAGCATAACTATGATTTCGCTCTTCCAACAGAATCCACTAATCGACCTTCTTCCCATTTCTATACAAACTAACACATGCAATTTATTCGTTGAGAATATGAATTCAAAGAAATTCAGAGAGAAATAGGAGATTTCACACAGAATTGAATTTCTCTTCAAGTTATACACAAAAGTTCTCAAATCGAAGGAATGAGCCCTTCGGGAAAATTTCCAATAACACACAGAGATAGCCAATGAGCCTAAAATTTATTCAACATAGAGAAATGCTTCTCGATTTAATCTTTCACTACTAAATCCCCCCTTTACTCTGTATCAGGGGTTTATATTTATAGATTATTACATGACTCTTCAGCTCCTTCTTGAGGACCCATTTATTCTTAACACAAAAAACCTAATTACATAATATTTACATAATTCTATGAACAGAAACTAAATATACTGACACAAATCAACTATTCAGCTTCCTCACTTATTAAACTAATCCTATCTACCCTAAGTGTAACTAAAAACTAAGGTATTGACACCTTGGCTGGTACATTCCTTGAACATTTTTGAACCCTTCTAGCCACAACATGTGGACAATTTTTCTCACATTGCTGGCTAGTATCCAATGCCCCTGCATCAGACTCCTAAGGGAAATTTTCTTCATGGACTCCTGTCCATGAGCTCTTTCATAGAACTGCCTAGCTTCTACAACATAACTTCTGTCATCCAAGTAGCATCTTCATCAGGCTGGTCCTTCCACTTGATCAAATAATGGAAATATTTTTGTACTCTAGCCCTTTTAAACACCTTCTTGTCCAAGATCTTCTCTAGCTGTAATGGTTGTGCTGTAGGTAATTTATTTACCCACTCAATCTGCTCTCTATCTGTTGGTCCTTCATCTGTGCCACCACCTTCATACTTGTATAAATCTGCAACATTAAATATTAGAGAGATCCCAACATCAGGAGGTAATTCAATTTCATAAGCATTAGCAGAAAATTTCCTCAATATCTTGCATGGTATTATCTTCTTGAACTTCAATTTGTTATACTGCTTCTTTGGGAATCTTTCTTTCCTCAAGTGTCCCAAAACCAAATCACCAAGTTCAAAACTAACTTCCCTTCTGCTCAAATTTGCTCTGCCTTTTTACTTGATGTTGCTACCTTGTAGCTGTTGTTTTACCTGCTCATGTATGGCTTGGATCTCTGAAGAAAATTCTTCTCCATCAGCACTCCTCATTTATGCTTTTCCCAAGTTTCTCAGTTTAGATATTCCTCTGGGGTGCATTCCATAAAAAATATGGAATGGACTCTGTCCTGTACTTCTGTTCGGTGAATCATTGTATGCATACTCTGCCTGTGGAAAAATATGATCCCACTGCTTAGGATGCTCTCCTGCAATACTTCTCAAAATATTTCCCACTCTTCTATTTACTACCTTAGTTTGTCCATCAGTATGAGGATGATAAGCTGAGCTGAAACTTAGTTTAGTACCAAGCTTCTTCCACAATGTCCTCCAAAAATGACCAACAAATCTAGTATCTCTATCAGAAACAATACTCTTGGGCAACCCATGTAGTCTAACAAATTCTTTGAAAAAAAATTAGCAACATGAGTAGCATCATTGGTTTTATAACATGGAATAAAATGTGCCATCTTGGAAAATTTTTCAACCACAACAAAAATTGCATCATTCCCTCTCTGTGTCTTGGGCAATCCTAAAACAAAATCCATACTCACCATATCCCAAGGCCTGTCTAGAATAGGCAATGGAGTGTACAAACCTGCATTCTAGCTTCTCCCCTTTGCATATTGACAAATTTTGCAATTCTTCACAAAATTTTCCACTTCAGATCTCATCCTTGGCCAATAATAAAAATGACTCAGCTGCTCATAAGTTTTATCAGCACCAAAATGTCCAGCAAGTCGACCACTATGCTTTTCTTTGATTAAATTCTCCCTCATGGAATAATTTGCACTTACCTTCATATGATATTTTAATATCAGTAGATAATAGATGACCTACCACAATATTCAAGGCGTTCAGATGCTCTACCACCAAGTCTCCATCTTACATCCTTAGGTTATACAAATTTTTTCGCAGGAACAATTTATTCACCAGAGACTTAGATTGGTACAAAGTCCCTAACTCGTCCAAAACATTCTTCGTCGTAGCTTCCTCAAATACATTCAACAATACTGAATCTGAGACACACAACTGTATTGTGCTCTTTTCCTTCTGATCCAGCTAATTCCAGTCTTCATCTGACATTGTCGTTGGTTTAGTACCCAGATCTACCGCGATCCACTAATCTTTATCCACCAGCACATCCTACATCTTAAGCTTCCACAACTCAAAACTCTGATCATTAAATTTATCAATCTCTCTCTTTCCACTGCTTGCCATCTTATTTCACCACAATAATCAATCCCATAGATCTCTGACTGAATAGGGTCTACCACAGGCTCGAGCAAAAAACTCCTCAGCAGAAAAGACATCCCCTTGAAGCCGAAACATTTATGATACCAAATGTAGGTTTTAACCCTGTACAAAAATTATCTGCAAATGAATCTTAAAAATAGAATATAAACAATCACGAGAGAATAAAAAATGAGACATATATACATAGATATTTTCCTGTGGATCCCAAATTGGTACTACCAGCTTGATTTTTCATTATATTCCATTTAGTGTTAGATGCATTTGATACTCATACATAATCCAAAACATTCCTTTATTCATTCATAGTTCACGTATTCCTTACAACACCTTTAGTCTACCAATCCCAAGTGTGTGCATTCTCCCACTTGTTGCTTTCTTTCCGCAGGGGTCCACAACAGAGCTTAGTCATTATTCCAGCTCTGAAACACTCATTGTTTCTCTACACCAAGAGAAATTCTGAGTGCTCACAGACTTCGTCAATGCATCTGCAACATTCTTGAAAGTGTCCACCTTTACCAACAACACCCTTTTATCCTCAACCATATCTCTCACAAAGTGATATTGAACATCAATGTGCTTTGTTTTTGAATGATAATCAGGGTTCTTAGCCAAGAAAATTACACTTTGGCTATCAAAGTCTATCCTTATAGCTCATTGCACCAACCCCATACTTGAACACAATATCTGTAACCAAACTGCTTCCTTTCTTGCATGATTGGCTGCCATGTATTCTGCCTATGTAGTTGAAAGAGCCACTACAGACTGTCTTTTACTCATCCAACTGAATGCACCTCCAAATAGGCTAAACACATACCCACTTGTAGATCTTCTTTGGTCGACATCTACACCCTAGTATGCATCAAAAAATCCACAGATGTCCAAAACTCTATCCATTCCTGGCCTTCCCTGTTAGCACAAACACTAATCACTAGTGCCATGCAAATATCTGAAAACCCGCTTCTCTGTTTTCCAATGCTCCTTCCCTGGCTTTGACATAAACCTGCTCAATAATCCCACTTCATGTAAAATGTCTGGTCTAGTACAAACCATTGCATACATCAGGCTACCCATTGCACTTGCATATGGAACATGGGGCATATCCTCCTCTTCTTCTTGTGTCTTGGAACATTTTTTAGTTGATAGCTTTACACCTACATGAATAGGAACCTTCACTAGTTTACTATCCTACAGATTGAACGTTTGCAATATTTCCTCGACATACTTCATCTAGTTTAACTAGAGCTTCCTCCTGGCCCAATATCTCTTAATTTATATGCCCAAAATATAGTTTGCAACACCAATATCATTCATGTCGAATTTGGAGAACAATTGGGTCTTCAAATCCTGGATAATTTCTTTTTCATTTCCAATCAGTAACATACCATCCACATACAAGGCCAAATAAATAACACAGACACCAATTAATTTAAAATATACATAGTGATCCTCTTTGCTTCTAGTGAAGCCAACTTCCAGTATATAGGTATTAAATTTCCGATATCACAACCTTCATGATTGTTTTAACCCATACATAGACTATTTTAACCTACATACTAGTTCTTTCTTACGCTTCACTATAAATCCTTCAAGATGATTCATGTAGATCTCCTCTTCTAGATCCCCGTGAGGAAATTTTGTCTTCACATCCATCTGTTCTACCTCAAAATCAAAGGCAACGGCAAGAGATAAAAGTAATATAATGGAAGTAACCATGGGAACAGGAGAAAAAAATATCAGCAAAATCAATTCCCGGCACCTCGGAATAACATTTTGCTACCAATCGAGCTTTGTATTTCTCCACCTTTCCTTCTACATTCATCTTCTTCTTAAAAACCCATTTGCTCCTGATGGGCTTCCTTCTAGCTGGTAGCTCCACCAGATCCCATGCATCATTTTTTTGCAAGGATGCCATTTCATCAACCATATCCTCCTTCCAGAGTTTTCCATCCTATGAATATATTGCCTCCCTGAAAATTTTGGGATCATCATCAGTTATAGTTAAAGAAAAGATTGAACAAAAATAAGATGGACTGTACATTTCTAGTTGCCTTATTTCTCGAACTGATCTTCTCATTGCTGGATTTTGTGGCTCTTCCTCTTCTGAATCTTCTTCTCTTGTAGAGTCTGATTCATCCTACTTTAGCTCAAAACCTACCTTCTCAGGTTCCTTTGGTAGGATTTCATGTTTAACAACATATTTCACCCCTCTAAACACCACATCTAAAATGTACACAACCTTCCTTGTTTCTGGGTTCCAAAGCTTCTAACCTTTTAAACCATCCTTATACCCAATAAATATTCACCTTTAAGATTGATTATCCAACTTGGTCCTTTTCTCATTTGGAACATGTACATATGCATCACATCGAAATACCCTAAGATGTGAAAGAGAGGGTTTCTTACCAGTCCATACCTCATGTGGAGTCTTATCCTCCAACGTTGATGAAGGTGATCCGTTAACCAGGTTACATGCAATCTCCACTGCTTCTGCCCAGAATTGTTGTCCTAACCTAGTACCACTAAGTATGATTCTTTCCTTTTCCATTAACGTTCGGTTCATTGTTTCTGCAACTCTATTTTGTTGAGGTCTATATGGATTATTCTTCTATCATGCTATACCACACTTCTCATAGAATAATTTAAATTCCTTCTTGAAAAAATGTCCACCATTATCTGTCCTCAGCACCTTTATCTTCTTCTCTGTCTGCTTTTCCACCAGAGCCTTAAATTCTTCAAATCTATCAAAGAATTTAAATTTCTTCCTTAAGAAATATATCCATGTATTCCGTGAGAAGTCATTTATGAATGAGACATAGTACAAATATTTTCCCAATGATGGAACCGAAACAGGTCCAAACACATCATTGTGCATAAGCTCTAATATCTTGTTCGCCCTTTTAGCACCAGAAGGAAAAATCCCCCAATTCTTCCTCCCATCTACACAATGTTCATAGAAATCAAAATCCAGAGAGAAATTAGGCATACCTTCTACCATACCATTTCCATGTAGTATATAAAGGCCCTTATCTCCAATATGTCCAAGCCTTTGATGTCATAGCATGGTATTTTCTCCAGAGACCGCTAGGCTTTCCACTCCACTTTCAGGAACCACAAAATTGTTGCACCCATCAATAACAGTGCTACCCTAAAGCTTGTACAGAGTTCCAATCCGAACTCCCCACATTAATACTAGTGATCCCTGAACCATCTTGCAGGTATCTTTCTCGAACACTATTTTTACACCTGCATCATCCCTCTTGCTTCCAGAAATCAGATTTCTGACAAATTTAGGAATATGAAGAAGACCATGAAGTGTTGTAATCCTTCCACCTTGTAGCTTCAGATTTAATTTTCCACACCCGACGATTTTGGCCTTCCTATCATCCCCTAAGAAGACATCACCACCATCATAATTTTCATACTCGCAGAACCACTCCCTATGGGGAGTGAATTGATGCACTAGAGTCAATCAACCAGGACTCATGATCTACATGTATATTTGAAGAAGAATCCAAATACACATCCCTACCTTCATCCAATGTTGTTTTTTCCTGTGCAAAAGGAGCATCTTAATATTCCTTTCCTTTCTCGAGAGCTTTAGATATGCAGTAATTTTTGTAGTTCCCTTCCTTTCCACATTTCTCGCACACCTTTACAAACTTTCCTGCAGATTTAGATCTCCATGTAGATTTAGATCTCCCACTTGAAACCTTATTCTTTTTTCTGTTCTGGGACCTTCCTCATACAAATAAGGCATCTCCATTCTAGCCTTCCATATTTCTTGGTCTTATTTCCTCCAACAACAAGGTTGAGTGAATGTCATCAAAATTCAAGGTAGTTGTATTGCTACCTATTGCAATAAACAATCTGTCCCATGAATCTGGTAGAGAACACAACAAACTGATGCACTTATCTTCATGTGAAATTTTAATATCAATAGATAGTAACTGAATTACCACAATATTTAAGGCATTCAGATGCTCTGCCACCAAGTCTCCATCCTTCCTCCTCAAGTTATAAATTTTTTTTCGTAAGAACAATTTATTCACCAGAGACTTAGATTGGTACAAATTCCCTAGTACATCCCTCAAATTCTTTGTCGTAGCTTCCTCAGATACATTCAACAATACTGAATCTGAGACACACAACTGTATTGTTCTATTTTCCTTCTGATCCAACTATTTCCAATCTTCATCTGACATTGTCATTGGTTTAGTACCCAGATGTACCGTGATTCACTAATATTTATCCACCAACGCATCCTTCATCTTGAGCTTCCAAAACTCAAAAATCTAACCATTAAATTTCTCAATCCCTATCTTTCCACTGCTTTCCATCTTCTTTCATCGCAAGAATTGATCCCTCAGATCTCCTACTGAACAGGGTCTACCACAGGCCCGAGAAAAAAAATTCTTAGCAGCAAAGGCGTCCCCTTGAAGTCGAAGAATTTTTGATACCAAATGTAGGTTTTAACGCTATACAGAAATTATCTGCAAATGAAGCTCAAAAACATAAAATAAACAATTACAAGAGAATAAAACATAAAACATATATACAAAGAGATTTTCCATCCTGATTTTTCATTATATTCCTTTTAGTGTTACAACACATATATACATGTTGAAGCATTCATAAAACCCAATCCATTAACCCTGGATTAGAACATAACAGTAGTTCCCTTGACCGGATCTACAAAATAACAGGGGCCAAAAACCATCATGCCCCCCCTATTGTGCACGCTGCAATGTAGAGGGGGGGGGGGGGGGTATCATCCCCCCTGTGAACCCCCCATGCATGTGACTAATAGTTAAAATAATATAAAACATACCCAACAATTCAATGGTACTATCACCCGCGTACCATCATTTTTGAAAATCATGCTTCTACGCTTTAGGTTGATGATGCCAACCCTATTGATGGCCCAATCTAGTCCCAACAGTGCATGGTAGGGGTCTGCATTATCCACAATTTATATCACTTCATAATTTTTGTGTACATGTACTCGAGAAATGTCTACCATAACTTGTAGAAGTCTTCCAACTAGAATGATCTTATGTTGATTATCCATATATAACTGAATGTTAGGTCGCTATATTACTAGTATAGTCCCTTATTATTGTTAGTGTAACCCCCTTATTTTTATTATTGTACCCCTGTAACCCCCATATTGTTATTATTGTGCCCTTAAATTATTATTGTTAGATCGGCTAGGATTACATTGTGGCCCCACTAATTTTACATTGTGGCCCCATGCACTCCAATGTATAGAAAGCAGGTTTTGTAATTTGTATCATCCAAGAATTGTTCATTCATGTAATGTTTTGCACGTTTCCCCCTCGAAGTGGCTTATTTCTAAGGCGTTGACATCTCTTTTATTCTATTTTTGGAGCTAGTTTCATAACATTTGGTATGGATTCTAGGGTTTTCACTACTCCAAACTGGTCATCGTGGAATTTCCTCTATACCTTTTTTTCTATGAAGGTTCAGAAGCTGAAATATTTAGAGTGCGAAGTTGAAATCCGAAGGAACATCATCGCAAAATTTTAGAGCTTGGTTCACAATATTATCGGAGATAGGATCTATGGAAGTTAGGGATATTTTCAGGGTCCTGAATTTAACCTAAACAGGTCATCGCGGAATTTGCGCTATAACATTTTTTCTATGAAGATTCAGAAGCTGAACGTTTTAGAGAGTGAAGCCAAAATCAAAGTTCTTTCTCTGCTCATGTAGTATTCGTACACAAGAAGGATGGATCATGGTGCATGTGTCCGGATTATAGGGAGCTCAATAAGCTCACAATTAAAAATAAATTTCCCATTCTTGTGATTGATGAATTATTGGATGAATTACATGGAGAAATTTATTTTACCAAGTTGGATCTTCGTTCAGGATATCATCAAATTAGAATGAAGACTGGAAATATTCTGAAAACAACATCCCGAACTCATGAGGGTCATTATGACTTTTTGGTCATGCCTTTTTTCCTTACCAATGCACCTTCTACATTTCAAGGCTTGATGAATTCCATTTTCAAACCCTTCCTTAGAAAATTTGTTCTAGTATTTTTTGATGATATACTAATCTACAACAGGTCTTGGAAGGATCATGTTCAACATGTTGACAGGGTGCTCAAACTATTGCAGGAGAAACAATTATATGCAAAAACATCCAAGTGTTGCTTTGGAGTACAAGAGGTGGAATATCTGGGTCATATTGTATCTCACGAGGGTGTTAAGGTAGACCCTAAAAAAATTAAATCCATTAAAGAATGGAAAGTCCCCACAACCATAAAGCAGTTGCGAGGATTTCTCGGGTTAATAGGTTATTATCACAAGTTTCTTAAGAATTATGGGAGAATAGCACCACCTCTAACAACATTATTGAAGAAATATGGATTTTCATGGAATCCTGAAGCAACTAAGGCCTTTGAAAATCTTAAAGAGTCAATGTGCCTAGCACCAGTCTTAGCTACACTAGACTTCACAAAAACCTTTATTGTGGAATGTGATGCCTCAGGAAATGGAATTGGTGCTATTTCAATGCAAGAAGGAAGACCCATTGCTTTTTAAAGTTGTCCAATAAAAGGAAAGTATTTACAAAAAGCTATTTATTATAAAGAAATGTTAGAAATACTGCACGCACTAAAGAAATGTCGAACTTACCTAATGGGAATACACTTCAAGATAAAAACTGATCATGATAGTCTTAAACACTTTTTGGAACAAAGACTATCTTCAGAAGAGCAGCAAAAATGGGTCACAAAGATGTTTGGTTATGACTTTGAAATAATATACAAAAAAGGAAAGCTAAATGTTGTTGCAGATGCACTCGCAAGAAAGAATGAAGAGGTGGAGGCATTGCTTTGTGCCATTTCTATTATCCAACCAGATTGGATAACCGAAGCAAGGGATGAATGGAAGAAGGACAAACAAGTGTGGACACTCATTCAAAATTTGTAGCAAGATCCTAGCACATATGATACATTTAGTTGAAAAAATGATTCTTTATGGTACAAAGATCGCTTATATCTTTGTAATAACTCCCAACTAAAACAAAAGATTCTTTTGGAATTGCACACTTCTCCTTTAGGAGGACACTTAGGATTTTTAAAAACTTACCACAGGGTGAAGAAAGAATTTTTTTGGGATGGGCTTAAATCTTATATTCAAAATTTTGTGGTGGAATGTTTGATTTACCAGCAGAATAAATCTGAGACAATTAAGACCACGAGTCTTCTACAACCTTTATCCATTCTAAGTCAATGTTGGGACTAGATTTCAATGGATTTTATCAGAGGTTTACCTAAGTCCAAAGGAAAGAGTGTCATCATGGTGGTAGTTGATAGAATTACTAGGTATGCACACTTTTTTTGCATTATCTCATCCATTTAAAGCAAGTACAGTTGCTACTATATTTATGGACAGAATTCAAAAGCTACATGGAAACCCAAGGGTTATTGTGAGCGACAAAGATCCCATTTTTACTGGAAATTTTTGGACGGAGTTATTTTCTTGTTTGGGTACTCAATTAGCTCGTAGCTCATCTTATCATCCTCAATCTAATGGTCAAACTGAGATAGTAAATAAATGTTTGGAAGGATATCTTAGTTGTTTTGTATCTGATAAAAAAAAACAATGGGTCAAGTGGTTACCTCTCACTGAATGGTGGTATAACACTTCCTTCCATACTGCAGCAAAAATGACCCCATTTATGGCATGTTATTGATATCATCCACCGTCCATCACATCATATTTAAGAGAAAATTCGAAGGTTCAAGCAGTGGAAGATCACATCGAGCATCAACAAGAAGTTCTCCAGCTCTTAAAGGAAAACCTGAATTTGGCACAAAATCGAATGAAACAACAAGAAGATCAACATCGCAACGAGAGAAGTTTTGATGTAGGAGACTTGGTATTTTTACGGCTACAACCATACAAACAAATGTCCCTCAAGCAAGCTAAGAAGGATAATAAATTATCACAAAAGTACTATGGTCCTTACAAGGTGTTGCAAAATATTGGTACTATGGCATACAAATTGGAGCTTCTTGCTTCTTCATGAGTGCATCCAGTTTTCCATGTTTCATGCTTAAAGAAGGTTATAGGTGAAAATATTACAATTCAAACAATATTTCTAGAACTTGATGAGGAAGGAAAAATAATATTGGAACTTGAAGGGGTCACGGAAACAAGAACTTGATAGCTACGAAATCGATAAATTTCAGGGTATCTCATCAAGTGGAAGAACTTATCCACTGAAGATTCTACATGGGAGGATGAGAATTTTATACAGAAGCACCCAGAGCTACTCAAGCGTTGAGGGAAACACTTTTTGGAAGGAGAAGGGCATGTTAGGTCCCTATATTACTAGTATAGTCCCTTATTGTTGTTAGTGCAACCCCCTTATTGTTATTATTGTACCCCTGTAATCCCTGTATTGTTATTATTGTGCCCTTAAATTATTATTGTTAGGTCGGCTAGGATTACATTGTAGCCCCACTACGATTACATTGTGGCCCCATGGAATCCTATATATAGAAAGGAGGTTTCGTAATTTGTATCATCCAAGAATTTTTCATTCGTGTACTGTATTGGAGGTTGCCCCCTCAAAGTGGCTTATTTTCAAGGCGTTGACATCTCTTTTCTTCTATTTTTGGAGTTGGTTTCACAACACTAAATGGTGGACCATTCTAGCTTTGGTTCTCCCACCTTCCGACAGGTTTGCTTAGGTAGGACATTTGCATCCGATCATAAGTCCAAGATGACTTGATCCATTTCATACTCCCTAATTCACATAGTCATGTGCCTCTCCTGACCAATTCTCTTCTTGTTCTTATAAATATTTTTCACAGCCTTAGTCTTAGTTCAAGGTTCTTCTTTCTTCGTGCAACTGTCTATCAGGGCCTCAATATTATCTACTACCTTCTGATTGTGTGTTAACTCAATATATTCTTGTAGGAAGGGTTTGATTTCATCATCATTATTTGGTTCCATGATAGACTTTGATGTGGATGCTCCTGAAACAGAAAAATCCTTCCTGGATTCATTGAAAGTCTCCTTTTCCTTCTGCAGGTTCAACCATTCTATCTTGTTAGAAGCCTTTCTGATTAGTGGATCTGCATCAGCCCTCTTTTTATCATCTCCTCCTGTGGTAGCACCACTGCATGTAATTACATTTAGACTTGGAGCATCATTGCGCGGTTTAGCTTTAACCATTTGTATGTTTTGCATAGGCATATGTTGTTGATTTTCCTGAATTCTAGCAATTAACACAGGACAATCTTCAATTACATGATCAAATTTCCTATAGTACCTACAAGATTTTTGTATTGGGTTTGTGCAGTCATGTGCATAGTGTCCAGCGTCTCTACATTTATAGCAGATTAATTTCCGTCTTCCCTGATTTGCACCTCCACCTCTTCCCCCTCCCCTTCCTCTTGCTCTAGATCCTGCACATCCAGAGGGAGATGTTGGTGAAGAAGGGTCACCCTGCACTCTATAGAGGTTAGCACTATCCATCACTAGGTCGAATTTTCGACAGTAGTGCGCATCATGACCAACTGAAGAGAAAAACCTGCACCATTGCTGCTTCATCACTGGCACATAGCTTCCTAACCGAGGACAATGGTCTATATCATGTCGTCAAGCTACCCTAGAATCAATGCACCACAGTGTTGGGGTACTTGGCCCAACATCATCCCTAGGGTGCAGTGGACTCAGTCCCCCTGCTTGCATGTAATCTGAGAACAGAGTGCACTAGTATTTGGTGTAGCCTCAACCCTTAGAGCGTATGCACCAGACATCTGTGCCAAATTATTTACCCCCATCCCTGCATAGCTTTTCAATTTATAAGTGCATAGCCTCCAGTTGGATTTGAATTTCCAACATTCTGATTTGATCATCTACTCTAGGCGCAGC
Organism: Pinus albicaulis; assembly: GCA_034641835.2. Lineage (NCBI taxonomy): Eukaryota > Viridiplantae > Streptophyta > Pinopsida > Pinales > Pinaceae > Pinus > Pinus albicaulis. The sequence goes on from CM076571.1 coordinate 472,337,303, forward strand.
TTCCAATTTCATAGAAACTTCCAGAGCTTTGACTTGAGAATCAATCTTCTGTTGACCCATAACCCCACGCAGATGTTGCAATAGCATGGTGATGAACCATTATTTATGTTTCTTATCATCATAAGAAAATCCTCCTTCGCTGATGGTGCGCTTCAGCCATTGATGAGCTTCCCAAACTGATTCCTTTGACCCCTGTTTGATATATTTTAGTTCTATCAAACATTGTGAGTAGGAATTTGGCTTCCTGAATTGTTGTTTCAAAGCATCCTTAATCTGCACCACAGTGGGATCACTGTTCCGAGCTAGATATCCCATAAACCAAAATAACGCGTGACCTTCAAATGCCATAGTGAGTTGCGCTCTCTTGAAAACATCAGTATTAACATTTTGCGCAGTCCACATGGCATCAAAAACAAACCAAAACCTCTCCATGTCCTCATCTCCCACACCTGTAAAGGTGGGTAGCTTCATATGCGCGACCATACTTTCTGCAGATGGTGGTGGTGGGGTAGGAAATGTCTTACCCCTGCGAGATTTCGAATGTGCCAAAGTAGGAGGGCTACCTTCAATGCGCGTAGCCTCACTATTCTCTATATCAGGTGAATTTATTGGAGTACTGTATATAGATCTGTCCCCTCTTTGATTGACCCAATAATATTTTCTGTTGCACATATTACTTTCTATCCTATGAGGGGTCATTCAGAAAGTGTGGTTGCACAACACACTGTTTTCACACAATGGAATCTTAATCAATAAGGGAAAAGAGTGTATGAATTTACCTCTCAGTCCCTTGAAAAATATTCTTTCATCTTCAGAATACGACACAAATTGATCTACTGCAAATTTTGTCAAAAACCCACCCAGTGATGTAGAGTTTGGGTGATCGAATTATCAATCTGCTCCAACTATTGGATCAATTAAGGTATCCACTGTGTGACCTTGCCATCCTTCCAATGGGTTTGGAACTATAGTAATCTTGAGAACCACTACTGTAATTCATGTGAAAAGGTCACAAAGAAGATCTCGTGAACCTCTATGAAAATATACTTATGCTTCCAATTTTCAGCAGACAACTTCTTACTTATGTTATCTTTAAGGGAATATTATTGAATTTGATTCTAAAACCAGTCCTCTTATTCAGGCTTAGATGGATGCCACATCACCCAATATATCTCAAAATGATCCTGGTGCCAACAATGGAACCATTTTTTGGCTAGAGGGGTCCTGACCCAGGTTTTGAGTTAAGGTTAACAACCAACACCCTCTTACTATTGGACTTTTCGGTAGTGACCTATTTTCGCAGGTCAAAGTCTCACCCGAAGAGGTATGGGGGGGTCCTGGAACTAGGTTTCCACACCCTGAGAGAGAATTAAATGATGTGTTTGTCTTTAGATCTAAAACCACTGTGATCGGACCTTCACAACTAAAGCCCTAACCAAAAATCCTAACCACACATATTTAGGTGAATTACATAGAATACCTTGTGCGCACGTTAAAACAGACTCTGCAATCCCCTTAATAGTCATTAATACATATTATTAAATCTTGACAGTAATAGATCCATTCATTTATCATTCATCTAGAGCAGAAAATAGTTGTGCAACCAATCTGAACAAAAATAACACAATAAATATAAATAACATGCGGAAATAGATCATAAAGAAAAACAAATATGCATTTGATACTCAAAGATCATCGAAAACATTCCTTTATTCATTCACGGTTCAGATCATCCTTACAACACCTTCAATCTCCCCACACACACAACCTATGGGGTCTGCACACAGCAGGACTAAGGTCTACACGCACAGAGCCGTCAAGATCCTCTTAACACAGACAAGTTTGATCAACATATCAGAACATAGTCAGATCTCTTACATCATGTCTCTATCGACTCGATATAGACTCTTATTTATAATTTTAGCCTGCGCTCATCCAAGGTCTGAAAAATTTGTTTTTCATCCGATAATTCTACCCCTTCACCCATTACAACTCATGAGGGTCTTTGACCTACCCCAAAGCCCCTTGATGTGTGCTGCGCATGAATAAAGTTACAAACACTTTACAAAAACATTACAAAAATATAGTATTTTCATCAAATTTCAGTACCAAGGGACCCCGCTCTAACAACACCTCTAGCTCTTAATAAAACTTAGTAGCATAGGATTATAGGCTATTGTAATGGATGGCCCCTTATTTGCGACCATTTCTTATGATAATTCATAATATTATATTTTCTAATATTTTTTGTAGGCTGCAATTCCAAAGTGGTTTATTAGGGTAAAGAGGGATTTGGTTGGTCCCAATTCTATGGTGAGATTAACTCAAAATAAATACATTTGGGGGGAATTAATAAGTGGGAATCATGATGTAGTTATCTACAAATGCATAACAATATCAAATTTTTTATTAACTTATTAAAAAAAAAGTAATTGCGAAATATCATGGACTTATAATCTAAAACTAGTGATCTTCATTCCAAAATTGTCAATCACATTTTATAGCTTTTATTGCATAAGCTTGCTTCTCATCATAAACCCCACTCCTAATTTTATCAAATAAGTGTGACACCAACTTTGTTCAATACCATTTTGATTTTTTAACATTTCAAAATTGTTCTTCGATTTCCATTTTGATTTTTCAACATTTCAAAATATTCCCTGGATTTGGAATGATCTAAATTTATTTTCATTTAATGCTTTGTGAATATTTTTACCATTGAAATAAAAGATATATGATTGAAAGAAACAATCAAGGATATAGAGAAATTTCACGTTATTAACTTTGAATAGTTAAGACACCTAATTAAAAACAATGCAAAGTTACATATAGATTACTATTCATGCCAATTTTTATTCACAGAACAAGAGTTACAACATTATATTCCAACCAAAAAACAGACTCGTAGCAAGCAAGCATCAAGAAATTATAAAAAAAAAATATTGTAAGCCCTACATTATAAAGCTGAATGAAAATTTTAGGATTGTGAATGTTATTATTTTTCTTTAGCATTTTCTATAAGCATTGATACCAATGCTTTTATTCTATGCACTTTCCCATCTTATTTAACAAACATCCAGCACTTAACAATGTTCCAGTAAATCATCATCAAGAAATGAAAGCTCTACGTAGTAGCTTCCCTTTTCTCAACATCTATAATCCAAGTGAAACTAAAATATTTAGTGATATTTCTTCTATGATGGACACGTTAGTAAATTCCAACTATAAGAAATAATTAAGCCATTTATCTCGATAATTTTTTTTTTCAATATAGTGAAATCATAGCACCAACCCATCTATCTTATAACTCTCACAAGGTGAATACTAGTATGTATCGTTACAATATTGTTTGTATTATTTTCATAAACAATTTAGTGTTTCTTTGAATTTTATATTATATTGGCACATGTGGCTCTTAATACAACTTAAAAACATAGGATTATATGTTATTGCAGTGAATTGCCCCTTATTTGCGATCATTGTTTACTCTAATTCATAATGATATATTTTCTAATTCTTTTTCTTGGTTGCAATTCCAAAGTGTTTTGTGAGGGTAAAAAGGAATTTGGGTGGTTTCAATTTTATGGTGAGGTTAACTCAAAATAAATATGTTTGGGGAGGAATTAATAAGTTGGAATCATGATGCAGGTAGCTACAATTGTAGATTAATATGTTGAACCCTTAGTTAAACTGAGGGGGGGTGAATCAGTTTAACACATTCATGGACTTTTAATTTTTTTTTATAAAACTTATTTACACCTTCATTTCATATTCAACTTAATATGTGAGTAGTCTTAGAACGTGAGTAGAAAGTATTAATATAATATAATAGCAGACTTAATATGACAGCAGCAAGTATTAAGCAGATTAGATAAACCATATCAACACATAAACATCATGCACAGAGACACCATATATACGTGGAAACCCATAAAGGGAGAAAACCACATCTTATTATTGCTGTGAAGTAAAGGCAAGTTCCAACTCCCTCTCACCACTGGTTTTCTGTAAGCACCAATCTACAGGAGGCTCCAACCTCAAATTCTGCAAGCTACAACTTGCAAGGAAGCTTCAATTCCCTCTTTTTCATAAAGAAACATTTGCTGATTTACCTTGGATATCAGCTATGTTCTGTACGTTTGATTTCTTTTACTGTACTCCAATCTTCATATCTTCTTGATTATTTATTTTTCTTCAACTCTGCATTCTCTTCTCTTTTATCAATTTACTCAGAGAAAATATGCAATTTCAACTTTACAGTGGGATTTTATCTTTCTCCGGAGACTTTCCAATTACATCACAAACAATATAAACAGTTAAAACATTCATTCTATTACAGTGTATATTTCGAATAACACTCCTCTCTTCCTCTTTTTCTTCCCTCATTCATCCAACCTCACTCTCTTTTTCATTTTCTCTTTTGTTCAGTTCCCTGTTCATTGCAGTTATATAACTGTTGTATGTACAACTTCCTTTTTAATCAAACATAAAATAACTCTCGGAATTTTTATAAAACCTTTATAACATCAGACTGTATTTCATTCCCCACTTAAAATGTTATAAAAATTAACACACCGCTGAATTATACCTTGATAGACACCTTGCAACTTTATTCATGATCCAACGGTGGATAATTCATCTCTTTTTCAACCTCTGATCCAATGGAAATCGTGCGGTTAACTTGCACGAGGGTTAATATTCAATAGTTGCGCGATGGACTGGGCCCCAGCGTTAATGGTCGTCTCCATCCGACGGTTGTTATCACGTCGCACCGCCTCATTTGATCAGACGAATATCACTCGGTGAAGATGCGCGAACAATAACGCGTGATGGCGTGCAATTACAACGGTTTTGCAAATTCGCTCGGGGACACGTGTCAGTCGTTCTATGGAATCGCTTCGATTTCATAAAAACTGCTTGCCCGACGAAAGCAGTGCGATGAAAACCAGAAACCACCTTTACTGTTCACTCTTCGTGGTTCCGCCCTTTTGGCTCGAGGTTCTTCTCCTTCGCTCAAGGTTCCGCTTCTTTTATACGTTGACCCTTGGTTCATTGGAATTTTGCCATGGTACTTTCATCTGTTACAACACATAGCTCCATTCACACTGCACATTTAACTATGCTTCCACCTTCTGAGTTCCACCTTCAGAGTTCTGCTGTGTTTATGGGTTACACTAACTATGATTTCACCAAATTGCTCATAACGTGCATCTAACGCACCTGCACACAGTTAACTAAACAGTTCCTCGGTTTTTCCACTGTGGAATGGAAATTTTTGGGTTTGAATTGAGTTCTCTGCTTTGAGAGCATTGATGCTTTGAAACTCACAATTCCAATCAAATATTAAATTTTTCCATAATAACTAATGTTCCTTCTATAATATGTTCCCATACTCAGAACCAATTTCTCAAATCAAATACCTCTGCTCCTTAACTAATGTTGCTTCCTGCTCCTGAACCTCCTCTGCTGCCTCTCCAGATCTCCAATCAACTGACCCTTCTAAAACTGCCTCTTCTTCATGTCTCATGCTCTCTTTTCCTTGTTGCTGTTCCAAGTGCTTCTCCTTTGCTATCTCCTTTTCCATTTAAGCAATGCTCCAACTTATACCCAAGCATATTAAGTCTTTACCATAGGGTTTTAGTCTTCAATCAAATTCTATGCCATACAAACTCAATTAATGAATAATTGCTCAATAATTCATCTGCAAACTATATTAAACCCATAATTCATAAATAAACCTCTGTATTACACTCCTTCAGGCCCTTTCAACTCCACTTCTCTGTCTCTAATTCCTCTGTTGCTTCTACTTCAATTCCTCTATTTCTTCTGCTGCCTCTGCCACCTCTCTGTCTCTTTTTCCTTATGGATAGTTTAGGTGCTACTCTTGTCTTTACCTTTGCCATCAATGCCAACATTTCCAACAGTCTCCCCCTTTGGAATTGATGGCAATAACGTCTGCTTTCCTTTCTAGAAGCCCATTTCTCATTTTTTCTTTTCCTCCCCCTTTGACATCAATGGCAAAGGATTGCTCATTTCCTAGTTTTCTTTTTGCATTTCCTCTCTCTGAGTTATGTTTAGGCCCTTTTCTGCTGACTTTGTACCTTGCTGCTCGAAACTTTGGATTGAATCTTAAAACACAGACTCTTTAGCCTTTTCATTGACTCTTTTATGCTGGATTTATTCTTTCCATAAGCTTTTGATCTTGAGGACCTGTTTTATGCTTTCCTTACTGGCTGATCTTCCCCTGGAATGATATTGTCGTTTCTGTTCTCCCCCTGAAACTGTGCTTTCTCTTCATATCAGAGAGTAGCATCTACAGATACTACCCCTAGTCTATTTCTCAAATATTCAAATGGTTCTCTAGCAAGAGGTTTTGTAAATATATCTGTTGTCTATTCTTTTGTTGGCACATATTCCAACTTTACTACTTTTTGAGCTACTTGTTCTCTGAGAAAATGATACTTGATTGGAATATGTTTAGTTTTTGAATGAAACACAAGATTTTTAGATATACTTATAGCACTTGTATTATCACATTTGATTTAAATAGGTTCATCAATGCTTACCTTCATGTCTTGAAGGGTTTGCTTCATCCACATGACTTGTGTACAACATGCTGCTGCTGCTATTTATTCTGCTTATGCTGTGGATAGAGACATAGATGTTTGTTTCTTGCTTAGCCATGCCACCAGACTCTCTCCTAAATAGAATGCACCTCCACTTGTGCTTTTCCCGTCATCAATACGGTTGGCCCAATCTACATCTGTATATGCTGTCAAAATGAAGTTTTTGCCTTTTGGATACCATAGCCCATAATGTGCAGTCCCTTGTAGATATCTGAATATTCTTTTAATTGCTAGTAAGTGATTTTTTTTTGGTGCTGCTTGATATCTTTCCACAAGTCCTACAGCCAGCACAATGTCTGGTCTAGAAGCTGTTAGATATAACAAACTTCCAACCATGGATCTATAAAGTTTTTGATCTACATCAGCTGTTCCATCATCTGCACAAAGCTTGCATCCAGTAGTCATGGGAGTTGACACAGGTTTGCAGTCCTCCATTTTAAACCTTTTCATCATCTCTTCTAAGTATTTTTCTTTTGAGATAAATGTGTCTGTGCTCTTTTGTTGAATTTGTAGTCCTAAATAGAAGGTAAGCTCTCCAATCATAGACATTTCAAATTCTAATTTCATCTCTTCAACAAATCCTTTTGTTAACTCATCTTTTCTGCTTCCAAACATGATATCATCTACATACACTAGTACAATCAAAAGTTCATCTTCATTTGCTTTTATGTATAAGTTGTCGTCTACTCCCGCTTTCTTGAACCCTTGTTTTTGCAAGTATTTGTCCAGCCTTGAATGCCATGTTCGAGGAGCTTTTTATAGCCCATATAATGCTTTCTTTAATCTGAAAACATAGTCTACATTATCTGTTAAGGAGAACCCTTCCGGTTTCTCCATGTAGACTTCTTCCTCTAATTCTCCATTCAGGAAGGCAGACTTCACATCCATTTGATATACCTTGAAGTCATGATAGCAAGCAAAAGCTAAAAACATTCTAATAGCTTCCATTCTAGCTACAGGGGAAAATGTTTCATCATAATCAAGTCCTTCAACCTGTGAATATCCCTTGCACACAAGTCTAGCTTTATTCCTGATTACCTGTCCTTGTTCATTCATCTTATTTTTGAATACCATTTTGAGCCAATGACATTTTTCTCACTGGGTCTTGGAACTAGTTCCCAAGTGTTGTTCTTCTCAATTTGGTCCAATTCTTCATTCATGGAATTTACCCAATGTTTGTCTTTGGTGGCTTCTTCAAACTTATTTGGCTCTATTTGTGACAACATTGCAAGGTATACCTCTTCAGTCTATTCAGTTAGTTGTCTTCTTGTCTGTACACCTACACTCTTGTCTCCAATGATTTTATCTTCTGGATGATTCTTCTGAATGTATATTGAGGAGCTTTTTGATCTTAGATCTGTATCCTCTATTGGCTTGTTTATTTCATCATCATCTTGATTCTCTTCTTCATGAAATTCTGGAGGATTGCTGCAATCTGTACTTCTTAACTTGTCTGATAGTTCTTCATCCAATCTTACATCAATACTTTCTACAATTTTGTGAAGTATTTTGTTGTATCACCTGTAACCTTTACTCTTAGATGCATATCCTAAGAATATTCCTTCATCTGCTCTTGCATCAAACTTTCCCAAATTTTCATCATTATTTTTTATAAAACACTTACCTCCAAAAACTCTAAAATGCTTGATTGATGCAGGTTTACCATGCCATAATTCATAAGGAGTCTTGTCACTGTTTGGTCTTAAATGCGCTTTGTTTAGGATATGCACAGCTGTGTGTACTGCTTCTGCCCAAAAGGTTTGAGGAATGTTACTTTCTTGCATCATGGCTCTGGCGATCTGTTTTACAGACCTGTTCTATCTCTCTGCCACTTCGTTCTACTGAGGTGTTCCTGCAATTGTGAGCTGTTGCTTTATCCCATGCTCATTGCACAGATCTGCAAAATCATAATCTGTAAATTCACCTCCTCTATCCGATCTGATGCACTTTAGCTTGCATCCTGTTTGATTTTATGCCAAAGCATTGAATATTTTGAATTTCTCAAATGCTTCCGATTTGTGTTTGAGAAATGCAACCCATGTCATTCTAGAAAAATCATCTATTATTAGCATGAAATAGGATTCTCCACTTGGTGTTTTAGTTCTTGAAGGCCCACACAAATCCATGTGAACCAGGTGAAGAGGTATGCTTGTAGATAAATTCTCTTTGGTTTTAAAGGATGTACGGGTCTTCTTACCTAGCTGACAAGATTTACATATTGTATTTGAAGGCTTCTTGATGACTGACATATCTCTGGCTGCATTCTTTTTGCTTAGAATTATGATATGATCAAAGTTTAGGTGTCCCAACCTCCTACGCCATAACCAAGACTCCTCAAATTTGCCAAGATGACATGCCTCATTTTCTTCTTTTACTACATAGAAATTGCTTTTCGTTCGAACACCTTTGATCAGGGTTTTTCCAGTGGTGCTTGATCTTACTTCACAGTCTTGAGCTCTAAAAAGAACTTCACAGCCTTTATCACACATTTGACTAACACTCAACAGATTTTCTTTCAGCCCATCCACAAATAGTACATCCCGGGCTTTTCCTCTACCATTGTTCAGACTGACCGAGCCTCTTCCTTTGATATTTCCTGCTTTATCATTTCCAAAAGTAACATTTCTAGATTTCTTTTCGTCAAAGGTTGTAAACTTGCTTCTATATCCTGACGTATGCTTTGAGAAACCGCTGTCCAAATACCACTGGAATTTTAGATCTTGAGCTATTAGAGCCAAGTCACATTTATTCACTTTCTTTTTCCACTGCAAGCATCCTCTTGTTTGATCTCTTTTCTGAGATGATGAACTACACTCTCTTAGAGAACATTTGGAAGACATATGTCCACTTTTATTGCATACACAACATTTGGATATATCCTTAGCAAGATTATAAGCAGGAATAAACTCTCCATGATTCATAAACATTCTTGAGGTTTTGGACAACAGTATTTGTTCATATTTCCTGCATTCTATGATTTTATGGCCAAAATCATTACAATAAAAACAGTATCCATAAAAACAATTTGCATACCTAACAAAAGGTTTTCTTCTCCATCTTCCTGCTTGAGTAAATTTTTTTACTGTTTTCATCCTTTGCTGGTTTGTATTTATTCTTCTAGTATAACAATATGCAGTAATGTGTCCTAATTTGTGACAGGAATAACAAGTAGCATTTTTCATAGAAGGAAAAAATCTCCTTTGATGACTTCCAAATTTGACATATTTAGGAGTATGCAAGGTTTTTTTAGTTGACAGTTTATTTACTTCATCCTTTGTCATTTGAGCTTCCTCCCGATGTTTATCTACTTTATTGTAGGATTCTTCTTCCTTCGAAATCTTCTGAGCTGCTTGGATATTCTCACCTGCTTTTACAAAAATAATATTTTTGTTTTCTTTTTCTTTGTCTTTGCTTGATTCTCCTTCATAGCCTATCCCAGTTTTTATCAGAGGTGACCTTTGTGCATTTAGAATCTGATCCAACTGTCCAGATCCTTTCATTATAGGTGTATTCATTAATAGTTCTCTTTGGGATTTTTCTAAGTTCTTTCTTAGGCTCACTACTTCTTCTTCCAACTTCTCTTGTTCCTGAGTTTTATCCTTGATTTGCTAAGTAAAATATCCTCTACCTTCTTGGCTTCTTCAAGCTCTACTTTCAACTAAATGAGGGCTTCTGAATTTTGTTCCTCTCTCACGTATTTGAGAAGAATGTCTTTCTGTTTTCTGCATTTCAGTTTTAGTCTGTCAATTTCCTCCAAGGCACTTCTTAGCTCCCCCTCGAGGTCCACTTCACCTTCTTCCTCATCTTCTAAAAAACATTCTTCGAGCTCTTCTATAGCCATCAAAACAAATTCTGATGTTCCTTCTTCACTTGAAAATTCAGCTGAGTCTTCTGATGCACTGCTGTCTTGCTGAGCATAGAAAGATTTTCTATTGAATCTCTTCCCTTTCTTCTAGTTCTTAGATATGGTCTTCTCTGATTCCTGAGCCTGATTCTTTGTTTTCTTATAAGGACATTTAGAAGCATAATTTCCAACTCTTCCACAATTGAAACATTTAAATGGAAGTTTATCGTTGTACTTACCTGAGCCTTTATCCAACTTCCTGAAAAATTTGGCCTCTTCTTCATCAGAACAGGAGCCTATCTCATATTTTTCTTCTTTCTTCTTCTCTGCCTTAAAATCTGCCTCCCTTACATTTGAATTCTTCTGTGGCAGTCTCATCTCATACGTTGTTAGTTTTCCAAGAAGCTGATTCATGGTCAAGGTTTCCCAATCTGTTGTTTCTTCTATGGCAGAGACCTTGGGATTAAAACTAGATGGAAAAGATCTTAGGATCTTTTGAACAATTACACATTCTTTCATGGTTTCACCTAGTGCTTTCATATTATTCACAATTTATACAACCCTCAAAAAGAAACTAGCAATATCTTCATCATCATTCATCTTTAAATTTTCAAACTGGGCTTTATAGACTTGAAGTTTAGCAGTTTTCACCTTTTTGTCTCCCTCATGAATATTTTCTAGAGTTTCCCACATTTCTTTGGCAATCTCACTGTGCATTACTTTGATGAATTATGCCTCACACAGTCCATTCAAGATTGCATTCATTGCCTTTGCATTAGCCACAAAATCTTTTTTGGCTTCTTTCTCTGAGACATTTGCCTTAGAGTCATATCAAAATTCCACAGCAGCCCAAACTTCTATTCCTAAGGACATTATGTATGTTCTCATTCTGATTTTCCAGAAGGCATAATTTGCACCAGTGAAAAAAGGGGCTTTGTTCGTTGAGGATCCTTCTTGACTAGCCATCTCAAGAACCTAGGATCTCCTTTCAGTTGTTAAACTGCTACAAAAAGGAACTTGGCTCTGATACCAATTGTTGAACCCTTAGTTAAACTGAGAGGGGGGGGGTGAATCAATTTAACACATTCATGGACTTTTAAAACTTTTTCATAAAACTTATTTACACCTTCATTTCATATTCAACTTAATATGTGAGTAGTCTTAGAATGTGAGCAGCAAGTATTAATATAATGTAACAGCAGACTTAATATGACAGAAGAAAGTATTAAGCAGATTAGATAAACCATATCAACACATAAACATCATGCACAGAGACACCAGATATACGTGGAAACCCATAAAGGGAAAAAACCACATCTTATTATTGATGTGATGTAAAGGCAAGCTCCAACTCCCTCTCACCACTGGTTTTCTGTAAGCACCAACCTACAGGAGGCTCCAACCTCAAATTCTGCAAGCTACAACTTGCAAGGAAGCTTCAACTCCCTCTTTTTCATAAAGAAACATTTGCTAATTTACCTTGGATATCAGCTATGTTCTGTACCTTTGATTTCTTTTACTGTACTCCAATCTTCATATCTGCTTGATTATTTCTTTTTCTTCAACTCTGCATTATCTTCTCTTTTATCAATTTACTCAGAGAAAATATGCAATTTCAACTTTACAGTGGGATTTTATCTTTCTCCGGAGACTTGCCAATTACATCAAAAACAATATAAACAGTTAAAACATTCATTCAATTACAGTGTATATTTCGAATAGCACTCCTCTCTTCCTCTTTTTCTTCCCTCATTCATCCACCCTCACTCTCTTTTATTTAGTTCCCTGTTCATTGCAGTTATATAACTGATGTATGTACAAATTCCTTTTTAATCAAACATAAAATAACTCTCGGCGTTTTTATAAAACCTTTATAACATCAGACTGTATTTCATTCCCCACTTAAATTGTTATAAAAATTAACGCGCCTCTGAATTATACCTTGTTAGACACCTTGCAACTTTATTCATGATCCAACGGTGGATAATTCATCTCTTTTTCAACCTCTAATCCAACGGAAATCACGCGGTTAACTTGCACAAGGGTTAATATTCAATATTTGTGCGATGGGTTGGGCCCCAACGTTAACGGTCGTCTCCATCCGACGGTTGTTATCATGTCACACCACCTCATTTGATCGGACGAATATCACTCGGTGAAGATGCACGAACAATAACGCATGATGGCACGCAATGAGAGCGGTTTTGCAAATTTGCTCGGGGACGCGTGTCGCTCGTTCTATGGAATCACTCCGATTTCATAAAAAACACTTCCCTGACGAAAGCGGTGTGATGAAAACCAGAAACCACCTTTACTGTTCACTCTTCGTGGTTCCGCCCTTTTGGCTCGGGGTTCCTCTCCTTTGCTCAAGGTTTTGCTTCTTTTATATGTTTACCCTTGGTTCATTGGCATTTTTCCACGGTAATTTCATCTGTTACGAGGCATAGCTCCATTCACACTGCGCATTTAACTATGGTTCCACCTTCCGAGTTCCACCTTCAGAGTTCTGCTGTGTTTATGGGTTACACTAACCGTGATTTCACCAAATTTCTCATAACGTGCATCTAACACACCTGCACACAGTTAACTAAACAGTTCCTCGTTTTTCCATTGTGGAATGGAAATTTTTGGGTATGAATTGAGTTCTCTGCTTTGAGAGCATGGATGCTTCGAAACTCACACTTCCAATTAAATATTCAATTTTTCCATAATAACAAATGTTCCTTCTATAATATGTTCCCATACTCAGAACCAGTTTCTCAAATCAAATACCTCTGCTCCTTGACTAATGTTTCTTCTTGCTCCTGAAGCTCCTCTGCTGCCTCTCCAGATCTCCAATCAACTGACCCTTCTAAAACTACCTCTGCTTCATGTCTCATACTCTCTTTGCCTTGTTGCTGTTCCAAGTGCTCCTCCTTTGCCATCTCCATTGCCATTTAAGCAATGCTCCAACTCATCCCCAAGCATATTAAGTATTTACCATAGGGTTTTAGTCTTCAATCAAAGTCTATGCCAACAAACTCAATTAATGAATAATTGCTCAATAATTCATCTTCAAACTTCATTAAACCCATAATTCATAAATAAACCTCTGTATTACACTCAAAGTCTATGCCATACAGAGGGAAATATCAAGTGTAGCTTTCTCACCTCTGAGCTACCCGTTTCAGTTTGTAAGTTTCATTCGAATTTCATCTTTCCATTTTTTTACATGATATCAGAGCTCTCATGAGCCTTGGTGGCTTAGTTGATTCTTGTTGGTTGGAGTCCTTGTGGTTGAGTTAGGATAGCATGTAAGTCTTTGTGGCTGATACAAGCTGTTTTGACAGAGCACTGATAACCAGATCAATGTGATCTCGATAATGAAAAGTTGTGTTGTGTGTGCTAGAATTACATAGGAGAGACTGTGTTGTTCAACGCTAATTTTCAGTGCAATACCTCTGTTGATGCACAAAAACTTATATAATTTCTTGTCAGAGACATTTAGTAAGGTGAAAAAGCGCTTCTATATTTTCCTATTAGAGGTGGCCTAAGACCAAAAATGCTTGTTTTGGTAGTCCTACCTAGTGTTTTTTTTTAATTCCATATTTCAATGATTTGGATCCGTACCACCTGGATTTTGGATTGTTGGTGGATCTGGAGTTCAATACGCAAATCGAATGGTGTTGGAGGATATCGAGGAGGATCCATAGATTTCTTACTCGAGGATCTAGTGGTGGATCCATAGATCGATATTGTCACAATGAATAATCACATTGCAAAGCCATATCTTAATGAGAGAAATAAGCTTGATGGCTCAAATTACAGCAACTAGAAGTTCAAGTTGAAGAAATTGCTCGAAGTTTTAAGTGCATGGGAAATTGCAAATGGGGACAAAGCAAAGCCAACTACATCAATTCAAGATTGGGAGAAGAGGGAAAATAAAGTGAAGGTGTTGTTGAAGATGTCCGTAAAAGACAACATAATCTGTCACATCTGAGAATGTAAAACCTCTAACGATATTTTGGTGACACTGAAGGAGTTGTATGAAACAAAAGATACAAATCATCTCTTATTTATGAAGAGTAAGATTCTCTCGATTAGAATGGAGGAGAATTTATCTTTTGTTGCATTCATCTCATGGATCAAAGAAATGAGAGACAAATTGGGTGATAAAGGGGAGAAAGTGTCCAACATTGATCTCATCACGATTACATGAAATGGTATGTCACAATATTATCATATGTTAATTACAAGGCTTGTGAGGAGGGAGAAAGCTCCCACCTTTGAAGAATTGACAAGGATTTTGATGTAGGAAGAATAGAGACACATCAATCTGAAGCCTCAGAATGCATATCTGGAATTGGTGGAAAAGAAAAATTTCTTCAAAGGGAAACAAGGATAAGGAAAAAAAATTGTGGTTCATCTCAAAAAAATCCATTTCGAGGTATGTCATCCAATAGAAATGATTTAGGAATTAAGTGTTTTTACTGCGGTAGAACAGGTCATATTTCTAGATATTTTTATAAAAACAAGACTAATGAAAACAAACATAGACACAAGAAGTGTACACGAAATTTTTCTATAGAATATCTGAATCACGATCTTAAATTATTCGTGTCTAATGTTGCTCTTTCTGCTGAGACAGGGGAGGGTGAAATTTGGTTTATGGATTCTGAAGAATCCACTCATATGATAGGTAATAAACATTGGTATGAGAATTTTAAGGAGACCATCAAAGGTGCTAACATCTACCTTGGATATTACAAAGAATATCAAATCAAAAGGTATGCAAATATTTCTATGATATCAGCTAATGGAAACATCAGGAGCATCAAAAATATCATGTATGTACCTAGTGTTAAAAATAATTTAATCTTTGTCTCCATGATTGCAGATCAAAAGTTAAAGGTAGAATTTCTTAAAACTTATTGCATTATAAAGGATTTATTGGATCATTATAAATTGGTTCCATCAGGAATACGAGGCGGAGGCCAGTATAAGTTGAATTTTACAAGCGTTCCACGTCAAGCTTTAACTTCAACAGCTATGAAAACATGTAATCGTTGGCATCAAAGCTTTTCTCACATCAACCTTCATGACATATTGCTGCTACATAAGCAAGGTATGGTCGATGGACTTATTGTTTTAGCAAATGAACATATTGATTGTGAAGGATGTGCACTTGGAAAAATGCACGAGGATGAATTTCCATCTATCTTAAATAGGAGAAATAAAAACATACTTGAACTTGTGCATACTGATATATGTGGAACCATGAAAACAAGGTCCTTAGGTGGAGCTTATTATTCTTTTCTATTTATTGATGATTGCACAAGATATACTTGGGTATACTTTCTTAGAAGGAAAAGTGATTCTTTTGAATATGTTAAAGAATTCAGAAATATGGTTGAAAAACATATAGGTAAAGTCATTAAAATTTTTTGCTCAGATCAAGGGGGAGAATACAGGCTTGGAAATTTCATCAAATATTTTAGAGACCATGGGATAGTAGAATAGTTTACAGTACCCCACACTCCACAACATAATGGGGTTGCAGAAATAAAGAACATAAATTTGGTGGAATGTGCACGGAGGATGATGAAAGGTAAGAACCTATCCAATGGCTCTTTAGTAGAAGCTATTAGTAATGTAGTTGACCTAAAGAATATAAGTACAACTAGGTGTCTTGATTTCAAGAATCCATTTGAGGCTTTATATGGTTTTCAACCTGTAGTCCATTACTTAAGAGTATTTGATTCTAGAGTTTTTTCATACATTCCTAAGGAATATAGGAAGCAATTGGATGTTAAAGCCATAAAATGCATATTTTAGGGTATTTTTCTTATTTCAAATCATATAATATGTTCAATCCATATTCTACTCAAAATGTATTTGTGAGTAGAGATGCTATATTCCATTAACTGGTTAATGAAGGGAATAAGGGCAAAATTTATGAGGAGTGGCACATGGTTTTACTAATTGATGACATCAATGATGAAGCCAAATAAAATAATTTGTAGCAACAACAACAAAATGAGGAATCCACTGACGTGGATACATTCAACAATAGCTTTCCACTAAGAGGAGAGAAAGAAATCACACACGATAGAATTGAGGAAAGTATGCTACAAAGGAGATCAGGCAGGAAGACTCACTTACCTACAAGCTACAAAGATTATGCTCTTATGAATAGTATTTTAAAATATGTTGATTCAATGAATTATAATTAAGAAAATCATTATGATGAATGGAAGTTAGGTATGAAATAATAATATGAGTCGATAATTAAAAATAAAACTTTGGAATTAGTTGAATTTCCAAAAGTAAAAGATCCCATCTAGTTGTAAATGGCTTTATAAACGTAAGTTCAGAGAAGATGATAGTATAGACAAATATAAAGCTAGGTTGGTGGCCAAAGGGTACTCATAAAAAGAAGTAATTTATTATGAGAAGACTTTTTCTCCTATAGCTAAGTTAAATACTATTAAGATGTTAATATCTCTAGATACAAAGTACCATTGGAGCTTACAGTAGCTAGATGTAAAATCTTGTTTTCTAAATG
This sequence comes from Pinus albicaulis, assembly GCA_034641835.2. Lineage (NCBI taxonomy): Eukaryota > Viridiplantae > Streptophyta > Pinopsida > Pinales > Pinaceae > Pinus > Pinus albicaulis. The sequence goes on from CM076571.1 coordinate 472,354,317, forward strand.
GAAAGTTGAAGGAAGAAGTATATTTATCACAAACTGAAGGGTTCATTAAAAAGGGGCACGGATTGAAATAGCATCCCAGATCTTGGTATGATAAAATTGACTCTTTCTTCTTATAGCATGGTTATAAAAGAAGTAAAAATGATCCAAATATTTATAAAAAATTTCATTCAAAGGGGAATATTATGTTGGTTTCCTTGTATGTTGATGATTTTATTTTTATTGGAAATTCTGATGAATTGGTTGAATAAATTAAAGTGTATATGTCACACATATTTGAAATGAAAGAGCTGGGAGAATTGCATTATTGTTTGGGTCTTGAAATCCAGAGATATTTTCACCAGACTTTTGTTACTCAAGAAAATTATGTCACGAAATTGTTGAAGAAATTCAGAATGGATCAGTGTAAAGTTGCTTAGGTACCTATACAAAAAAATGCTAAATTTCAAAGTGATGATGGTTCTAAAGAGGTGGATGCTACCTTGTACAAAAAAATGGTTGGAAGTTTGATTTATTTAACCACAACCAGACCTGACTTAGCATATTGAATAAGTGTTTTGAGTCAGTTCATGATTAAACCTCTTGAAAATCATTGGGTGGTAACAAAATTTTCCCTAAGGTATCTTCGAGGAGCTGTAAATTTTGGCATTAAATATAGTGATTTTTTTAATGTTTAACTCACAAGTTCTTCGGATTCAGACTGGGATGGTGATCTGGATGATAGAAGATCTATATGTGGGTATGATTTCAATATTAAGTCTGAGGTCATTTCTTGGTGCAGTAAAAATAAATGTATTTTATCTTTATCATCAACATAGGTAGAGTATCAGGATGTATGTGCAGCCACTTGTGAATAAATTTGGTTGAGCGCTGAAAATAATGGAGAAAATTTGTTTCACGGTTGTGTGTGTGTCCTAGATTGGATTTAGTTCTTATTTTCTAGGAGATAGTTTTGATCTCCATAAATTGAATATAAAGTTACATATTTCTAATTTAATGATTGATGAGATAGAATAGTATTGCTTGGGAAGTCTCTAGGTGTATCTTTCTAACTTGTGTGCTACTCATTTGAGTTTGTAAGTTTTATTCCAATTTCATATTTCCATTTTTTAACAAATTTTTATATTGAATTATTAAAATTTAAAGTAATTACAAAATAATGTGGACTCATAATTTAAAATTAGTGATATTTTCTTTCCAAAATTGTCGATCATGTTTTATAACATTTCTTCCGAAAACATGTTTTTTATGATAAACCCCACTCTTAGCTTGCAAATTTTGGTAATAAATGGATCATACATGCATGGGTTTAGTAAAGAATAAGATATGTAATACCGGTGATTTACATATTTTATGCTTATGTAAATAAGACCAATATCTAGGTGGACCTATGGAACAATTATGTTGATGGAAGAAAACTTTTAATTAATAGTTATTTATGAAAATTATGTCAATTTTGTGAATATAGAGTAATTGAGATCTAGAAATTCTTATTGATGAGGATATGATAGAATTTCATACTTTCCCAAAATTCTCCAAAAAAATCCTTTGGAGAAAAATAAAAATATTAAATTAGATGGGAGAAAAATATTTAAGGAAATCCCTAGTAAAGAGGAAAGTTATTGGGAAGAGGTAAGAAAAACTGCACTAAGGAAAAGTGAGTTCTAAAGTAAAATTTTGTGGAAAGAAAAAAAGTAAAGCCTAGGTTGTGGGAAACAACAACCCATAATAACACGATGTCGTTATGGAAACTTTCTCGAGAAAGTGGGATTAAATACGCCATAACTAGTGTGACAAGAGGATGTCAACATTGGGGAATATTGATCTCTGCTCAGGGAGAGCTCTGAGGAGAACCTCTTGGTTGGGAGGAAAATTCACCTTTATAAATTGGTATGCAACAAATTGAAAATTTATGTTCAATTTCTTGTGTTTTGTCAAAGACTAGAAGCATCAATTTCTAAGTTAATAGACAAAATTCTTCTTTGTAATTAAGGGATTAATCTTATGTTAAACCAGTTTGGAAAGCATGGAAGATACTAGTTGGATATGCCTTGTTAATGTTACATACAATGTCAATATTGTGTGTTGGAATCCTTGTATAGACTAGTTTCGTATGCTTGGTTAATATTATATACAATGTAAATTTTGTGTATTTTACAGTGAAAATACTGTGTTCAGTATAAAAACTAAGGTATTGTAGGTGGATACCATTGCAGTATGTGTAATTATAAACCCCAAAGGTTTATGACCAGATAGTAACTATTGTGTACTTATTCATATATATGCCAAGGTAAAATAAAAAATAAAACCTGCATCCAATTCTAGAATGAGAAGCATGAAACTGAAGCAAAGAGCTTAAGTTAGGACAAATCTAAGAAGGGAAAACTAATATCCTTTAACTTTGCAGGAAAGAATCAATCAAATAGAACTTTTAAATTATAAGCTATTGAGGCAACGTAAAATTAAATGAATACATGATGCAATGTACAGTGTAGAAGAAATTACAAATACATATATGCATAAATTATATATATATATGTAATAGTGCTAGAAAGCTAACCAAGTAAACCATTGTTAAAAAAGAAAATTTTGGAATTACACCAAATATGAAAGAATTCCAAAAACAGGTAAATTTATTATAATCTGAATGTATGATATAAATACATATACATCCATCACAGATATGACGAGAAAAAGAAATTCCATAATTCCAATTATAAAAATATGTAAATTATCTAGTACAATAATCGTTGTACATCCTGGAAGATTACATAACCATATTTATATACTAAATTAAAAACAAGAAACATTACATCAACTAATTAAATCATTAATTGTTTAAGCTATGTTCTAGAAGGAGAGCCAGGGTAGAACAACATAGTACTGACCTGAGAAAGAATATAGTTGGTAAGTGTGGGAAGTGAGGGAAACTATAGTGTGATTTACACCAACAAAAACTCAAAACACATCCATACACGAGAACAAGAATGTGATAATTAGAGAGAATCAAATAAACTAATAAATAAAATTATTACTGTGTAAAAGACAAAAAGATTTCTTACCTGAGCACGTTGTCATGACATTGATTTCTCCACTTGCGCATACAAATCACAAAATGATGTAAGTGATGGGGTCCTTCAGCATATATAGAAGAAAATAATAAATGAGGAATTTAAAAATAACGTAATGTATTGAAACTAACTCGAGGGTAATAGAATGTCATCTTCTTCAAAAAAATTATGGATCCAAGCCAAGGATTAAATCTGGGTGGAAACAACCCATATTAAACTCATATTATAAAATCAAATGCTATGTAGAAGGAAAAAATTATAAAACAAAGTTAAATACACAAGAATAACCAAAACGTGAAATAGAACTGCGAACACAAAGGGGTTGTGCAAAACCTCAAATGAGAAATAAAATTTGCATTAAGAGACTACGTGAAAAACCTTAATGGGCAGAACACCCACAAAGGTTACGAATTCCCCCTGAGTAGCGTGAAGGGAAAAGAAACCAAGAATTTTTTACGCACATGACATGAACAATACAAGGAGGTAAAACCCCAATTGAAATACAAAATTGATAAACCCTAAATTCACATGGGCGAGCAATAAACTAATCAAAGCTCTCATTAATGTCTCGATTTGAATTTATAATATGAAAAGAACAAAAAATTTAAACTATAAAACCCAAGATATAATTACATAGAAATTGCAAACCGCTTTAATTCAAAGGGAAATGTGCAATGCGTGCCTGATCTTTCCGTGGGTGAAGAGTACATACCACGCAAAATTAAAATAGATTTATAAATCTAACGTACCCAGATTTAAATCGACAAGAGGGTCGTAATCCCTATATATTCATATACACATGGGATTATATCAAAATGTACTGAACATTCCATTGAACATAATAAAAAATTCAATATTTACAACCCGGAAAAGTAAATGGAAAAATCAAAACTGAACAGGACAGAGGATAGTCCTTATGGTGGTAAACAAGGGCGATTCACAAAATAATTTAACATAGAACCTAAAGAATAATGAGGGGATTATTCTCTCGTATGGTCAGCATAAATATAACAATGAATTCGAGCCTAGTCATGACAGAATGACCTAGTGTAAAGAAACCCATTAAATTCCAAATGTAACTTATAAAAAGAGCCCCAAATCTAGATAATTATTCAAAATTATGGATTATGCATCAGAAAATACACAAATTTGATATGGCTTAGAGGATTTGAATAGCTTGAGAAACAAAATCAGAGATACAACAGACCATTTACAAATTTATATGCATAATGAAAAACCCAGAAAGTTTGGGTATGGTAGGCATACAAAAAAATAACTCAAGTTCTAGATAATATATATATCTAAACACATAAATTGCAGGGTGAATGAGAGAGTAAACGTTGAACCCAAAAGTTGTAAAGAAAAACTCTTACCTCTTACGAGAAGAATAGGGTCGGAGGGCTACCAGTTTTAACTCAAATGTGTGCCATCAAAATGATGTGAGGAAAGAAAGAGGTATTTACCCAAATGACTACACACTAGAGAGAGAGAGGGCTCCTCTCGGAAAATACAAATCAACCCATACTCAGATGGGTGTTCTAAAATAAATGAAAACAAATACGTAAAAACAGAGGTAAATATTGAACGTAGGTTACCTAAGGGAATTATGAGTTCCAAGTGCGAAACACGATGGGTTTTCCTTGCAAAACCAACCAACGTACACTAGAAACCAAAACGACTAATACCAATACAACTAAGAAGGTATGCAAGAAATAAAACACAGTCAAATCGTTACATGTGAGGCGATGGCAATGAAAGGATTTGAGCAACACCAAATTCGGTCCATAGCAATCTTGATAACAATTTTGATTTGGTTTTCAAGGAGGAAATGAGCCATAGTGGCTTTGAAAAGTCAGCTTGTAGGTTGAGCTATGGAGGCATAGCTCCCTTGGGCCAGACGAGCGCAAAGCATGTAGAGAAAATGATGAAATGAGAAAGAGTAATGTGGGTTAAACCCTTAGCTTTTTTCACAACAAATCTAAGTCGTGGATCAAAACCCTACGATCTCCATCGTCAATCTTTGACATCAAAAAGGGTGAAGGCCACATGATCTCTGTCACTTGGAGATTAATGAGCGGGATAGCCATCAGGTAGGGTCAACATATTAAATTCGAAATGGAACTATGTGATGAGGGTTGAAATCTTTGTTTCCAACCATAGATGAACCATCCAAATAATTAAAATGGGTGTTAAATCCTTCGTAGACCCTATCTATGTTTAACATATGAATATGTGTATAAAAGGGTTAATACAATTGGACCATAGGTAATGAAATTATTAAAGTTATGGTAGAGTATAGGTTAAATAATAAAAAGACTCAATGTATATAAATATTGATAAGGGTATGTAAATATATGATAAGGATAATGTATAGAGTAATGTATGCATAGATAGGTTAGTAAGATTAACCTATGAAATATGAAACTAAAGAGTTAAATGATTAGGACTCTTTCAATAACACCTGAAAAAAAAAAAAAGAGTTAGAAGAGATATTGATTAGAGATTCATAAGACATGTAGTTTAAAGGAGGGATGACGCTGAGTAAATAGTAAAAGTACATGAAAAAAATATATATTTGGGGGACATGACAAGATATTTGGTAATATATGAACATATTGCAGTAATAGTGGATGTTATCCAATCCTCCTTACCTACAAATAGGATATCATCCTCTGCCATTTTGCAAAGTTGGGTAAGAAATGGATCATACATGAAGGGGCTTTCCACTAGGCCTAGGACATATGAATCAGAGGTACATACCTTTCACACCTAACTCTAAGTCTTTGTTATGCATATTATGCCTTACCATTTTCTTTATAAAGTCCTTTCCCATAACTTTATCTAGTTGCAAATCTAAGGTAACTCCAAAGTTTAAAATGTTACTTAGCCCAGATAGTTAAAACAAGAATGAATTGCAAACATGAATTCAAGTTTTTTGAATCATAATGTTTCATAATATATGATTTTGGTACCTTTTTGCTAAGGGAATTGATGATATCTGATTGAGGCAATACAACCCTAGAAAGCTTTAGAACCAAATTTCATTCATCCTCCAGGAGCCATTGAGAGATCATCTTCCCAAGGTCTACAGTAAAAAAGGCACCATCTCGACAATCTTATTAGAGTCCATTCTCTAGTTAATGAGTTCAACTTTGACATGAGGACAAAATGTGACTAATTCAACTTCTTCACAAAATTCTTCAAAATAGAAAGATATTGTGCCTAGGAAAACCCTTCTAAAATCCCATAAATCCATTACCAAAAAGTGTTTAAGGTTACATACTAAAATGATCATCGTTAGGGCTAGAATTAATGATTTTGAAATCTCTCGATAAGCCAATGTTCAGATTTATTTGCTTCATGACTACCAGGTCTATGGCATAACACTTTCTTGAAGGTTACTTCGTAGATTTAAGATATCCCAATGTAATATTAGATTCCCTATTCTTCTTTTCTCTCAAAATTTTTCTTGTATCCTCTCGAGAATATATTACCCACTTGGTATCGTCTTTCCACTAAACACCCTTCTTAGTTGCTTCCACGATTTTGCACAATCTCGTTTCTCAAACACAACAACGCAAAAAAAAATTATGTTGTCCATATGAAATTTGATTATGTGAAAATAAAATATACGAAACATGCCTAGCAAAAACTATGTTCTGGATAACACATTTGAAATGCTAGAGCTTCTAACAAAAAAACATTGGCAAATAAAATATACCAATATTCTTACCGAAACAATATTTGACTAGATTTGAGTGATAATTTATTGCGATGCTAATCCATTCCTTTGGTCAAAATCATTAAATATCACTTTGCATAAAGGTGCAGTTGACATTAAAGTATGATAGTTGTTTAATTATTTACTCAAAACAATGTAATACAACTCCTTACATAGTACTTTTTTTGTGAAAACAAACACTCTGTAATAAGTTGTATTACACACCTTTGAGTAATCGATGGTGATGGAGTCTTTACCGTGAACCACTTAGATGGCTAGATTTGTGTCATACTTGTTATTATTAGTCACTACCATGGAGGTGATTTATATCAAATTTGTGAATAGAAAGATAAAAGAGAGACGCCCTAAGTGATTTAATACATGGTAGATGGTGCAAAAGGAAAATCTTCTTAGAGAATTTCTTAGTGTAATTATTTGACATTATATTAATTTATTATTTGTACAAAATATGTACAAAACAATAGATTAGTGATAATAAATAATTTTAATTTTTAGTTTAGTTTAATTTAATTTTATATTAGTTTTGAGAGAAAAATTTGATTTTCACACAGTGACAATGATAATTGAAATATGTTTACTAAAAGAAATATAATATTAATGACTTTGAATATTCAAGATAATAATATTATGTCGTCTAAATGGTGTATGAATCCATGCAATATTGCTCTATGTCTTTCTTTGTTAGAACATTAAATTAAATTGCAATTTATGTAATGTAATCTCTTTGGTTTAGAATATCAATCCCTTTGGTTTTTATTGTTTATAATCACTTGGGTTTGTTGATCCATTGGGTTTATAATATTAATCCTAAAGATTTGTGATATTTATCCCAAGAGTTTATAATATGAAGGTGTTGGGCTCAAAATATTAATAATTTCATGTCCCCATTTTTTTTATTTTTGTCGTGTCACTTTTCTGGTTTAATGATCGTCAACCCCCCCCCCCCACCATATTAACATTTTAAATAAGTTTTATGTTTAATTAAGGTTGTAGGGCTCATGTTTCCCTAGCTAAATGTGTGTATACTAAGGTTACAATGGTTCCTTAACCATTACATAGTAACTAATGGCCTTACTTATAATGGATTAGCAAATTGGATACTTACTAATTTTAAGGAGTCCTAAATCTTTAATTATTTACATGAAACACCTATAGGTTAGTATTATTAAAATACCTTTAGAATTGACATATGAACTTTCTTTGCACCAGGCCGACCGCCATGACCTAGGGTTTTGGAGGTTTCAGCACAGGCTACCCCAAGCAGACCTCCCTCCTATCTCTTAAGGCTGTGATCATACTCCTGGTAATCCTTGAGGCTCACTTATGATAGAAACTAGTGGGGGGATTGTTGCTCCCCCTACCATAGGCTAGTCTCCCACAGGGGCAGCGACAGGGGTTGGCATCGAAAATCAACAAAACTCTGGCCTGCCTCATAACACAATAGGGGTGACTCCCATAGTGAAACAAACATCCACACTAGAATTAGAAGTAGCAAATATCACATTGGCCACATGAATCCCGAAGGATACCAAAAGAACCATGATTGAGCTCCATGCGCACCGCATTAATGAAAGAATACAATTCATGAAGAATCACATATTGATAGGCAAGTTCATAGGTTTTTCGCCCACTAAAAAATACCTTCGAGGATGGATAGCTTCGAAATGTAAGGCCAAGGGTCACATCGACCTTCAGCTGTGTGCCAAAGGCTTCTTCAACGTGTTCTTCACCTGTATTGAAGAAAAAATTAGGATCATGGACGGAGGACCATATTTCTTCAACTCGACAGGCTTATACCTTCGCCATTGGACTGAGCACTTCAACCCAGACAAACAAGGTCTCACATGGGCCCCAGTTTAGATCTGGCTCTATTCTCTGCCCCAGGATTACTGGGATGAGCTAACCCTAAGGTACATAGGTAATACCCTAGGAGAATTCGTGAAGACAACAGAGGAAATAAATATCAATTGATACACAACATACACATGAATTTGAATCTACATGAACATAGTGGAGTCACTACCTAGTGAGGTAAGCCTATTGCATGATGATTTTGAATGGATACAAACTGTAGATTATGAACATGTTCCTTTCATATGTTGGAGGTGTCACCAACATGGGCACCTATTTAGAGACTTCCCCCTAAATCAAAATGAGGCAGCTAGTAATGAATCAAATTACCAAGCAACAAAAGGGTTTACGAAACTAGCAAGCAAGAAAAGGAACAACAGGAGATACAACTCTAACCGGAACAAAAAAGGCCATGTGACTAGCAATAGCTTCGCAGCCCTAAATCAACTAAATGAAAATGAGAACGAACCTGCCAAAAAGGCAGGGCGATCCTCACAAGAGAAGCCCCAGACTTGAAAGAAACAACAGGACAAGATCCAACTGGAGTCCTTTCTGAAACCCCAAACCCCTCTCCATGCAGGGGACAACTCTGCATCAAAGGGAAAATTACAGGTGTTGGATCTGATCCCAGAAGCCATGGAGGAAGAGCAAGATAGCATTGAAATTTAGGGCTTGCATCTCATAGGGTTAAAGGATGCATGTAATAAGGACTTTCTCTCTATACCCGTGCAACAGATCCATAAGCTGGAATAAAACCTCACCCAAGCACAGCATCTCCCCTCTCTGGAAATTCATGGTGGTACGCTAATGAATACAAAATATTTCACGAAAGAATCCTGAAAAAAGAGGCTGGAAAATAGTTCTCCAAAGAACAGTAGAAATGGGCAAAGAAATGGTAGAATCTAGGAGATTCCCCAAGTTAACTTGATCTATTCCTACTCTCCCAACCCCCCTCAACAAATATCATCTCATGGAATATCAGAGGGCTCAACAGCCCTACCAAGCACATGATCATCAATAATAGAATCACAGAGGAACACCCTAGAATTTTCTACATGCAAAAAACCAAATGCTCCAGCTCCACTCCGGAAACAATCTTCAAAAGAATATGTAAAGGATGCCAAACAATAGCAGTAGATGCCAATGGAGCTTCAGGAGGACTGGAAATCATCTAGAACCCCCACATCATCCCCTTAGAGAACTATCATGCCAATAGGCATTTCATTCAAGCCAAATTTCACTTGATTGGAATGACCATCCATGGCTTGCTAACGAACATCTACTTTCCCCAGAATATCAACTAGAAAACTGAGCTTCTAGACAACATTGCTGAGCTCAATAAACAGAGATCTCTACCACTCTGGTTACTTGGAGGATATTTCAATATGATAACCAATCTACAGGAAAAAAAGGGAGGAAGGCAACATCTAGACATGGAAAACAATGGATTCAAGAACTTCATCCAAGACAACCACCTCATAGATCTACAAACTTCCAATGGCATCTTCACCTAGAACAACAGGAGAGGAGGTGCCCATCAAGTCACCTCCAGACTGGAACAGCTTCTCATCACAGAAGAGTTCATACACTTGGGGGGAGATCTTATAGCCACCATCATTCCGGTCACAGGCTCTGACCACTGGCCGATATAGCTACAATGGTTAAGACCAAGTAAGCGTGCGCCCAGATCATTTCACTTTGAACACTACTAGATTAGACAACATATAGGGTTCAAAGAAATTGTCTCAAAATGGTGGTCCTCCCTTTCACCTCCTTAAGGAAAAAAAATTCAAGAGTTCCAGACAAAGATGAAAATGCTTAAAGGGAAACTGAAGGTATGGAATGAAACCACCTTTGGCAATATCTTCAAAGATCAAAGAGAGTTGGAAGAGAAAATGAAGAAGCTTCAACAAAAAATCATCTCAGAAGGTCGCTTGGAAGATTCAGAGAACAAAGAGAAAATATTAACAACCCATATGGAAAGGAGAAGAATCCAGGAAGTGATCTTATGGAAACAAAAATCTAGAATCTGTTGGCTCAAAGATGGAGAAAAAAACACAAATTTTTTCCATCGCTCCACCATTCAGCACGGAATTCATAATACAATCACAATTCTCAAAAATCAAAATGGAGAACGTTTGGAAAAGAAGGAGGACATCACGGAGGACCTGCGCAACCACTTCAAGGACATATTCCAAGAACCCAATCATTAGAGGAATGAGGCTATAGGAAAAATTACCTATCACATACCTAAATTGGTCACGAAAGAACACAATCGAACGATGCTTAAAACTACCACTCTTGCTGAGGTGGAACAAGAAGTCTTCCAACTGAAGGAAGGGAAAGCTCCTGGATGTGAGAGATTCACCGCCAAATTCTTCCACTTCTTTTAGGAAACAATCAAAGAAGGGATTTGGGGTGTCGTTGACGAATCACGCACCCCTCAATGGCTCCTTCCAGCTCTCAATGCCACCTTCATCACTCTCATACCAAAAGAATACAATGTTGCAACGCCAAGTAAGTATAGACCCATAGCACTCTGCAATGTCATTTATAACATAATTTCAAAAGTTATTTCTAACAAAATGAAGTATCTGCTACCCTTGATCATCTCCCTGGAGCAAAAGCACTATGTGGGAGGAAGCCAAATCCTTGATGGAATCATTTTAACCCATGAGGTCTTTTATTTTCTCAAAACCACCAAAACACTTGGTATTCTCCTAAAAATTGATCTATCCAATTCTTTTTACAAACTCAACTAGGACTATATAAAACATGTCCTTCTAGCCTTTGGATTCAGCCAGACCCGGGTAAGATGGATTATGAGCCTTATAACCTCATCTTTTATTTCCATCTTGGTCAATGGTATACCTTCCTCAACCTTCAATCCCTCAAGAGGTATCAGACAAGGAGATCTCGTTTCGCCTTTCATTTTCATTATTATGGCTAAAGGGATCGACCGTCTGCACAAAAGATTTTTCCATTCTAGCACTTTGCAAGGCATACCCCTTCACAATCTTCCCCCACTTCTCATCAACAATTTGTGGATGATAATTTTATCAAGTGACATCCCTCCATACAAGAAGCTCGTTCCTTCAAATCTCTGCTAGATTGTTTCTCTGAAGCTTCTAGCATAGAGGTCAACCCTAAAAAATCTCAAAACTACTTCTTCCATACCCCCCTATCACTTAGTGAAATATTTCCTGCATTCTAGGCTTCTCCATTTCCTCCTTTCCCTCTAAATACCTTGGTGCCCCTCTCACAACTACAGACATTAATCATTCCTCATGGAAAACTCTGCTGAACATAATGGAAAGTAGGTTATCCAACTGGACCCATCGCTCTCTCAATATAGTAGGCCACATGGTTCTCATCAAAGCAGTTTTTTAGTTTCTCCCCATCTACCTCTTCTCTGTACTCGCAACCCCAAAATGGGCCCTCAAGGCTATGCCCAAACTAAAAAGGAATTTTCTGTGGGGAGGAACCAAAGAGAAAATAAAATGGGCATTAGATAACTAGAAACAAGTATGCACGCCAAAAGGTCACGGGTGGCTAGGGCTGCGAGACCGAGAGCACAATAATAGTATCATGGGAGCCAGTATCTGGTGAAAATGGGTCTCCAACCCTCACACACCTTGGGCTAACCTATGGGCAGAAAAATATGCAATAAAATAGACCAAGGAGGACCTTATCGCAGGCAACATATAACCAAGAGGATCCAAAATATGGAAAGTAGATAACAACTAAAAACAGCTGACACAAACCCATAGCTTCTGGGAGCTGCGCAGTGGTACTCAAGCCAGATTTTGGGAGGATTCTTGGCGGAAACTTCCTAGTCTCTCCTCAATATTTCCTAGACCCCTGTGGAGCACAAAATTACATGCAAGGAAACGAAAATGTGTACATTATTTCTAAACCATTGACACAAGTAAGGGATACAGGAAATGAAATCACACTAACAGATGGCAAGAAGACTGGAACAATGAAAATCACAAAGAAATTTGGGAGGAACTAATAACTAAAATAAAAATTAGAGCCCAACCAAGCTCTGATATCCTTTGATGGGGTTATACGCCAAGTGGCAACTACTCCACAGAGGAAGCCTACAACCTCTTACAATAACATAACCTAGATCCATCCAATATAATATAGAAGAAGATATGGTCTGCCAAGCTTTGGCCCAATGTAGCCAAATTTTTATGGCTGCTTAGTTAACAACGCATTCTCACATGGGAGAATCTACTGAAGCAAGGTTTTGTAGGACCCTCAATATGCCCTCTATTCCAGGAGAATTTTGAAACCATTGACCACTTCTTGGGCCTATACCCTACTTCTAATGCCCTGTGGGATAGGATCACAATCCTATGCAGATGCACCAAAAGATAAAGCGGCAGCATCATCAACACCATCAATAGGTGGATGAAAAACCCATACTCCAACAACCTTCTAAGTACACTCTAGCAGATAATTTTGGGCTTCTTGATCTGGAACATATGGAAAGAAACTAACATTAGGATCTTTAAAGACAAGGTATACAAGATCAAATCTGGGCAAGGATACATGAAAACCTCACCAAAACCCTAGCCATTACTTCTTGGAGTAAGGAAGATCTCCCCACCTCTGCTGCGGAGCATAACATATGGAGCAACTGGAATATGAGCATAAATACCCCCTGGAAAACCCCCAAGGAATGCAGGAAGAACTATCACTCTTGAACAATGGAATCCACTGCAAAATGGCTTCCTCAAATGTAACTTTGATGGCACCTCCAATGGAAACCCAGAAAATGCACGATTTGGAGGTATCTTCAGGAACTCCCAGGGAAATTCCCTTATGATCTACAATGGAAATATAAGATGGGACATCAATAACTCTGTAGAGCTAGAGCGACTCATCCAGGGAATCTCCAGAGCCATTGAGTTCAACTATTTTCCCCTAGAAATGGAGGGAGATTCACAAATTATCACTATGGAGGCCAAACGAATTCTCCATGGCTCTGCATCCATGAAGCTATCCACCATCTGGAGGCTTGACAACATGCTCAAACTCCTAGAACAGATGATACAAAATCACAGGGCAATAAATTCTCACCATGTGCGCAGGAGAGTGAATGTTGTTGTGGACCTCCTTGCGAACAAGGGCATGGAAAGTAACAGAGAGCCGCATTATTCCAATCTCATCTAGATTGAGGATGATTATTTAAGAAGAGAACGCCAAAATATTATCCAAAAGGACTTTCTCTCCCCAAATGCGGGTGACAGTAGAAGAACGCACAAAAAAATTCTCTCCCACACTCAAGATGATGAAGATCTACATTGTAGGCCTTCACTTGATGTGGATCCACACTCCTACAATAATTCACATGAGATGACAAATACCAGGCATCTTGAAGACACCCAAAGACAAAAACAACCCCTCTGGGAGACCTCCCTACTCCAATCTTTTGAATGATCTCCTAGACAGATATGACGTTCGGCCATAACTCTATGCACATGCCTACTCCTGAAAGCTGTTACAGCATGCAACTGCGAGCGAGGCATAATAATTCTCAGCATCTCTTCATGTGTCAGAGCCCTACAAACGTGGAGGACCTACAGTAGAAAGCTACTCACAGTTTGTTCCTTCTGGTTTTTTTGTTTTGAGTTCTAGCCCTCCTGCATGCCCAGTCTTTCGCACAATCTCCCCCCCATTGTTGTGCTGTGCAGAATCTCCCAGGCTACATACCCCCCTGTTTGCGCGCCTCACCTCGACTCCACCAACATTGCTAGTTTCACCAGCCCGCGTGCTCCCATTATCTTGGGCCCCTTATTGTGCATCCCCCACTAGCGTACCTCCCTATCCAATAGCACCTCGTTGTGAACTTCTTGTCTCGTATCAGAGCTTCTCCTCCCCACCTCTCAAACCCCCACCGACCCCTTGCTTCATCTGACCATGGCTCCTAGACTATGAAGAAGAAAAACGAGAGGAGGCGAGAGAGGTGTGCTCCCTGGTCGCTACCATCAAGGGCTTGACAACTGCTTGGAATTTGTTAAAGGCTCCTCCGCTACCAGTCACGTTAGATAGGGCCACCAGAGCACCGAGATTAACCAAGAGGAGGAGGCCCCCACTAATGTAATGCAGAGAGGCCAAATTGCACCAAGGAAATCCACCATTGCCAACGACGAGCACCCCTTTCCCCAAAATACCAAGCCTCTTCTAGCACAGGAGGATGAAGGAGATGACACAAATGTTTGGATAATGGACTCGGAAGGCACCTAGACGCGAGTCTCAGATGTCGAGTACCTAGTTGATCCCATCCTCTGCGAACCTGCATCGTGGCCTCTGCGTCAACCTACTGCTGAAGAGGAAGCTGCTACATAGGAGCACACCTATCCCATCATGGAGGAATATCCAGATAGCGATGATGATGTAGAAGACTCATGATTGCACAACAACTCAGCTCTTCTTAGTTTTTTAGCATTCTTGTTATTATCACAGAACCTATATTTTCATTGGTGCTACAACACACTTTGTAATTTTTTGTTTGATGTTTTTTCCAAGCTGATTTCCTCCAAGGAGGAAGCCCCATACTTGCGCAACAAAGGCTAGGATTTGTTAAGAGCAGCTGGGATTTGTTAAGAGAAGATGGGATTTCTTAAGACATTTTAGCCCCAATTACCAAAAAAAAATATCATTTACCTACCTTTACATATATTAACCTACCTATACCATTTATCTATACTATATACCTTATTCCAAATATTTAACATACATATAGTCCTACTATGGTATCCTCTATACCCTTACTCCCATTATTTAACATATGTATGTTGTGAAACCAACTCCAAAAATAGAAGAAAAGAGATATCAACGCCTTAGAAATAAGCCACTTCGAGGAGGCAACCTCCAATACATTACATGAATGAACAATTCTTGGATGATACAAATGAAAAAATCTCCTTTCTATAAGTAGGAGTCCATCGGGCCACAATGTAATCCTAGCCGACCTAACAATAACAATGTAAGGGCACAATAATAACAATATTGTGGTTAGAGGGGACTACAATAATAACAATATGGGGGCTATACTAATAACAATAAGGGTCTAAAATAGTAATATAGGGACCTAACATGCCCCTCTCGTTCAAAAAAGTGTTGTCCTCAACGCTTGAGTAGCTCTTGGTGCTTTTTTATAAAATTCTCATCCTCCCATGTAGAATCTTCAGTGGGTAAGTTCTTCCACTTGATGAGATACTCTGAAATTGATCGATTTCATAGTTGTCGAGTTCTTGTCTCTATGACTTCTTCAGGTTCCAATATGATTTTTCCTTCGTCATCAAGTTCTAGCAATATTGTTTGAATTGGAATATTTTCTCTTATAATCTTCTTTAAGCATGAAAGATGGAAAATTGGACGCACTCGTGAAGAATCAGGAAGCTCCAATTTGTATGCCATAGTACCAATCTTTTGCAACACCTTGTATGGACCATATTACTTTGGTGATAATTTATTATCCTTCTTAGCTTGCTTGAGGGACATTTGTTTGTATGGTTGTAGCGGTAAAAATACCCAGTCTCCTACATCAAATCTTCTCTTGCTGTGATGTTGATCTGCCTGTTGTTTCATTCAATTTTGTGCCAAATTTAGGTTATCCTTTAAGAGTTGGAGAAATTCTTGTTGGTGCTCGCTGTGATCTTCCACTGCTTGAACCTTATAATTTTTTCTTAAAGATGATGTGATGGACGATGGATGATATTCATAAAGTGCCATAAAAGGGGTCATTTTTGCTGCAATATGGGAGGAAGTTTTATACCATTATTCAACGAGAGGAAACCAATTGACCCATTGTGTTTGTTTATCAGATACAAAATAACGAAGATATCCTTCCAAACATTTATTCACTATCTCAGTTTAACCATTGGATTGAGGATGATAAGATGAGCTATGAGCTAATTGAGTACCCAAACAAGGAAATAACTCCATCCAAAAATTTCTAGTAAAAGTGGGTCTCTGTCGCTCACAATAACCTTTGGGTTTCCATGTAGCTTTTGAATTATTTCCATAAATGTGGTAGCAACTGTACTTGCTTTAAATGGATGAGATAATGCACAAAAGTGTGCATACTTGGTAAGTTTATCAACTGCCACCATGATGACACTCTTTCCTTCAGACTTAGGTAAACCTGTGATAAAATCCATTTAAATCTCCTCCCAATGTTGACTTGGAATGGATAAAGGTTGTAGAAGACCCGAGGTCTTAATTGTCTCAACTTTATTTTGCTGGCAAACCAAACATTCCGCCACAAAATTTTGAATATCAGATTTAAGGCCATCCCAAAAAAGTTCTTTCTTCACCCTGTGGTAAGTTTTTAAAAATCTTGAGTGTCCTCCTAAAGGAGAAGTGTGCAATTCTAAAAGAATCTTTTGTTTTAGTTGGGAATTCTTACAAAGATATAAGTGATATTTGTACCATAAAGAATCATTTTTCCAAATAAATGTATCATATGTATAGGATCTTGCTGCAACTTTTCAATGAGTTTCCACACTTCTTCATCCCTCTTCCATTCATCCCTTGCTTTGATTATCCAATTTGGTTGGATAATAGAAATGGCACAAAGCAATGCTTCCACCTCTTCATTTTTTCTTGAGAGTGCATCTAAAACAACATTTAGCTTCCATTTTTTGTAGATTATTTCAAAGTCATAACCCAACATCTTTGTGACCCATTTTTTCTGCTCTTCTGAAGATAGTCTTTGTTCCAAAAAGTATTTAAGACTATCATGATTAGCTTTTACCTTGAAGTGTCTTCCCATTAGGTAAGGTCGCCATTTATTTAGTGCATGTAGTATTGCTAACATTTACTTCTCGTAAATAGCTTTCTGTAAATAATTTCATTTGATTTGACGACTTTAAAAATAAATGGGTCTTCTTTCTTCTATTAAAACAACACCAATTCCATTTCCTGAGGCATCGTATTCCACAATAAAGGTTTTTGTGAAGTCTGGCGTAGCTAAGACCAGTGTTAGGCACATTGCCTCTTTAAGATGTTCACAAGCCTTAGTTGCTTCAGGTGTCCATGAAAATGCATCTTTCTTCAATAATGTTGTTAGAGGTGTTGCTATTCTCCCATAATTCTTAACAAACTTGCGATAATACCCTGATAAACCGAGAAATCCTCGCAACTACTTTATATTTGAGGGGACTTTCCATTCCTTAATGGCTTTAATTTTGTTAGGGTCTACCTTAACACGCTCGTGAGATACAATGTGACCCATATATTCCACCTCTTGTACTCCAAAGAAACATTTGGATTATTTTGCATATAATTGTTTCTGCTACAATAGTTTGAGCACCCTGTCAACATGTTGAACATGATCCTTCCAAGACCTGCTGTAGATTAGTATATCATCAAAAAATAATAGCAAAAATTTTCTAAGGAAGGGTTTGAAAATGGAATTCATCAACCCTTGAAATGTAGAAGGTGCATTGGTAAGGCCAAAAGGCATGACCAAAAATTCACAATGACCCTCATGAGTTCGAAATTCTGTTTTCAGAATATCGTCAGTCTTCGTTCTAATTTCATGATATCTTGAATGAAGATCCAACTTGGTAAAATAAATTGCTCCATGCAATTCATCCAATAATTCATCAATCACAGGAATGGGAAAATTATCTTTAATAGTGAGCTTATTGATCTCCCTATAATCTGGACACATGCACCGTGATCCATCCTTCTTGTGCATCAATACTACCGAAGCAAAGAAGGAACTTTGACTAGGTTGAATTATACTGGCCTCTAACATTTATGCAATCATACGTTCAATATCGCTCTTTTGGACATAAGGATATCTATAAGGCCTGATTTTTGGAGGAACATTTCCTAGAATCAAATGAATAGCATGATCATGATCACGAATAGGTGGGAGTCCTTTGGGAGTTTCAAACACCTTGGAATTATTGTCCAAGTCTTTTTGGAGATCTGCAGAAATAGATGATTTTGATGTTGGAACTTCTAGTGAGCATAATTGTGCAATTACGCCTCGTCGTTGTTTCTTCAGAAGCTTTGTCATCACATTAGAGCTTATTATCTTTCTTGACTTCCCTGTGATACCCCGTAATTCGACTTCCTTTCCTTCTAAAAAAAAATTCAAGAAAAGTTCTTGAAAATTAAAAGATACCATCCCCAGAGATTGTAACCATTGTACTCCTAGTACAACATCAACACCTCCCATAGGAATGGAAAGCATTGGACTATTAAATAGATATTCCCCCATGGTTACCTTGATATTATGAAATTTTCCAGAGAAATTTATAGTTCCTCCATTTGAAACCATCACTTGAATTTTTGGTGTTGGGTATAGGAAAAAATTTGATTCCTTAGCTGCCTTACAATGAATAAAATTATGGGTACTACCTGAATCAATCAACACTATTACCTTTTTCTTCTTGATATGTCCTTCTACCTTGAGAGTTGGAGGAGTGGTAATTCCTGCCAATGCATTACATGATATGGTCGGAATCATTTATTCCTCTTCTAGGGTTAGTTCTTGGTGTATATCATCTTCTTGTTCATTTTCTTCTTCCTCTTCACAATCTATATAAAATAATTTCTTCTCTGCACATTTATGACCTTTAGTGTATTTTCTATCACAACTGTAGCAATGTCGTTTTGCTCTTTTTTCTTCCAACTATTGTGGTGTCAACCTTGTAGGTTGTGGAAATCTAGGAGTACCAACACTTCCCTCTTTATAGAAGTGAGTGGTAGGCTTCCTTGTCGCCATAATTTTACATTTAATTTTTCTTGCCAGCCTGAATGCCTTCTCCAATTAATCATGTTCCAAAACACAAACTTCATGTTGGATGTTATCCTTTAAAGTACCTATGAAGATATCAATCATGTGTTCCTCTGGAATATCAGTTACCCTTATATTCAGTTTTTGGAAGTCCTCAATGTGCTCCCCCACCAAACCCTTTTGTTCGAGATTTATCAATTGGATAAAGAAGGTGTTTCTCTTTGTATCCTCATAATGTGCTATCATTTCCTTTGTAAAAATTGACCAAGTGACAATTATTTTACGGGAGCAAAGCCATTGATACCATACAAATGTTCTTTGTTCTAAATTTAAAGTTTCAATGCATATCTTTTGTGTGTTTTGCACATTATTGAGATCAAAATATTGCTCCATCTGTAGTATCCATGTTACGGGATCCTTGCCATCAAAATTCCTCATATCCATCTTTGGAATATGGTGGTTCTTCCGTCCAACATTAAATTTTATGAAATCATGATTAACATTTATTTTTTTCTCATCATGAGTTTCCTCTACTATCTTTTCTCCATTAGGAAACATTTCTTGTATCAACTTTGCCAAACCTTCAATGTCTAATTTTATGTTTTCCATTTTTTCATCGATCTTAGCTTCCATGCCATCCATCTTAGCTTCCATGCCCACTTCCATGCCTTCCATCTTAGCTTCCAAACCATTCATCTTCACTTCCACGCCTTTCTTCAAACCATCAATCTTAGTTTCCATGCCTTTCTTCAAAACTTCCATTTCATTTTTTCTTGCTCTTTGCAATAACAAATTTTGATGCACTTGCTTTTGTAATTTTGATATCTCATGTTGTGTTTCTTCATCTTCATGAGTCATAGTAGAGCCTTCTGAAGGCTTAATGGGTGTTTTCTTGCTTTTGTGTGCGATATTGAAACTAAATTATCTCTATGATTTAGGATCTTCAATATCTAAAATTTGGTACTGAGGTAGCCCTATGAATCATCTTTTGAATGCCACAAGTCTGACCTGATTTGGATTCTCGAAGAAAAAGTTGTGCCCAATCTCCTACGATGACCTAATTATGGACTTGTTCAGTAGAGAAAACTTGTATGACTTTCCACGTGTCACTACTTCCTCCTTCGGCTCTAAAATTGATAGATAGGAAACTACATTCTATGTGCTTGTGTCCAATTTTTACATAATTCCAATCCGATGTTCATAGAGATAGTTATGAAGATTTTCCCACGATCACCTCTTTGAGATGAAATTCGGGAGCCTGAAAATGTCCTAACGTCCACAGACCATATCTCCGAAACTATTGCGAACCAAGATCTAAAATTTTATGACAATGTTCCTCAGCAGTTTGGCTTTGCGCTCTAAAAATTTCTGATTCTAAGCCTTCTTAGAAAAAAATTATAGTGAAAATTCTGCAATGACTTGTTTAGGTTAAATTGATAAGCCTGCAAAAATACCTAACTTCCACAGATCATATCTCCGAAAAAATTGCGAACTAAGCTCTGAAATTTTGCGATGATTTTCCCTAGGATTTCGGCTTCATAGTATAAAAATTTCAGCTTCTGAACCTTCATATAAAAAACTTTATAGTGAAAATTCCATGATGACCTGTTTGGAGAAGTGAAACCCTAGAATCCAAAGCTCTGATACCAAATTTTATGAAACCAACTCCAACAATCGAAGAAAAGAGATATCAACGCCTTAGAAGTAAGCCACTTCGAGGGGGAAACCTCCAATACATTACATGAATGAAAAATTCTTGGATGATACAAATGACAAAACCTCCTTTCTATATATAGGAGTCCATGGGGCCACAATGTAATCCTAGTGGGGCCACAATGTAATCCTAGCCGACCTAACAATAACAATGTAAGGGCACAATAATAATAATATTGGGGTTAGAGGGGGCTACAATAATAACAATAAGGGGGCTATACTAATAACAATAAGGGGCTAAACTAGTAATCTAGGGACCTAACATATGTATAGTCCTATTATGGTTTGGAATGAAGTCTTAAAACCTACCTCATTCATTTTTTTCCCACTTAATATATTTTCCCTACCTCAAGACATGTCTCACTCATACTTAGGCATTTGGCAGAGGCCATGTGAAACCTCTCCTCCTCACATGGCCTTGACCATTTTTGATGCCACATTTGAATGACCAAGATTAATGAGAGGAGGATCTATGGTCCAGAGGTGTTAAGAAAAACCTAAGGGTTTTACCATCCCTTCTTTTCCTCATTTCTATATTTAACTCCAAGAGTTGTGGTCGTCAAGCTTGAGAGGGTTATGTTGCCATTCCTTAGGTCTGTAAATCGATTCATGGTGCCATGGTAGCTTAATTCAATCATGAATTCAACTCACTGTGTTCAATGGTATGTTGTTTGTGGGAGTATGTCACTGCGCAAAGCGTTTCTCCACCATTTTACTCATAGGTAAGTGGTTTACAATGATTTCTCGGTGTTTTCTTTTGGCAGAAATGCATAATTGTATTGGTTCTTAAATCTTCTAAGTTGAATCCTAAATTTATGTTTTCATCATTGTAGGGAAATACCATAACATGTTTTTATTATCTCAGGTAACCTATGTTATTCATTTTCCTATGTTTTATGTCTTTAGATTTCATTAATTTGGAAATACCATCTCAAAGTAGTTTTTTTTTTAACCTACGTAGCAAGGAAACCCTTTGTCTTCACTGCGTTGTCGCTTGGCTAATGCTTCTCACCCCTCTCACAACGTTAATTTGACAAGTCATTGGGTTCAATTTGGAAACCTTTCGGCCCCCTTTACTACGGTATGAGGTAAATTCTCCTTACACATCCTAGTTCAAATTTTACACCTTTTTTACAAGACTCAGATTTTGGGTTTACATATTCGGTATAGAATTTTGGTTTTGGGTTTAATATGTCTTCCACCTAGGAATTTCTCGGTTAAGAACTACATATTTGGTATAGAATTTCGGTTTTTAGTTTAATATTTCTTCCACCCAGGGAATGCTCGGTTAAGAACTACACATTTGATGTGTCATATTCCTTTTTTATCAGGAGCCCTTTTACCTATTTGATTTCTAGGGTCGATTTTGGTGTATCTAATATGTTAACAAAAGTATTAGAAACCTATGTCATATTATGTGTATAATCATATTTGAATAGTTGCTTTGTTAAATTCCATTTTTCCCATACGAGGTTGGGTTAAATTCGTGGTTATTTGAATATGCCGACCATATCATTGAATAATACCTCTTTGATCCTTTTTGTTTCTGGGTTATATTCTGTTGGAAACCTAATCCTCTATGGGTAGGTGTGGAAGGCGAATAGTCAAAGAGGAGTCCAAGTGACCTTGGAACGTGGAATCTAAGAGTCACACCTAATATAGTATAAATGTACATCTATGGTTAATAGAAATATATCTCACATTTATCTATCTTCTTGCGTGTTTCCATACCTAGGTTTAACATGGTATCATAGATGGTTTGGTTAGAACTGGCCCTTTTCCACTAATATTTTTCATTCTAAAACCTTTATTAGCTATATTTGAGGTGGGTTCTCTCTTTACAACTTGCCAAAAAAAAAGAGTTTTGAGCTCGATTATCTGTGGATACCCTCTGCTGTTTTTATTCATGGCATTAAAGGGAGCATAAACACTACTTTCGTAAACCCGCCATCTCTGCCCTTTACCCTTACGAAGAAATAAAAATAAAAATAAGACAGTGGAAACTGTGTGAGTGAATGTTGGAGCCAATATTTGTGTATTAGGTATGTAAATAACGTCTATGCTCACCTTTCTATCATGGCTACAAAATTCACATGACAGTTAGTAACATTTTTACCATTAAATGTTTGGTATCGGTCATGTTCCCCCATTCGTAATTGATCTACATGCCACCCATTTGGCTTCTCCTTCACACCCACTGCTAGCTTTTTCTGAACGGTTTGGAGAAAATCACTTGAGGAAATAATGTGCGAAGTTTGTGGTCTCATTTCAACAAATAGAGAAACAAGTCTGCTCGCGGATAGATGATGCACATAAAACATTGTCTGTCAGTGTTAAAATGCAGGCTCAGGGCTTTAAATAGAGAAAAAGTTCCATTAACATAATGAAATGGATTTTTTGGTGCACCTTATCCATCTGTTGTACAAAATCACCTATCTCCTCCTTCTTCTTTTCAGCAAGATTCACTGCAAAGTCCAAACTCAAACCTCCTCCACGCTCACCTCTCACACAGTCCCACCTCCAATTCCTGTCGCTCACACCCCACGCCTCCACCTCCGTGCAACACTCCCCTCCTCCCGTTGCTCTCGTGCGCCATGTCCCTGTCTATCATTCCCTCTTCACCCACATACCTCCCTACATACCACCCCCTCCCGTCCACTCTCCTCAAAGCTCACCTCCCACATCGATGATCCTCCTCCAACATTGGCCTACATTCCCTCTACCAACACCCCTTCCATCTGTCGGCTCTCCTCACCTCTCCCGCAGCCCTCTCACCTCCCACCTATGCTTGTCCTCCCTATTTCTTGTCCACTCTACTTCCGAGGACATCACGACCAAGGATCCACATTAAAATGAAGTGGACCTCAGGTGTCGAAAAAGTGACGGAAGGTGGGCGACTCTGAATCGAATCAGAAACGAAGATATTTTTTTTGTCAATCTAAGAAGCATCGACATGCAACTGAAGAAGTCGTCAGCAAGTCCTAAAAAAAGCCTCTGATGAAGGGACTTCCTCTTTCTAGTGCTAAATATTTTGAGTGTAATATCTTCTTGTAAGCATGGCCAATGACCTTGAAGTATTCTAAGCACTTTAGTTGATTCTTCGTAGTAGTCGAAGAGAAAATTTATGAAGAATATTGGAAAATTAACAGTTTTCGACCATCCTGGTAACGATAAGAGTCTTCAATGCCGATTTTGGTCTTTAGAGAAGAATTTAAAGATAAAGATCGTTACCCACCATATTTGGGTTCATCAGAGAACTTGAAGTTACTAGCAGTTATAATTGTGTTCATATTTTTTTTTTGGCCGTAAACTTTGAGAACTCCATGATATGACCTTCCCATAAAAAAAATGGTGAGAAATCCACGATATTTTCATATGGTATACATTAATTTCCCTAAACTATGCGTAGCGCTGCATTGAACATGATGTATACTTTTTTTGAAGATCGCATATCATGTGAAGGACATTGGTCTATTAAGAGGGCTTGTTCCATTGTTATGCATCCTTCTATCTTTCTTGGATGAAATATTTTATCTCTGCTTGATTTTCTTCGATATTAAGTCTATTGCGGGAAGTTTTTTCTTAAGGAGACTTTGTACTAAAAAAATAAAAAGAGAAAAAATATTCCTAGGATTCATGATGCAATAGAATTGTTGAATACTTTAATAGATTACACTATTGATGGGATTGAAAACATTAGCAAAGACACTCTCTTTGACATCCAGAGCTATTTACATAATGCACAAGAAAAGACAGATTTTTCGCAACTTGAGTCTCAACTTTAGCAAGATGAGTTACAACAGCTTAAGCATCATGACAATCATCAAAACCGAGTAAATGGTCAAATCAGTAACATTGAGGTTGATTACCATCATGTTCCTTGTTTAAGAGATGATTTTCATGGAGAAGCAAACATCCAGCCTACGCTTCCCAAGCCAGTCACCAGACCTTGGGAAGAGCTTGTAAACAACAAGTACAGAATAGGTCTTGGATATGAAAAGGAGGTGTCCTTTAATATTTTGGAATATTCCAAGACCATTCAATTTCATAGTGTCATATTTCTTCATGATATCTCACCTACAGCTATTCTAGATTCTGCTACTCTTCCTCGACAACAACAATAGATTGTAAAATGCCAACACTGTGATCAAGTTGGCCATATCAAATTTCATTGTTTCGATCTTCACCCGTGTAACCATTATGGTTGGCACACTCATTCTTCACACAGATGCTTCAGAAGCAAGCCTCTTCTAAGAAGAAAGATTCATCTTGGATGGATCACTTATTGGAAATGGGCATCAACAACCAAGAAGATGTTTAAGTCATATGTTAGAACTTGTTCTAGAATATTAAACAATATTGCAGTTGATTTTTCACCATAATCTCACCTTATACGTGACAGGGGGGAAATGGTGGTCATCTACAATCTTCGAAGAAACATAAATTGAACCCGAGCCAAAACCTGTCATTTGAGATTCACAATTGTAGCCAGAGACATAACACTTCAAGCGATCCTAAGACACAAATTTTCATTCCATATTCAGAGTTGTAGCGAGAGACACAACAATTCAAGAGAGCTTGAGCCATAACCTATCATTCTAGATTTTGAGTTGTAGCCATAGACACAACTGTTCAAGCGAGCCTGAGCCACAAAATGTAATCCAAATTTAGAGTTCTAGCTAGAGACATGGGTGCCCATGAGCATGAATTTGGTTGGTGGTCAACCTTAAACCATCTATGTGAGGTTGATATTCTTCCTCTTCAAGAATTCGGGACACCTCCTATGGCAGAAGACTTCAGGTTCTTTCCAGATTTGGTAGAGTTCCAGGAACTGCATCAAGCATTCTAGAGTTTCTAGTCATCCATACAGCATCGCAGGTTGTAGACCTCACTTCTTCTACACTGGAGGTCTTCCTCTTCAAAATATGAGTAGCGCTTCCTCTAGCAGAAGACCTCATCTTCTTTCTAGATTTGGAAGAGTTCTAGGAACTGTACTAAGTGTTCTGGTGGTCATCCTTAAACCACCTCTTTATGCCAACATTTTAAAGAGATAATTTAGCCTAAGTTTTTCCATGCATACTTTGCAGATTTGTATTACAACTCTTTTCTTGGACTCACACATGCCCCTTCAGATTAAGGGGGGTAATGTTGGACACCTAATCCTCTATGGGTAGGTGTGGAACATGAACAATTGAAGAGGAGTCCATGTGACCTTGGAATGTGGAATCCAAGTGTCACACTAATATAGTATAAATGTATATCTATGGTTAATAGTAATATATATCACGTTTATCTATCTTCTTGTGTGTTTACATACCCAGGTTTAACAAATTATTATAAATGAAATATGTTAGACAAAGTAATCGCTATACTCTATCCCATTAAATCTTGGATTTTTCATTTAATTTATGGGTTGTAGATTTTAATTTTATCTATTCTCATCGAAGTATCTTGCATTGGGGGTTTTATCCTTATATTTTTCATGGTAGTTACATAACTCAAATCTGGGTTGTTTCCCTTCATACTATTAAGGGAAATGCGTAAATCATCTGGGGTTTCTACCCCTTAAGGTTTTACGTAAATTTGTAATGCAATTTGGGTTCCTCATTCGAGGTTTAGCATAATCAATCTTACCTTTGTTATTTTTAACGTTTTGGCACTGTTGTTCCTTTAATTTGAATTACATTGTTTCCCCTCTGCGTAACATTTTTCTTTGGTTTCTACGTTTATATTGTTCGGTTTTTGACACCCATATTCACTTTCTGTCCAGATCTAGAGTTGTAGGCATGATGAGGATGACAACTTATCCTCGCCTAGCTCCTCTGGTAGGTAATTTTGATACGTTGTGGAATTTTCCGAGTTTCTATGTGATCTCTTACATTTTTACTGTGTCGGTGTAATATTCCACTCATAGCGTAGCTTGTTTTGTTTGCATATGTGGAACTAGAAATATCATGACAATGTGCTCAGGTAAGGTATCTCTATTTCCCTTACATAGTAATATTTTTTATTTATTATTATCGTTGCTTTTTTCTCATTTTCAGATTTCTTCTTTCTTAAAGGTATGATTCGGAAGTTTTTAGGCCTGCGTGAAACTCAAGGTTCCCTCACTTCCCATACTTACCAACTGCATTCTTCCTCAAGTTGGTATTACATTTTTCTTTAATGGCTTCCCTTCTAGCAAGTATTTGAGTTTTACTTAGCTTAGGTAGGAGCTGATGTAGGTTCTATGTTCTGGTGTCAGTGTCATGCTTGACCTCTGAGAGTAAATGAACTTTTGTAATATGTTTATTTCTAAATAATACAGCCTTATACAGATGCCTGTGTAACATAAAGGATGTACAAGGTTATTTATTTGTTGTATCTAGACCGTTATATGTGCGTGTGTGTGTGTGGAAATATGAATTACATTTCCTCATCCTTTATGTGATGGATGTGTATGTACTTTAAATCAAACTTTCAAGTTATATGAATGCAATCATCAATTTTTATCTTACTTGGAATACTTTCAGATGTTATGTGAATTCATTCCTCTTTCATATTGTTTATTGTATTTACTAAACTTCAAATGATTCAATTCTCATTGATAATAAGAATCTATTTTTTTGGTTTTATATTAAATTTTAAATGCATCTATTAGTTTATTCTTACATGCAACTCGCAGCTTTTGTCTATACTAGATAATGCATTTACATTTTTATATTGTCATAGTAGCCAACATATTTTGTTTCTGAATTAAACTACAACATACCTTGTAATTTTCATAGTAGCTTAGAAGTGACATTCTTAGTTTTCATTTATTCTTTCGAAAGAATTGAAATAATAACATTTTTTAATTTCTAGTTTGTCTTAGCTTAACCTCTAAGTTTTCAAGCTTTTTCTATTCATTCCAACATTGGATTCGTTTTAGCTTAGCCTCTAAAGGGTATATTATTTATTTTACTTCTGTTTATATAGGGATATGCACTGAGTTTACCCTCTTTTTATGAACCTCTGTGGGTTAATACTTAGACATACTGCATATGTATATATATCTATAGTACATTAATCTACTGTATATAAAATTATATTGAATACTGTACATGAGACGGTATTGGCAACGATAAATAACACAATATTTCTGACTGTACATAACAAAATATTGACGATTGTACATAACATTGTATTGGCAAGCATAAGAGACTAACATACATAATTATTCAAACATTAATCCCTTATTACACATAAAAAAATTTCTATTAACATAGTTGAGCTAATGAAATCATTGCTAAAACACAAAAGAATTGCATATAAATCTTTCTACGTTGTGGATACCGACCTGCAAAGACGATTTTCCTCGCAACCACGAGCTTCTCCTCGAATATCTCCCCAGAGTAGAGATTGATTTTCCCTAGTTTTAACAACCTCTTGTTACACTAGTGATGGCACTTTGAAGCCAATATTTCCCCAACAAGTTTCCCTAACGATTTTCCTTATTCTGGCCTGTTGTTTACCATAACCTGCGCTTTACTTTTTTTTCCCCAAAATTTTGCTTTAAAACTAGCTTGTCCTCAACGTTGTTTTCTTTAAAAATCATTTTTCCTCAGTGTTGTTTTCTTTAACACTCAGTTTTATTCCATCTAATTTAAATTTTTTTTTCTCCAAATGATTTTTTTTATCGAATTTGGGAAAGTATGAAATTTTATCCTATCCTAATGGATAAGAGTTTCCAGATATCTCTATTACTCTCTCTTTACAAAATTTATACAATTTTCATCAATAATTAATAATTAAATATTTCCTCAAAAAACATAATTGTTCCATAGGTCCACATAGTCTTTGTCCTATTTACATAAACATAATACTTGTAAATTAGGGGTATTACATAGTCCCCCCTAAATGAAAAACACTGTCCTCGGTGTTAGTAGATAACTCATGTTATTATTTGAACAACGCTGGGAAAGCTTCTTTCATGCTTTTTTCTCACTGCCATGTAGCCTCTTCCAGTGTAAAGTGATTCCACTGCACTTTCACCCGAGCTACTATTATACTCCCGAGCATGGTTTCTTCCCGTTCCAATATAAAAAGTGGTTCTGGAAGAAAGTCCCCTTTTGTTTCCACCTGTATCAAAATCCAGTCAACCACATTATAATGATCATGAATATATTTTTTTAGTAATGAAACATGAAAAACATTATGAAATATAACATTATTAGGTAGAGCCATTCTATATGCTATTGGGCCCACTCGTTCCAAAATTTGAAAGGGCCCACAGAATTGGGGTGCTAACTTACCACAATTGCCGGTGTGGAGTGTACTCTTACGGGGATTTATCCTATAGTAAAAATCATCCCCAATCTTAAACTCTGTGTGTATTCTTTTCTTATCTGCATAACTCTTCTAGAGGTCTTGAGCTGCCTTGATTTTCTATTTAATTTGTTGTATCGTTCGTTCCATTTCATGTAGTGCCTCAGGTCTAAGTACCAGTTCATCCTCTGGTTGACTCCAAATAAGTGGAGTATGACATTTTCTACCCTAAAAATCCTTGAACAAACTCATCTTAACAAATTTTTGATAGATGTTGTTGTATGAAAATTTTTCTAAATGAAAAAAATCCTCCCACCTGGTGGGTCTGTCCATTACATACATGCGAATAGTGTCCTCTAGTATTTGATTTTTCCTTTCAGTCTGCCTGTCAGTATGGGGATGATAAGTTGTGTTGGAATTTATTTTTGTTCCCATCCCTCCAAAAATTATCTTCAAGAAGTTTGATGTGAAATTTTCATCCCTATTAGAGATTATCATCTTTGGTATTTCGTGAATTTTAAAAAATTCCTTCATAAACACATTCACTACTTGTGGTGCCCAAAATGTAGATTACATTGGAATAAAATATGTAGCCTTTGATAGTGTGTTCACCGCTACCATAATGGAGTCATGCTAATACTTATTTTGGGATATTCCTATTATGAAATCCATTGGTCCATGGGCATCACTTCAATCTGCCTATTGGTCTGGGGATGATAAGTTGTGTTGAAATTTAGTTTTGTTCCCATCCCTTCAAACATTATCTTCAAGAATTTTGATGTGAACTTCGCATCCCTATCAGAGATTATCATCTTTGGTATTCCGTGAATTTTAAAAAATTCCTTCATAAACACATTGGCTACTTGTGGTGCCCAAAATGTAGATTGCACTGGAATAAAATGTGTAGTCTTTGTTGACGTTTCTACCACTACAATAATGGAGTCATGCTGATACTTAGTATAGGGTAGCCTTGTTATGAAATCCATGGGCATCGCTTCCCAGTTACATTGCGAAATCAGAAGGGGGTTTAGAAACCCTTTGGGGTGTTGATGCTCTACTTTGACTTGTTATCAGTCTAAACATCTTGCCAGGTAATCATCTCTTCCTTTCTTCATTCTAGGCTGAAACAATTTGTTTTGCAATGTTGTCACCATACTTTGGTAATCAAGATGGCCTGAATACAGTCTCTTATGGTATTCATCAAAAATATTATACTTCAAGGTAGGTATGTTAGAAATATACAACCTCTTTTTATAAATGATTAATCCTTTTGGATCCATGATATATCCTAGGATTTGAGATTGTTGTATTTTTTTCTAAAATTGAAAATATCTGGGGTCTTGTGACAGAACGTCTTGAATCTGTTATTGAAAATTGGTTTTTACACTGATACCTATATAAGATTCAGCTTCATGACTGTGTCTACTTAAGGCATCGACAATTCAATTTTATTTACCTTTAATATATTTGATTTCCATATCAAACTGTCTAAGGAAATCTAACCATATCGTTTGCATTGCATTCAAATATGGCTGACTAAAGAAATATTTCAGACTAATATGATCGGTCATTAACACAAATTTCTTACCCAACAGATAATGTCACCACATTTGTAATGTATGTATGACATCAACTAATCTGAAGTTATAAACTGGATAATTTTGCTCATGTCTTTTCAGTTTTCTATACTCATAGGCTATCATCACATTGTCTTGTAGTAATACTCCTCCCAGTCCTTCTATGCAAGAATCAGTGCACATAATAAATTCCTTTGCTTGATATGTAATTTTTAGGATAGGAGAAGTAGTCATTTTTTGTTTCAGCTTCTCAAAGATTTTTGACACTTGGTTTTCCACTCAAACTTCAGACCTTTTTTCTTCGAAGAGGTAATAGAATAAGATAATGCAAAAATTCCCTCCACAAATATGTCATAATATCTAGCAATACCCATGAATGAACGGATTTCTCATACAACTGTGGGTATGAGCAAATTTTATACTTTTTCCGGATCTATCGTTAACGCCTCTTTGGAAATAACATGTCATATATACTGAACCTTCAGTTTTTAAAACTCACACTTGTTTAGTTATTCATACATCTAGCATTCTCTTAGTGTTTTCATCACTATTAGTAGGATTTCCTCATGTTCCTTTCTATTCTTAGAGTACACTGGAATATAATCTATGAAAACTAGCACAAAATTATCCAAATATTTTTGTGGGACACTGTTCATGAGACACATGAAGGTAATAGGGGCATTAGTGAGTCTGAAAGGTATGACTATGAATTCATAATGTCCATACCGAGTTATAAAAGTTAATTTGTGGATGTCTTCATATTTTATGTGAAGTTGGTGATAACCAGTCCAAAATCAAATTTTGAAAATATTGTTGCTACCCTTACTTGATCGAACTAGTTGTCTATTCGTGGTAGTGGGTACCAATTTTTCATGGTCAACTTATTTAATTTCCTATATTCTATACACATCTTGAGGGTACCATCATTTTTCTTGACGAATAAAATTGAAGCTCCCCATGGCGACACACTTGGTCAGATATATCCTTTGTTTAGTAGTTGTTGTAATTGAAGTTTTAATTATAATAGTTCTGATCTACTCATTCTATATGGGGCTCAAGAATTGGGGTGGCTCTTGGTACCATCTCAATAGAGAAATAAATATCTCTTCGTGGGGGAAGCTGAGGGATTTCTTCAAGAAATACATCCTAAAAGTCCCTAATCACTGGTAAGTTTTCTATAAGTTCATTTTTTGCTGCTTGTCCCAAATCTTCAATTTGTGCTGCATACACTGCACAACCCTTCCTCGTTGTCTGCTTCAACTGTAATGTAGAAAATTTTCTAATAGACACACGTTTTTGGTTTCCCTCTTTATGATGTTCTAGCCAATCTATACCAACCAGTAAGTCATATGATCGTAAGGGGAGGATATTCAGATTCATATCTATAATATACCCATTCATATTTACATGGTAATTATGTGATTTATGGGTTACCTTCCGTCTGGTGTTAGTAGCCAACTTTAGCAGCCAAGAGTGCTCAAAATTGTGTGTCTACAATCTACATTTTCCACTATGTGTGGACTAAGGTAGCATAGAATAGCTCCGGGATGAATTAAAACATATACAGGTTTGTTGGAAATGATAGCTTCTTTTTCAATCATGGTTGATTGTTGTTTAGCCTATCGGTCTTCTAATGCAACACTGATTGGGGGAATTATTTTGGTGACATCATTAATTGTGGTTGCCTCGTGTACTTCTTGAATGTTTTGAGTATAATGGGGGTTGTGTGGGTAGTCCCGCAACATGTGAGGTTCTCCACACCCAAAACATTTCAGGGGTTCCTTGGGTTTTACCACTGCATCTACTTTGATGTTCCCTTCCATGGGCTTGGACCCTACATGAGAATGGGCTGGCTGATTTTCTCCACCCTTAATAAATATTTTCCGTTGGTGGTTTCTGTCAAAATTTTTCAGATAGGATATTTGCATCTTTTTGAGCTTTTTTCAGCCTTCAATTTTTCCTTATTCTGCCAGTTTTTTAAGTTGTCATTTTGACCCTTAAATTTTTGACAACATAGTTGGGCTTTTATAACAACTTCATCCATATTCTTTGAGTTATCAAACTCAATTATCTCTGTGTATATCATGGGTAAGGAATTTAAAAATCTATGTACCGTCTCTCTTTCTTCTCTTATGTACAGTACATAACATAGTAAATTTGTGAATTTCATCACAAATTCATATATTGTGAGTTTCCCCAGCCTAAGCTCATGAAATTATTTAGCTCTATCATTATAATACCTTTCACTGAGGTATCACGATTTAATCTTCTCCCATAATTATTCTCATGACACTATATTTTCATCAAGCAAGTGTATAATTTTGGTCTCCTCCCACTAGAGTGTGGCTTTACCTTACAAATGGTAAATTTTTTACCTTTCCTTTAGATTGTTTCCGTACTCATATACTTGAACATATTTCACCATATTCAGGAGACAAGCTTTCACATCCTCTTCCTTCTCTATTTCAAAGGTTGGAGGCTTTATATTGTGGAACTCTCCTTGCAAATCCTTCCTCCTTTTGGATTTAGAGTCTTATTTCCCAGACTCCCCACTCTCAGACTTATCTGAGTTTGTTTTTGTTTCTTTTATTTTAAACTTTTCTTGTTCTTCCTCCTGATGACTAGATTTATAGGTTAATTCTCTTATAAACCTCTCTTTTTTATTGCTAGATTGCAATAAATGTTCATTTCTAGGCCTTAGCTGAACCATTTCTTGCTGCAAATTTTTTATAAGTTCCAACATCTGGGTGTTGAAACATGGAGGGATATACTCCTCCCCTACTTCCACGTACATTTATTCTCTGTTTGACCTGAAAAAAATTGTAATTATGTTCGAACCTTATATCTGATTCACATTAAACCATTAGCATTAGTAAACCATAATATGCAACTCATGATTTTTGTAAAATTAATTTTAACTATACAATTAAAATTTCCACACAACAGAATCTTCAGTGTTGGTTTCCATAAGCCCAATGTTTTAACTTGGGCTCTGATACCACTTGTCATGTCCCCAATATATATATATATATATATATATATATATATATATATATATATATATATATATATATATATATATACATATATTATCGTCTCACTTTTTTGATATAATGATCATCAACCCTCCTCCACCATCTTAACATTTTAAATAAGTTTGATGTTTAATTAAGGTTGGAGGCTCATGTTTCCCTAGTTAAATTATGTATAATAAGGCTTCAATGGTTCCCTAACCATTACACATTAACTAATGACCTTACTTATAATGCCTTAGCAAATTGGATACTTAGTAAGTTTAAGGAGTCATAAGTCTTAAATTATTTACATCCAACACCCATAGGTTAATATTATTAACCTACGTATAACCTTTATCTATACTATATACCTTATTCAAGATATTTAACATACATATAGTCCTACTATGGTATCATCTATACCCTTACTCCCATTATTTAACATATGTATAGTCCTACTATGGTTTGGAATGAAGGCTTAATACCTACCTAATAAATCTGTTTTGCACTTAATATATTGTCCCTACCTCATGATGTGTCTCACTTACGCTTAGCCATTTGGTAGAGGCCATGCATAACCTATCCTCCTAACATGGCCCTCACCATTTTTGATGCCACAGATTAATGGTTAGTATCAATGGGAGGAGGATATAGAGTCCAGAGGCATTAAGAAATCCCTGAGGGTTTTACCTGCCCTTCTCTTCCTCATTTTGATCCTTCACTCTCAGAGTTATAGTCATTTGGCTTGACAGGGTTATGTCACCATTCCTTAAGCCTATAAATCGATTCATGGTGCCATGGTAACTTGATTCCATCATGAATGTCACTCATGGTGTTTAATGGTATGTTGGTTATGGGAGTATGTCGCTACGTAGAGTGTTTCTCCACCATTTTACTCACAACTAATGGGTTTACAGTGATTTCTCAGCATTTTATTTTTCCATGAAATGAATAATTATATTGGTTCTTAAATCTTTGAGGTTGACTCATAAATTTTTGTTTTTATTACTGGATGGAAATCTAGTAGCATGGTCAGTCTCGACATTAAAATACCAGGTAACCTCTGTTATTCATTTTTCTTTATTTTATGTTTTTAGATTTCAAAATACCATCTCAAAGTGGGGTTTTTTTTCTTTAACTTATGCATGAAGGAAATCCTCTAACTTCACTGCGTGGTTTCTTGGCTAATGCTTCTCACCCTTCTCATAGATTTACTGTGAAAATTCATTGAGTTCAATTTGGAAATGAATGGGCGACTTTTCCTTCAGTACGAGGTAAATTCTCTTTATGCATCCTAGCTCAAAGTTTACACATTTTGTACATCATTCAAATTCTGGGTTTAGATATTTGGTATAGTATTTTCAATTATGGGTTTAATATGTCTTCCACCCAGGAAATTTTGGGTTAAGCACTATGCATTTGATGTGTTACATTTCTTTTTGATTAGGTTCACTTCTCCCTATTTTATCTCTGAGCTTGATTTCAGTGTATCTAATATGCTAACCGGAGTATTAGAAACCTATATTGTATGATGTGTATGATCACATTAGAATATTTTCTTTGTTAAATTCCATTCCTCCCATATGAGGTTGCATTCAATTCATGGTTATTTGAATATGTTGACCAGATCATTGAATAATCCCCATTCGATGCTTTTGGTTTTTGGGTTAAATTATTCTGAGTATAATATGTTAGATATATTAATGATTATCCTCTATTCGGTTAAATTATAGATTTTTCATTTAATCTACGAGCTGTAGATTTGAATTTTTGTTATGCTCAACAAAGTATCTTGCATTTCAGGTTTTTCTCCTTATTCTATTCATGGTAGTTGCATAAAGAAAATCTACATTGTTCGATCTCATATTGTTTATGGAAATGCGTAAACTATATGGGGTTTCTTCCCCTTAAGGTTTAATTCAAATTCCTAACATATTTTGGGTTCCTCATTTGAGGTTTGCAACAACCCTTCTTAGCTATGTTATGTTTATCCTTTTTTCATTTTTGTTCCTTTAATTTTAATTACATAGTTTCCTCTCTGCGTAACATTTTTCTTTGGTTTCTATGTTTATATTCTTGGGTTTGTGACACCCATATTGACCTTTTATCCATATCTAGAGTTGGAGGTGTGATGAAGAGGAAATCTTATCCTCGCCTACCTCCTTCGCTAGGTATTTTCGATACCTTGTGCAGTTTTTGAGTTTCTATTTGTTCTCTTACATTTTTACTGTGCGAGTGTAATCCTCCACTCACAACGTGGCTTATTTTTTATGCACAAGTGGAACAAGAAACATCATGACAACATGCTCAAGTAAGGTATCTCTCTATCTATTGTATGGATTAATCTATCTTGCGGACAAGACCGATCTCCGTAGTACTAAAAGTATCTAGCAACAAATAGCCAAATAAACTAATATTTCTCTAAGCATATATGATTTACAAAACGCTCTATAGAGGCGTAAAAGACTTACCGTATGTCCAGTGCTTCTTTGAAGTCGTTGTTGTCCCTCGTGCACTTGAAGGAGTTATCTTCGTAAACCTGCAGTCACAAATAAGCAAAATATTAAATAACACTTGTATAGAAATCATCATAAATCATGCTTATCATAGTGATCAAGGAATCAATGAAATAAACCATTAACTAACAGCTTATTAAGAAAAATCAATATATTTGTATTAATTTCAAAAGAAGGAAAACCTTACAACCTTAGCCTTTATGTTGAACAAGCCTTCTCGGGGTCTGAAGCAGGAGTATCCTCTACTCTGATAAGCTATGCACTCCTCCAACCAATACAAATAGAGGTATGTGATCTCTCCTCACAAAAATCTTAGTTAAATGAGTCTGAATCCCAACAGCACTTAACCTCAAATATTCTAAAGCTTGAACTCCCCTTGAGGCTACCCAATGCCTCTTTTAATATTGTAAAAGAGGAGGTTTCAGTTCCAACTATGAAGGGATAGAATCCTCCTTCAAAGGGATAAGCTCCTCACATCAAGGGGTTAGCTACATAAGGTAAGGGATACATGCACCTCAAAAGAGCGGTTCTGCCATTGTAATATTCTTTCTAGAGGCTTCTAGAATTTACTGAAAGTGAGATTTTTTGAATTTACTTGCACCTTTTTGATCTTTACTGGGGTCCGCACCCTTAACATAGAGAAAGTGCGTTTAGGTACCAAGAGACCTAAACATTAGGTGCGACACCGCAGGCAAGATAGAGAGAAAGTGTGACACCAAAGTTAAGGAATTTTTTAGGAACTTTTCTCTGATTTTCAAGGCTTGACATGAGGAATTGATATGTTAGACTTGCGAAGGAGGAAGTATGAGTAATAATGAGCTCATACACATAGCAGAATGTCAGGATGAAAATTTTCAGTGTAACAAATTGCCCCCTAAAATGCAAATTCTAGAATAGATGAAGCTGAAGTCTGTCATATATGAAGAGTTCAGTACTTTATCATTTCAAGGATCATCCTGTGGACACCCCAGTCGGAACCTATAAAAACATTCAATGCAAAATATATATGTATACATATCATCGCTGAGGTAGGTATTCCCATACTCAAATCAAAACTAATTGGAAACTGATTCAATCTGTTCTGATACAGGAATGATTTTGAATACATCACAGTATAGACATGTGTAGACATAGTATGGACGCATCCATATGTTCATAAATAGTCCACTATATAAATGATAAAAAAATTCCTCGTAGCCTGGATGGTAGAAACTAGATCCAGGGTCTTGATTTCCGCATCTCAAACTAGTACGATTCTATCCATGTGAATGAATGTATCGAAGTCGAACATGGTAGAAACCACTTGATTACCAGTCAGTGATGTAAACTGTTAACAAATGTGAGAGTAACCACCAGTAATGTCATTGGCTCTCAAAGTACCCATTACAATCCATGAAATGTGAATGAATGAGCTGAAGTCGAACATGTCACGGAATCACTCAATCGAAGATCAATGATGTAACCTGTCGTTGAAGGCAAGAAACCTGCCATTGAGGCATGTAGATTTCAAGGTGCTGACGATTTCTAGATAAAATTTCTAGATAATGAAGATAGAATGTGATCCGTTGTAGGGAAGCCAACAACACGAAATCATATATCAAGTTTTGAAAATATATTAGCAAGGACTGACTCAGGGATGGTCAAAATGGATGACAGATGTTTTGCAGATGAATGGTTTATTTGAACTGTCCTCTTGAACACATAACGACACTGCAGATGGCTTGGTGACAATTGACCCAAAGCTAATACCCAGAAACTGGATGAAGATTTTCAATGTGGTTTGATTAACTGTTAGGCAAAGGATCTCCCAACCTAGGTGAACAAAAAGTGTCATGTTCAAGAGTGGTTAACTCGATTTTCGAAAAATCAAAATACAACAAAAAAGTCCATTTTTCTCTCTTTTCCCCCACCATTTATGGAAAGTACCTCTTTATTTTTGACAAGCTTGAGGAGGATAACATTTTCTTGTTTATAATCTCATCCTTCGGATGAGTCCATCTTAGTTTAGGATTCGAACCCTAAGAAGGAGTGGTTCGTTCCTGATTTTAACGAGTCCAGTATAGGAGAAACTCAGTGTTTTTCATTTTTAGGGAGTCAGAAGAAAAACTTAAGAAGACTCCATGGGTGTACTTTTAAAGTAAATTTAGTCTCTCGGGCCCGAAAAAGGATAAAATAATGCAGGAGAGAACTCTATTGACGGTAATTAGTCAACGTATACCTTTTTCATAAATAGTCCATTTCAGTCTGTAAAAGGGGTAAACTTATACTGAAGGGACGATCATTCATTTATTTTAACGAGTTCGAATAATCAAGTGCTCGAAAATATTTTCATGTTTAGAGAGTCTGAAAAGGGCTTAAAAGAGGACTCCAATGTTTCGCTTTTTTGTAAATTTTTTAAAGAGTCCGAAAAAGTGATAAAAGTATGCTCTTTGTTGAAAAATGATCAATTCTCCTGAAAAATCCAATTTCTGCACAAAAACTTGAAACATTACACATACTTGTTTAAGATAAATAAAAATGCTTTCAAAAATACCCTTTTTAAAGTGAAAAATAAATAAGTTAAAAATTTATTTATTCGAAAAAACTTATAAAAAGGACTTTTCCAACTTCATTTTTACCGTTCGAGTTCAGAGTGAAAAGTAAAAGCTTTTGGGTAAAAAAGTTCCTGTGAAGATTCTGAAAAATCCACCCAATGAAATCGAGAACCGTCAGCTCCAGGTAATCCACGACCTCCTAATCTTGCATTTCATATATTTACATTTCATTTCTAGGGTTTAGATTTCATTTTTAAGAGAAAAATATGTTCTAAAAAATCGCCCACGAGGGTCCACAGGTGCAACACACGGGCCCTGCGGACCGCGAATTTTTCCTATGTAGAAAAAATTCGTGGGTCCGCACTTGTCCCATAGCTCGCGTGCTTTCCTACGCACTGTGTATGAAGACAAAGTGTGGTCCCTGCGTATTTGAATTTCAAAATAAAATTTCTCATTTACCGCCCAAAAATTTTCAAATTAGATTGTTCTAACATATCTTTTTATGCTTTGTAGGATAAACAAGATGCTAATTTGGAGAGAACGTGAGCATGAAGATGTGGATGACACCGCAATGCTCCATTTTCCCACAATGCAAGAATTAAGAGCATGCAGTTTATATAAATTATGGGCCATTCAGGGCATGAGGGCACATGTAGACCTCTTAACATGGCTGGTGAACAGGTGGAATGTACATGACCAATGTTTCATTATTGGTGGCCACCAGCTCAAAATAGAGCTGGAGGATATTTATTTTCTGACTGGTTTGTCCAAGAGGGGCGAAAATTTTTCCTTGTTTGGGACTAGGACAGGTGGCCAGACTGTCGGTAGTCTTCGACAAGAGTTCTGTAATGATCAGGCAAACCCCAGGGACAAACGGATTGACATAAAAACTATCATCCGTCCGAGATGAAAGTTATTACATTTACTATGACCAGACTGTGTGGGAGTGCAGCGGTGCATGTGGCTACCGGTTCCCAAATGCACATTGCTGTAGACTGTTTTCGAGGCACCATTTTCAACTGGTGCGAAGTTGTGTTGGCTAATGTAAAAGTTCAACTAACTAGAGCAAAGAATGGAAAAATAAATAACTTTGGATATGGATCCATCATAGTCACCTTTTCTCTAGAGAGGATCCCCATGTTAGCTCCGCAAAACATTCATGTTGATGTCGGTCGACCTCGAGAACCTAGGATGGTTTGTTGGGTTGCATTGATGGCCCGTCATGGTATTGAGGGCGTCGAGATTGTTCAATTTCCTCCTTCATATTTTTGTTGGCTGGAACGCCAAATTTTTGTTATAGAGGATTTTCCATATGCCAGGATAGATTTCCGCGGCGACCGAGAGATGACTCTCCCAGCAGGGGAAAAGTGGGATGAATCACGTAAAATCATTTTCAACAATTTCTAAGTTTTAACTTTTTTTTTGTATTTTGATCGTCTTGAAACTAATAACCAAAAGTTTTGAATGAAAATATGGGCCTATGGCAACCAGCCCATCTCCAGCCTTATGGAATAAGACAACCAGTTGCAGTTGCACCAGCCCCAGTAGGCCAATCAGTAGAAGTCTTGTCTGATTTAGAGCATCACCTAGAGCGTCTGACTCTAGACATTGCAGAGACGGACATAGATGATATTCCACTTAGACTACAAAGATATGTGATTGGTGTTCCAGGACCTTTTAGGAGGTTCCTATGTAGGGTGGCCCGGGCAGTGGTCTCTTATCGTGATCACCATCAGTAATAGGATGATCATGTTGTAGACTCATATTTTTGACCTTTTGTGTTACCATTTTTCCGATCATAAGGTGTTTCCAAACTATGATCGAAGACGATGTATATTTTTTTGAAAACACTTCTATACTATGATATATCACTATTTATCGGCTATCTGTGTACATGTTATGAATGTTGTTTGATTTACTGTTTTGATCATTGCAAATGTCGATTTATCATACTAGAAGCAACTACATCTGCTAATGTATTTAAATGTCTTGGAATATGCTGATATTCAGTGTAATAAAATTCACGTTCCAAGAGACGAACTCTTAAAAATAATAGTAATAACAATGGATTTCTAATGGCATAAAACCTGTTAAGCTGTAATACAACAAGTTCAGAATCCAACCTAACAATCAAACTCCGAATTCCAAATGATATGGATTCAGATAATAACTCAATCACTGCACTATACTCGGCAAGGTTATTCGTTGTTTGACCAAGGCTTACCCCATGCATGGATACTAACTCCTCAGAGGGTGAATAGATAACCCAAGTTGCGGAAGAAATGTTCCATGTACTACAACAAGCACCATCAGAAAAACCAATGTAGGTTTGAAGAGACGTCGACATCTGCAATATCAAGAGTAAAACTCAGATAAGCATGAATAGTGATAAAAAACACACTTCTAAACTAGGCACGCTTTTCTAATCTAAGACACACTAGCAGTAAAGAAATCTAATCTAATAAGAAATCTCCACACCAAGTTTAAGCATAATATCGCTTTAGATAAAGCCCATTTCTGGGTTTATCTAAAGGAACACCGTCAAAATCTATCAGCTCATAGGCCCCTTTTGCCAGCTTTCGCTTAACAATGAAAGGACCATGCCACATGGGCACGAATTTCCCAGCTCCTAGCTTGTCGTTGGCTTGATCATAAAAAAGGACTAGGTATCCTTCTGAAAAATTTCGAGGGGTAACACTTCTATCATACTGAGTTTTTATTCCTTTGACATGAGCCTTGTTTGCTATTGCAGCATTTCATCGATTCTCATCTAGTTGAGCCAAGTACAAAAAATGTTTCTCCTCTTCAGACGTAGCTGGGAGTAATTCTATGGCTAATTTCAATGGCGAAATTTCGCATTCAATCGGCCACACAACTTCCAAACCGTAAACCAGTTGAAAGGGAGTGAAACCAGTTGATGTTTTTACTGAGGTTTGATATGCCCAAAGTGCTGAAAATAACATGGAATGCCAATTTGTCTTATGAATACCAATAATTCATCTGATCATAGTGACTAAAACTTTATTTATGGCTTCAACCAGACCATTGGCCTGCGGATAATATGGAGTGGAACTATCGTGGCATAGGCCAAGTTGATCTGTCAGTTCATTCATCATGATATTCCGAAAATGAATTCCATGATCTATAATAATGGTTTGAGGAACACCAAAGCTAGCAATTATGTGATTAAATACAAAAGTTGAAATAGTCTTTCCGTCAGCCAAAAATGTAGGTTTCGCCTCAACCCACTTAGTAAAATAATCTACCACTAAGATAATATACGCATTCCCCCTAGCTGAGTGAGAGTTACATGTAATAAATTCAATACCCCATTTCGCGAAAGGACCGACAACAATTATAGGGTGAAAAGGAGCAGGTGGCGCATGAATCTTACGATCAAAAAGTTGACAATTGTGGCATTTCCAGATTGCATAGATACAATCTTTGAATAATGACAGCTAGAAATAACTAGTACACAATATATTTTGGGCTGTGGCATACCCAGACATATGACCGCCACATGCTCCAGAATGGCAGTCATTTAAAACCTTTTCTGCTTCTTCATAAGTAAGACAACGTCGGAAAACACAATCTGCTCCATGACGATAGAGCTTATCACCAATAATATTGTATTCTTGGGATTGGAAACGTATTTTCCGTCACTGAGATCATGATATTTCGGGCTGAAAATATTGGTTTTGGAGATAAATGATAATATCCCCATACCATGGATCAAGAGTACTGATAAGAAACAAATATTCGTCCACAACGGGCTCCTCTGCCACAATTTCAGTATCAGTAGAGGGGAAATCACACATCAGTTCCGCAAAAAGAAAAGATTTTTTTGCCTTGGATTTTTCAAATTCCAAGTCAAATTCCTGCAGGATGACTATCCATTTGGAATACTTGCCCCCTAGAATTTTTTTTGTCAAAATTTACATCATAGGGTTACAGTCAGAAATTACTGTGGTTTTGCGTAATAAGATGTAGTGTCTAAATATTTGGACAGCTTGAACAACTACTAAGGCCAATTTCTCCACATGTGTGTATTTGATCTCAGTTGAATGCAGATTTCAACTAAGATAGTAAATCACATGTTCAGTGTTAGATTCGTCTTCCTGAACTAAAACCATCCCAATGGTGGAATGAGAGGCAGCGAGGTACAAAATGTAGTCCTGGTTGTAGTTGGGAGGATCCAATAACGGTGCATGGGTCAACGCATGTTTAAGTGCATCAAAAGATCGATCAGCGATCTCATCCCAAAATAATGGAATTTTCTATTTCAGCAACTGGGTAAAACCCTTTGTAAGCTCGGCGTAGTTAGGAATGAACCGACGTAAAAAATTTTCTTTCCCTTGCAATATTTGGAGTTGGTGTAAAGTCAAAGGAGGAGATAAATTGAAAATAGCTTCAACCTTTGACGGATCGACACGAATGCCTGCTTTCGAAATAACAAATCCCACTAAGCGACCCGATTCTACACAGAAAACACATTTTTGTGGATTCAGCCTAATTCGATAATGCCGACATCTCATAAAGATAGCTCGTAAATGAGTGAGATGATCAGCCATACGCGATGAATGAGCAGGTAAATCATCGAGATAAGGCTGCACAGTGTGCTTAATGTCATGAAATGCGTAAGACATAACCCTTTGAAAATTTGCTCTGACGTTCTTTAATCCAAAGGGTAGTTTGCAATAAGAAAATGTCCCCCACGGACAAATGAAAGCTGTTTTTGGCTGATCAGCAGGGAGTATGTTTATTTGATTGTAACCGGAAAAACCATCCATAAAGGAAAAAATTTCACTGCAGGCACAATCATCAATTATTTGATCGATATAGGGGGTTAGATAATTGTCCTTAGGACAAGCTCGATTAATATCCCTATAGTCGATACATACTCGTATCGTTCCTTGTTTTTTAGTAACAGGAACAATATTCGATACCCACTCCGTTAAAGGAATTGGATAAATGAAACCTGCACGAAGTAATTTCTTAACTTCGGCTTTGATAGTAGTAGCTTTTCTAGGATTTATTTGACGTAGACATTGACGACAGGTTTGGCATCTGGGTAAGTCTTGATTTCATGTACGACAATTGACGGATCTATTCCTAGCATTTATTCATAGGACCAAGAAAACACATCACAGAATTCTTGAAATAGGGCTTTATAAGTTTGAATTTCATCTTCCGTACAGCAAGCACCTATATGAATGTTTTCAATTATTCCTGGCTTTACCGAAATG
Organism: Pinus albicaulis; assembly: GCA_034641835.2. Lineage (NCBI taxonomy): Eukaryota > Viridiplantae > Streptophyta > Pinopsida > Pinales > Pinaceae > Pinus > Pinus albicaulis. The sequence continues at coordinate 472,398,635 of CM076571.1, forward strand.
TCAATTGGAATCGTTCGAGAGATATTTTCCAAATTTAACTCAGAATCAGGATTTTGCAATGGATTCTGCGGTTCTTTGACATATTCAGCAGTAAAAATTGAAGCGAAATCATCTTCAAAATGATCCAGCTCAGGTAAAAACGAAGATTGGTGATGTAGATATTCCCATGGTAAATCATCAACAAACAAAAGTTCACGAATCTTCTCATTAGTATGAACAAGATCAGGAAATTTTGTTGTGGCTAAACTAGATATAGAAAGTGATTCCTCATGGATCCCATTCATTGGATCAATTTCAGTTGAATAAGGGTCGGAAAGTGACTGTACAGCCTGATATGCAATTTCAAATGGACTCAAAGGCATCATAACATCAAATGAATCTAACGCGGAGTCGGAAGGTACGATCCAAGGATCATCAAACATAACAGTATCTGACGAAATCATATGAATAGTTGCAATAGAAGGTGATATGTTATGAGGAGGAAAGGAAAAAGTTCCTAGTAAACCAGAATCTTTAATCAAACCTACTCCAACATCCTTGTAAGGGATAGCCACTTTACCAACGTGCTGGATTGTTTTTGTAGAGGCTGGATCGGAAGAAAAATAAGTTAACTGATCTATTGTAACGATCCTTCCTTGATGTGAAAATTTTATGAGCCAAAAGACCAAAGAAACAAAAATAGTCATAGCATAAGACCAAATACGACCTAGAAGAAGGTTTTAATCTAGAGGGGCATCAACCACTTCCACATCTAGATTTACGGTTTTACCTTCAACCCCTATGGGTAAATCCTACAAAATACCAAAAGGGTGAAAACCTCGGCCATCAGAAGCCTTTGGAATCGTTGGAGAATGATTGAGCATAGGAGAACCAAGATATTTCCAACACTGAATTGACATAATACACGTTGAAGCTCCCTCATCAATCACAGTTCAAAAAATTGGTATGTTTTTTACTAACACTGGAATTTGGAAAGCCATTTGGTGAGATAGGCAAGGTGTACTATTTTCTAAATCGAAGATTATAAGGTTTTAATCCTGAACATCGACAGCTCCTATGGTAGACAAAAGTAATTTACGCTATGCTGGGCATGATTGCAACACTTCCAAAGCCGACATTGCCGAAGGGGAAATAGCTAAATATTCAACAATGTTGTAATTCTGAGTAGCTCTCACATGTGGATTGAAAGCTGATTTACGAAGAACACCTTTAGCAGGCAGTTTGATTATTAAGTCTAGATTTGGTTTCTCGATCTCTAGCGGACTGAAAACAGGAGGAGGTGTAGTTGATGTATTTGCATTGGAAGATTCTACTTCTTTACCATGAAGATGATTCTTAGTACCATAATCTTGCGATTGCGTCGCAATCCTGACATGAGACATCATAACAATAGGTTCTTCTGAGGCATTCGAGGTAGAACCAATCATCTTACTATCTTGAGTAGGAAAAGGATCCTTCAAGACAACAGGCTGTTGTGAACCTTTAACGAATTTCGCAACCTCTGCTCGATGTGGACATTCTTTAGTAAAATGATCCTCATCACAAATGTAACAAGGATAGCGAGGCTTGCGATTTTCGTCATTGGATTCGTTTTTATCAGTTTTCTCTTTTGAATTATTTTTGTTTTTATTCTTCCCTTTCTTTTTACCGCCGGATTTAGATTTGGTCGTAGATGTCTCTACGACATGAATGTCGGCAAAAATTTTGGGGGAAGACTCTCCTTTTGGGGAATTGTGTAAAGTTATAATAGGAGAAGAATTATTTGAAGATTTCTTCTTGCTTTTAGTATTTACTGTACTAATCATACCATCAGCAGTGTGAGGCCCTGAAGGAAATGCAGCTATTTGACCTTGTTTTCGAAAATCGGGGATTTTTTCATGTAAAGTACCTGACTGCGTATAAATGAGGTCAAGGTACTGAGCTTGAGAAATTACTTGTTCTTCAGTAACAACGCCAGCCTTAGGTACGTCTTCAGTGATTTTGGGTAGGAATGATTTAAAAAACCATTCTGCCAAAATTTGTTCTGAAATGTAAACTTTCACTAAATGCCTTCTACATCGACATTCATGAATATGATCAGAAATGTATGTGGACGTGGATTGTTTCAGTGAAGTTAATAGTTTCGTGCCATTGTCATATCTGACAGGAAACTGAAAATGAGTCAAGAAGGCAGTTGCTAGCTAACTAAAATTATTAAAAGAGCCTCGTGGTAACTCAATTTACCATTTGGCGGCAAGACCAATAAGAGTTCTTTAGAAAATACGTAAGATAATTTAATCATCAATTATTGAATTAGACGCACACCAGAGGTGATAAGTCATGACGTGATTTGATGGATCCTCTCCTGACTTACCTTCGAATTTCGGTATATCACTGGGCAACTTATGCGGCATTGGCGGCCAATATGGATAATATAAAATTGGATCATTCATAAGGTGCGTCGAATTAGGTAAATCCAAAGTTTCAATAAATGGTAACTAACGGTTAGGGTCGCGAAAAACTTGAGTAGCCAAAGTAGTTCCAAGAGGCGAATACCCAGGATAACTGGGAATTGGATTTTCATTAGGAATTGTGTAACCTCCCGGGTAACCAAGATTAACTCGACCAAACTGGGGTTGTTGAGGCTGTTGATAAGTATAGCTAGGGTACGGTTGATACTGATGACTTGGATTTTGTGAAACGGGACCGAATTGAGGCTATCCCTGGTACGGTTGATACATGAATTGCGGTTGACTTGTGACAACTGTACTTGTACTGGCTTGTCCCACAAGCATCTGAACCGAAGTCTGAACGGAAGGTCCTGACTGGGATATAGAGACTTGAGGGATTTGCACGGATGTAGGGATAGAAGAACTTAGAGCTACAGATACACCAGAAATAGGTGTTACAGGTTGAACATACGTTGCAATAGTTGCAGCAGTTTGAGGCGGAGTCTGAGGTGTACTAGGCCTAGACTACTGAACAGAACTAGGTGTAGGAGTTTGAATAGTAGGCTGGACACATTGCTGGGTTGGACCAGAAACCAAAGGCTTTCCAGGTTGAAAAGGCAACTACACATTAGGCTGCGTAGGTTGTTGATATTGGGACGAATCCCACACCATATTCATTCTGGGGTATTGTTCTGTAGAAGGTTGAACGTAAGGACCATATCCTGGTTGAACGTAGGGTTGATAAGTAAGTGGTAAATTTCCGGCTCCCTGTATAGATGATTGACCAGAAGGCTGTTGGAAACCTTGAATTGGGTATTGACCTTGAGGTTGATAACCCTGAGGTGCGTACTAAAGCCGGGGTTGGTAAGGACCCTGAGGAGCATATTGAGTTTGGGGTTGACCTTGGGGTATGTACTGTCTTGAAAGTTGATACCCTTGAGGTATGTACTGTCCTTGGGGTTTTCCCCCAAAATAATATGATTCCACAGTTTATCTTGGGAAAAAGCTACCTTGAGGTTGCCCCCCAGGCGGTAACTGACTACCTAAAGGTTGCCCCCCAGGAGGTAACTGACTATCTTGAGGTTGCTCCCCAGGCGATAACTGATTTCCCTGAAATTTCCCTCCAGGCGGTAACTGAATGCCTTGAGGTTGAGGATTCAGAATATTACCAGACATCATAAAGATTTTCTTTGCGTTTGACGTTTCAGTTTTAACTCCATTAAGACTAGATGATAATACGTGTTCAATTGGTTGAGGAGCTGCTCCAGAGAAAGTACCAGATAGACCCCGATATACCAGAGGAACATAAGGACCACCGTGTAAAAATGCTTCTGGTGCCTAGGAAAACATGGATGACTCTCCTGCCATAATGGATGACGGATAGTAACCTCTAGGTGTAGGATGAAATGGAATTCGAGGTGGAGAAAAAGCAAGACCCGAATTCTCTAAAATTTTTTACAAGGATAGATACCAAGCGTCAGTTCGAATAGGGTTGTAGAAAATAGATTCACGCCCCCTAAGATTTAAATACTGAGGGGATTCAGGAAGAGATAATTCTTTGTTTGGACTAGTAAGTTCTTCAATAGAAATAAGGCGAGATGGAAGATCTTCAGTGACAATATTTCTTACCCTAGGTGAACCAATATCGCTAGAATTTGGTGTAATAAATCCTGAGGATGTTTCCAAAACAGAAGGTTCAGTTTCAGGTTCAGGGATTTCAGGTTCGCCATCTAGCTCACTGGAAGGAGAAATACTACCAGTAATTTCATAAACTAAAATCAGTTCTTGAATGTGTTTTGTTGTGGGTATTTGATGATCAGGATGAACAACTATAGATGAAGTTCCAATTTCTATTGATCTAATTCTACCACTACTAGATGATACTAGAGCACGCAGCCCTTCAAGCTGACCTGGTGGATATTCAGGGGGTTTCCCTTGAAGTCTCCGAGATTGTCTCGACAATTCTGCCACGATTAAATATTAACTAAACACACGAAAACAAAGAAAATTTCAATGAAAACACCTAAAGTCTCTAAAGAAAAAAATAGCTGAATCACACGCTTAAAAATCTAAGAGTTCAAATCACACACAAATAGTAACTTCCCGTACTAAAAACACTAGTTGGTGATGAAATCAAACTTAGTAGAAATTTAATAAAGAAAGGGCAGTTGGAACAGTTACCCCGATAGCCTGCTTAATGAAACAGACTGGCACAAGTTTCTTCACAAAACCATCTCGAGTGAAGATAACCCCCCAGAGAGTCCAAGTGAGTCTAGTCGATATCTACTCCAGGTATAGTAAGATCTTTCCTTTACCGTCACCTTAGGAAATAATCTTAAGCTTATGGACACTAAGGTTACCAATAGTAACAAATACAACTAGGGGAACAGTCTACGATACGATCCCACGCGCAAGGGTAGAGTAACAAAGCTTAATCCCCTTGAAGTTTCCTCAACAACGGTTAATTCGACGTTTACCAACAAGTGACCCCAGGCTCCTCGACAATGGTTAATCCGAGGTTTACCGTTTGTAATGCGCGCAAAATCTTCTATCTTCCCCAATGAAACAGAATTTATTTTCTCAAAGGTACGGACATGATCTCATGATTGACTTCTTTAAGAGAAGCTTCCCAGATTGTACAAATTACAATTAGATTTATTTCCTACCGCAAGATTTATCTACTTGTTTGTTTTTAATATCTTGAAGAGTTAATTACTCCCTACTCCAAGATACTAGCCTAAGCTATGTTGGTGATAAGAGCCCTAGAAATAAAAAGATTAGTAGATGAATTTTAATTAAGTGTTTACTTTTATGAGTTGTTTCTTAAGTCAATGGGTGCGGAAATGAAACTTTGATGGTGTGAAGACTCGACTTCCAAAAACACTAAAAATTCACCTAAAAATGATAATCAAATCGTTTTATTTCAATGAAATTCTAGCTAAAGAAAGAGTTTGAGAATGCAATTATTTTAAGAAACAATTCTTTCTTTGAACATAAAGAATAATTAGAAGAAAATCTTTTTTTCTTTTCAGAAATAACTCAAAATGAGACAAATTATCAAAGCTCACAACAAAATCCTTTCACTTTCAAAAACTTGAAACTACAAAAACAATTTTCCTTCAAAAGAAATATACAAATTTTTAAAAGCACTCAAAACTACAAAACTAATTTTGAGATCTACAAACTTTAAAAATCTAATTGAATAAAAGCTTTAATATTTTTTGAAGAATGTTTTACTTATTTGTTCAGCAAACTAAGGATCTATTTGTCCAGAATAACAAACAGATCAAAAACACTCAAATATGTTCTTTATAAAAAATTAAATTCAAAAACCTATAACAAAGTTTTTTTCGAAGATTTGCAAAGAAACAAGTAGATCGATTTCTCAATAAAGGATGGACTGCACAATCAGGTTAGATTCAGAAAAAAAGGAAAAAATACCAATGTAATATGAGGTATTTCAAACTGCCAATGCTTCGAATCACTACAAAGACCAAGTGAAAAGCAATCCAAAATGAAAAACTTCTAGAAAATCATCAAAACACAAATATTGCTGGAATTCATTCACAAAAGGCTTTTGACGGAAACAATCATCAATCTGGAAAAAAACAAAAAAATCTAAATCAAAATAAAGATAAACTGAAGAAATAAATATAGATTTTTTCAAAATTTTAACAGGGTCTGGAGGCTTCCAGAAGTAACAGGTGCGGTCCCACACTATTTACTTAAGGAAAGTGCGAAACTGCCCACACTATGCAAAAAAGACAAAGTGTGATCCCCGGAAAAACTAAAGAAAAACATAAAAGATTTCAAAATTTTCAAAAACAGAGAAAACCTAAGCTACCCAGGCAGATATCTATCAATCAAAAACCAGGAAAAACATTTTCTCAAATCAAAATAAAAGAGAACCAAAAACAACAAGTTCTACCCCAGTGGAGTCGCCAATTTGTTGTATGGATTAATCCGTCTTGTGGACAAGACATCTCCCTAGTACTAAAAGTGTCTAGCAACAAAAAACCAAATAAAATAATCTTTCTCTAATCATATATGATTTACAAAAATCTATATAGAGGTGTAAAAGACTTACCGTATGTCCAGTGCTTGTTTGAAGTTGTTGTTGTCCCTCATGCACTTGAAGGAGTTATCTTTGTAAACCTGCAATCATAAAAAAGAAAACTATTAAATAGCACCTGTATAGAAATCATCATAAATCATGCTTATCATAGTGATCAAGGAATCTATGAAATAAACCATTAACTAACAACTTATTGAGAAAAATGAATATATTTGTATTAATTTCAAAAGAAGGAATTCCTTACAACCTTAGCATTGATGTTGAATAGGCCTTCCCGGGGTCCGAAGCAGGAGTCTCCTCTACTCTGATAAGCTCTGCAATCCTCCAACCAAGACAAATAGAGGTATGTGATCTCTCCTCAAAAAAATCTTAGTTAAATGAGTCTCAATCCCAACAACACTTAACCTCAAATATTCTAAAGTTTGAACTCCCCTTGAGGCTACCCAATGCCTCTTTTTATAGTGGAAAAGAGGAGGTTTCAGTTCCAAATATGAAGGGATAGAATCCTCCTTCAAAAGGATAATCTCCTCACATCAAGGGGTTAGCTCCATAAGGTAAGGGATACATGCACCTCAAAAGAGCGGTTCCACCACCGTAAGATTCTTTCTAGAGGCTTCTAGAATTTACTGAAGTGAGCCTTTTTTAATTTACTTGTACCTTTTCGATCTTTACAGGGGTCCACACCCATAACACAGAGAAAGTGCATTTAGGTACACAGGAGATCTGAACATTAGGTGTGGGACCATAGGCAAGATAGAGAGAAATTGTGACACCAAAGTTAAGAAGATTTTTAGGAACTTTTCTCCGATTTTCAAGGCTTGACATGAGGAACTGATATGTTAGACTTGCAAAGGAGGAAGTATGAGTAATAATGAGCTCATACACATAGCAAAATGTCAGGATCACAATTTTCAGTGTAACATTATCCCTTACATAGTAATATTTTTGATTTATTATTATCTTTGGCTCTTTCTAATTTTCACATTTATTCTTTCTTACAGGTATGATTATGAAGTTTTTATGTATGCGTGAAACTGAAGGTTCCCTCACTACCCATACCTACCAACTGCATTCTTCCTCAAGTTGGTATTATGATGTGCTTCCATGGCACTCCTTCTGACAAGGATTCTAGTTTTACTTAGCTTAGGCAGGTGTTGTTGTAGCTTCTATGTTCCGGTGTCAGTGCCATACATGACCTCTGAGAGTTAATGAACTTTTGTAATATACTTTCTTCTTTATAATATAGTCTTAGAAAGATGATTGTGTAACATCAAGGATGTACAAGGTTATTTATTTTTTGTATCTATCTATCTATCTATATCTATATATATATATATATATATATATATATATATATATATATATATATATATATATATATATATATATATATATGTGAAAATATGAATTACATTTCCTCATCCTTTCTCTCATGGGTGTGTATGTACTTTAAATCAGACTTCCAGGTTATATGAATGCAATTATGTGTTACAAAAATTCTTGGTCATCTAACCATTTAAAATTATACAGATCGAAGTACGCGTAAGACAAATTTTACCATAGTAATATTGCTTTCACTGTAGGAAATAATTTAATAAACAATATTTTATTAATCTATTTCTAGTTCAAACAAGAAACCCCAGGAGGAATAATTAAATGAATCCTTATTTATTTTATTTTCCTTTAGAAATAATTAATTAAATGATTGTTTAAATAATATTCCTGGTCATATTTAACCCAATTATGATAAATAATTTGATAAATCATTATTTTTCTTATTTTTCTCTAGGAATAGTTAATTAAATCATTATTTAGTTATTGTTTCTTGTTAAATTTGACTAAATCACCTAGAAATAATTAAACAAATAATTATTTTTTAATTATTCCTTAACCATGTTCTTAATGATAAATAAATCATTTATTTGTTTATTATTTCTAAATAAAGATATTTAACTAATTTAAATACCTTTTCCCTCCAACAAAATATAATAAAATATTCCAAGTGGTTAGATCTAGATCTTGGTTAATAATATTTTATTAAATATAATTCGACATTATCGAGGATAACACAAATATTTTGTTATAAATAGGAGGATTTTCCATTCATTATTCACTTTAATCAATTTCATTGTGTGTGATTTGATCATCCTCATTGCTGGTACTACTTTATTTGCTTCTTGAGCTCCTATAGAGTACAACACATTTTGGGTTTTCTACATCATCAAGAGAGAGAAACTTTTGGATTTGAAACGTTGAGGACAACCAAGAACCCATCCCATTGAGGGGGACTAGTCACATCATTCTTTATTCCATTCCCGGGTGTTATAATAAATATAAAAATATTTATATCTTATCTTTTCTGTTGGATGTATAGAGAATTTCTTATTTCTCTTCACCGTTTAACTGATTTTACTGCATAGATCTAATTTTTTGCAGCATTTGTTTTAACTATGAATTTCTGACCTAAAGGAGCTAAGCAACCATATTTTTTGTTAGGGTTGTTTTTCACACGCATCTAAATTGAGCTCTTTTTGTACACTTGTGTTAAGAATTTATGGTAAAAATTGGCGACTCCACTAGGTTTTTAATTACAACATTGTCGTTAACAATTGATGACTCCACTATTTTTTATGCATATCCTTGCATGACCAACATCTTTAGTGGGGTTTTTATCGAGTTTCTTTCAGTATCTTGATGTTTTTTTTTTTTAATTTTTATTCCATAAAATAGTAAAAATTATAACTTTCGTACGTTTTCAGGTGTTTTCCATAGGTTATGGGCATCCTCCACGCCAGAGATGAAATATTTTCTGAAACCTGCCGCCCGAGGATCCCAGAACTAGAACTCGCACTTTTTAGCCTAGAACCTATGATTTGTGCCTAGACTCGAACCTGTTGGACCAAAACTGTGATTTCCACAACTTATAGGTCAGTACATACGAGCTGCAACGTTTCTATGATTTTTTCCTATGATAGTGAGAGTTTTCCACAATAATTGTTTTGGGTTTTCTGATCTTTGTCTCAGCCCATCTTAGGATTGGATATGTTAAGTCTGTCTCCTTGAAGTAGAACTAAACCGCTTAAGTTTTTACTACAGTTCCACCTTTCTAGGAGGGGTTTAGCTGAGTAGGTAGTATGATATTTTCAATGCTTTCAACAATTTTTTGGGGTCTGATCTATCCTTCTTTCAGGTCCCTTTTGATTAGTAATTATTCCATCCAAAACCCCCTCTTGATTTTCTTTTTCTCTCCCTTAGGGTTCCCTTGTTTCCACTATGGTTTTAACCTATTGCCTCCCATTTCACAACAGTTTTCCCCTCCGATTTCTTGTTGTTTTCTGCACCTTTTCGAGAAAATATGAGTCATTAGATCCATGTCCCTTATACCTTAGATATTTTTGTCGTCTTATGTGTCTTGAGTGATTTTTTCCCGCTTTTTAGACTAATTGTTTGGGAAGCCTTCTTTTGGTTTGAATTTATGCATTTGTAGTTGTTTATTTTACTGTCGTTTTAGTTTTATTTAAAGTACATCAACATTTTCAATATTTATTTATAAAACCATATGGGATTAATTAAAATTAACAAACAGTTTGCACACATGCACACCTAAAGAGAAGAGCGCTTGTTTTACACTGCCAAGCCAACACGTAAACACTGTAACTAATTAATCTGCCTCGGTGAGACTTTGTTTTTCACTCTTCAACATGTTCATGTAATTTATGGCTTGCCATCATTCTTCCCCCAAGGATTTTATCTCGGAGACTCCAAGACCTTCGCCCTTATTTTCCATTAGGAAGACATACTCCACTACGTAGTCGCCAAGTTAGTCCCCCGTTGAGTCCCCATACCAACTTTGATTCTGGTTCATCGGGTACTTCCTCTGATTCTAAACCCGATTGCCCTCCACCTCATACATTCATCATGTCAGGCACCAATGTAGGTGTAGGTCATCAAACTGGTTGTGGCTCTAGCCCTAATGCTAGAGCCGCTATCGAGATCATTCTAGCTACTCCTTTGATACCTTTTATGGTAGGTTTAAGCCTTCCTGATTTTAGCTAGTTAATGAATGAACCTATACTCCACAATCCAAGTTGGCTTGCTATGCCAACTAAGCTTCCTTCAGATATTCCTAAGTTTGAAGGAAACATGCGAGAGGACCCTACTAATCATGTCTACTCCTTTCACATGTGGTGTTCGTCTAATTCCATTACCGATGACTCCATTCGCCTTCAATTGTTCCATCATATGCTTACTGGAGATGCTACAAAGTGGTATGTTGACTAGACTTCTGCGTCCCATTCCACTTTTATGACTCTTGCTAAGGATTTATGTCCTACTTCAAGTTACCTCTCTGCTATTATACCAGTACTCAGTTATTGACCGCATTCCATCAAACTTTTTCCACCTTCCTTTCTGACCATGTCCAAGCATGTCATAGAAGGAGGAGCTTGTGTCGAGCTCCTACATTCGACGACCGTGTCTATATGGATTGGTTTCTTGGAATTATTTTCCTTATATTGGTAAAGATGTAGCATCTCACTTTCCTCAGATAGAGGAAGAAGCTCTCCAAATCACGTTGAAATATGATTTGATCTTTGCCCAGCCTTGTTATGTTTATACCATTTTACTGGATCTTCCTAGACCTAGTGGTGCCAACGGCCCAAGGGCATATAACGTCACTGATGCTATCATTGGATATATTTCACATCCTTATAATACTCATCCTTCCATGGTTTATGGTTTCCCAAAGGGAGGTACCATATCCTCTAGCACTTATCCCCCTCTCGATAGCATGTATCTGGGTCAAAGCATGCCTTACGCATTTTCCCAACTGCATCAAGCGATGCCACGGCCAGTGTTTGCTCAAATTTTTTACCCAAATGTTTCTCAACCTCCTTTATATCCTTATCCATAGACCAATGCTCCAGCCTCTATAGCATCAACAGCCCAACCTCATTTTCCTTCTCAACCTTCGACACAGCAACCACCACCTCCTCAAGGTCAAGTGTATGCACAACAAACTGTGACTAATCCTCCTAGTTAGAAGAAAAATAATAAGGGGAAAGGCAGCCAGAAGCAACCACTGGAGGGTAACCAAGGGTAACAAGGTAATCACCGAAACTCACCCCAAGGGAACGAGCCTAACACTACAAACAAGAAACAAGGTGATCGACCCAAGAAGAAAATGCCTCTTCCTACGAACAGGCCTTTTTCTTGTTGTGGTGTCCATTTCCATTATACTCATGATTGTACCTGAATATCCCAGATGCACCAGTTGTGGGAAGAACGAGAAACATCTCAAGGACAGCAAGCCAACGCTTCGATTCCTCCAAATACTGTGCCAAATCAACCAGTTGTCTTCACAAATCCTTTCCCTCAGCAAGGATATGTTGCAGCCCAACCACCTCAAGGTTAGGTTGCTCCTTAACCTCCCTAGTTTGGTACCCCTGATTACCAGAGTCTCATGATGAATTATGAAGAGGTCAATACCATTGATGTCAACCTTTAGACCCTGTCATGCCACTATGACAAGCTAAGTGCTACATCTGCAACCGAGTCCCAAACAAAATTTTCCATAGATTCCATTTCGACACCTAATGTACCCTTAGAGATCCCTCAACCTATGGCATAAATCATTCACAAGATCCCCCAAAGGCCATTACGCTGAAATTTTGCTTCTTCCAATGTTGCCCACATCTACAACATAGTAAATAACTTGGCATAGTCGCCTACTTACATGTCAAAGTTGGAAGTCCTCTAGTCATGCCCCTCACAATGAAAATATCTGTTGTTTTCTTTGGGCATGATGGATCCTTCAGATGATCATTTGATTGTGTTTGATGTTGAAAAGCTAGAAAATCCCCCTTTACCTTCATTTGTTGCCTTCCAAATACCAGTGAATATTTGTAATCCCCATGTTCAAAGATGTATCTTTGACAAGGGCGCATCCACTTGTGTGATTTCTGCCTCTGTTTGGAATAAGCTTAGACCACTCGATTTATCCCCATCCACCATCACTTTGCATTCTTGCGGTGGTCATGCTTCCGAGCCCCTTGGCATGTTCCGCAATTGTTGTGTCGCTCTTGTAGGAAAGATTATTTATGTTGAGATTGAATTCATTGATGCCCCCTTATATTACAATATCCTTTAGGGTCATAGCTATACCTATGTGATGTCTATTGTCACAAATTCGGTTCACTGTAAGATTTGTTTTCCTCACTATGGAAATATCATCACTATTGATTACTTGAAATATTACGAACCAATGTCTTAGACCTCCCCTGAGTCCATCATATCTTCGATGGCCGAGAAACAATAAGTCGCACCTCTCACCATTGTTTCAACAGGAGTTTATAAAGATTCCACCTTCATTTGTTCATTTCCTATTCCCCCTCCCTTCTTATCACTGACCCCATCTTGTCGAGTATTTGCATGATGCAAGTGTCTCGGGCTAGAAATAAGTAGTCTCGATTGACTAGCCAGTAGTCAGTGCCTCCGCAACCTATTGTTGTTCACTCGACATAGCCTTCAAGACCTTCTCCTCATGGAAATTATTATTTTTCTGGTGTCTCTCTGAAGCTTTTCCAACCTGGAACAATTCCCCCTAGCCTTAACCATTTGGGATCCATTCCGTGAGGGCATTACCCTTCCTATCGTATATCGTTTCTAGCTCCCCCCATGGATTATTTTCGAAGCGTATTATGGCTACATTGAGCCTTACCAATTTGACCCTGGTAATCCCAATTTGGTACATCGATCCCCCAACAAACACTTCGCCTGGTTAGCTCAAACCTTTTACCGGTTTGACCCCGGTCTAACCGGTCACTAAGACCCCTCCCTTTGCTTTAGTGCCTCAACCACCTCAATAGGAATCTACTCCTATTGCAAAAGCATCTGGTGAGGGGGGAAAAGAAAAAAATAAGAAACCTAAGGATGTAATTGTCCAAAATGGAAAATATAGGAATATAGGACATCTACAGCATTCCAACTAAAGCAAAAGAAGAATATAGCTAAAATCTTCAAAATGATGGAAATATGTTGCAACTAAAAATGACATCAAGACATTATAAATATGAGCAGGAACAACTGATTCATATCATTATAAACAACAAAAAATATAAAGTACACAGTGCTCCAAAGAATATGCACTCAATCCAATAATAAGAGGCTGAAATACACAAATGAAAACTAGCACTGGAAATATTGTGCTGCTACTGCTGCTGCTGCTGTTGGAAATTGGTGCTACTGTGAAGAAGAACCATGTGTGGGAGGCTACTAGATTGGTCCAAAATATCTAGGATTTTAACCACGGATTCTACTAAAAAAACCCAGAAAACCCCAAAAATGGTTTGGTGAGAGTTTATCTTTGGATTTTTGGCCCTTTTTGGGTTGCCAACTGCACCCCCGGTGGCTGACTTACGAAATACTTATGAATAAATGATGAGGTGGGGTTGAAATAATGATATAAATATTGCAATAGCACCCAATCAGCTCAATACATGAAGGGTTGATCCCTTCTCTTGATCTCCAAGCTAGAAGCTTGAGATCTAGCTCCTCCTTCTTCTTCTCAAGTTAAAGTTGCACACTGCAAAACTGATGGAATGAATTGCACTATCAAGAGGGATGAAGTTGTAGCATATTTCTAGGTAATGGAATATAGCTCACATCAGATGGAAATTTCTCTTTAAAGTGAGGGAAATTCCCCTCATATGATTCCAAGCTGAAATACTTGGAACTTCCTTCCTCCCTTAGATCTGCATGACCGAAATACACAATTATTGAAGGAACTACTGATGCATGGAGGTTTAATATGATGGCTTGATGTTATATGAAACAATTATTCTCTTGTAGACTGAAATGGAAGCACAAGGTGAAAGGATGAATCCTCCATTGGTTTCTTAGCTGAAATGATAGAAACTACCTTACACCTCTCAAACCCTAAGAAAAGAATGCGTAGTTCTTGAAGCTGTATATGCAGAATAAAGGGGATGAATGTGACACCAATGCTAGATTATGAATAGCTAATAAAAATAACCTTTCCAGAGAAGGCACTCGATGTCCACCGTGGGTAAGGGTGGGATTCCTGCTTGAGAACACCCATGTGCTAAAAAACACAACAGACTTAGCTGAACAGCTGAAGTGTGCAAAAAAATGTGAAACAATAATACAATATCAAATTGTAGGCTACTTTGTTTGATGCCCTCATATTCCTTATATGGTTGTGAGCCTTTTGTAGCATTGGCCTACCTCATAATTTTGCTGCATATGTGGCCACTAGCCTCCATGAATAATGTGATGTCTCTCCATGATCTCCATGATCTCTACAATTAATCTCCACTCTCTCCATAATGTGTGCATTTAATGCACCACTTCCTCCATCACCTCATCATTAATGCTCTATGATCTTACTTTTATTCCTCCACTATCTCCATCATCTTCCCCATTATCTCTCCATAATATCGACTCTTCCTTCATTAATGAGCTACTCCATTACTCCATTACTCCATGATGTTGATCTACTATATAGCAACCTACATTCACAGAACAAAGTGGATTTCATTCATCTATGGGGTTTATGGGTCCCTCCACCCTTTTATTTACTTACCAAGAAAAAAAATTAGGAACTCTAATATTCCAATTAACAGATGGAAAATTGAGAATATTATAGTCCTCCCCGCCAAAATGTTGCTTGTCATCAAGTAACTACAAAAGTGAATTCTACAGTAATGCTCCTCCCTCTAAATGGAATCCTCATATGGAAGGTCTCCCTATCTGCTCCAATGTGTAATGAATTCCCAGCTCCATAGCTACCTCTCTATAATTTCTATAATGGATTCCAAATGTATAGCTAGATTCCTCTCCTCATCACTGAACCTCTAAGTGGCAACCATTTGTTGTTCCAGAGCCTCTTCTCTACATGAGACATAAGAAGTGAAGTGGTTCCTCCCCCTAACGGAAAGTCCCAACTCATGAACTATCCCTCCAACCCATGCTAGATGGAGTAGGATGTACCTCTCCATTCTCCCATCATTGGACTTGTTGGCCCTGCTTGCTCCAAGCATCATTTCAACGCTTCAAAAAATAGGAAACAAAGACATATGGGTTGAAATGTGAAATTTCTATCCATACTATCTCAATAACAACCACCGCAACAATTACTCTTGTTGCCATACCACCTCATCTTCATACTAATAATGGTGGCCATACTCTCCTAACAGAAGCCAGCATAATTAGGCCTATTGTTTCCACCCGCCCCTCATCATGAAAGGTATGGGAGAAAGTCATCCCATACTCTCCTAAGAGTAACCAAAGCAACAATGACTGTTGTTGCCACCTCACATCATAATCATGCAGGCCATGGAGCAAAAACATACTGAATGACATGTAGAATGTCACATCATCCCAACATAACCAAGCTCCCTGCTACCACATCATGTGAGTGCCATGTAATGTCCCAAACAATAACACATTAATTGACATAGGATATGTCATGTGATGCCCAAACCATTGCAACCATGCCTCCTGCTACTACATCGCACTAATAATATAAAAGGCATGGATCATACAAATGTGAGATATTGGGTGGTAACCATACTCACCCAAAAGTAACCAACACATCAATGCTTCTTACTGCCCCATGTCATAGACCTGCAAG
Source organism: Pinus albicaulis (assembly GCA_034641835.2). Lineage (NCBI taxonomy): Eukaryota > Viridiplantae > Streptophyta > Pinopsida > Pinales > Pinaceae > Pinus > Pinus albicaulis. Next base: position 472,414,791 of record CM076571.1, read on the forward strand.
CAGCTCACCAACCACATTCTCATCATCCTCACCCATCCTTCAAACTGTGGGTGATGAATCACATCATGCTCCAACTTGGTATACACCCAATGGAGAATACCATCCTCCTCAATCCGATGATAATATTTTCACTCCATGATATGTTAAAGTGCAACCTCCTGGAGGTATATCCATGAGAATCTCTCATCGATTACCCGGTAGAGCCCATGAGGTTTTGAATATGCTATATGAAAAAAATTCCCTTTGAGTTGTGAGGTGCTCATCAAGAAAGATATATCATAATAATGGGATATTTTATCCATCATATGAGGTCTATCATCTACCATCTGCCCATCCAATGCTTCATGAGTGAAGCAGTCATCAGAATTCTCCAAGAATAGTTGGGCCCCCAACTCATCACTACTCCTCAGTGACCACATTATTGATCTACATGATGGTGCATTTGTTGTCTCATGGCCATACACAATGCTAGACTCATAGCCTAACATTGTAATGATTAGGACTATGCTCATCCCATCCTCCGAAACTCCACACTTGAACACAAAGTGTTTTGTGTAGCTCAATACTGAAAAAATAGGATGGCTATACATCTCCTCCTTGAACAAGTCAAGGGTCCTCTCGGCAATGATAATTTGCTACTCCAAATCATCAAGCTTCTCTAACCCTTGGTTATGAAATTTCCATGATGGCATGATCCCATAAATCTCAAATTGAGGTGCCGAAATAAAATGGGATGAAATGTTTCCATACCTTGGATTAGCTAAAACTTGGGAACATCTTGCAAAGCTACAAGAGTTCCTCCAACCAGTGGAATGGCTTCTCCAACTTCTAGTGATGGTGATGGTTGCTCCTCTACTGATACACCAGCGCTAGTATCTACCTCCTCCTCCTCATGCATCTCAGGAATCATGCATGGGAATCTCAATGTCAAGTGTTCAAGACCACCTTGCAAAGATGCAAGTGCTCATTTATCTGATGCAAGTACATCTATATCTGGTGGTGGTGGAAGTTCCTCCTCTTCCCGAGTGATAGTGCTAACATCATCCCTTTTTCCTTCATGTGCTATCTCATCAATTTTGGGAAATATCTCTACGGAAAGTACCTCCAGTTTCCTTCTATCAAAATTCTTAATTAGCCTTTGACCGAAATCGGCATAAGTAGTCACTCTTTCATGTTTTATATGGCTGAACCCCCAATCCTTTGCTCCACCCTCAAGGTGCAGCACTGAAATCTCAACAACCTCTCTTTCTGCTACTAGGTGTAGCTATAAGAAATGATCTAACTCCTTCATCCAATATTTTATTGTGCTTGTGCATGATCCATCGAATGTAGGCAAGAAGAATTTATTCTCTATATTACTTCTTCTTATAGTCTTGTTACAGAATCTCCAGTTTTCTTTGATTTTGATAAATTTTTGGAGAGTTAGATTCTCCTTGAATGGTCTTGATTGAGATTTTTACTCTCCAAAATAATTACTCAGAGTCTCATGCTCTAAGTGTCCACCATCTCCATGTCATTCATCTCCTTCTGCAAGGAAAGTGGAAATAGAAAAGTGTTGTGGAGCTCTTTGCATTACAGGTTATTTATGATGTTGATAGGAAGTGCTTGCAACTTCTTCATTCTTAAATCCTCTTGAGGTTTCTCTTTGCCTTCCCTTTCTCATTTATTTAGTCTGTATGGAGAGATCCTACATATATCTAAAGAGAAGTGTGGCAAAAACTAATCCTTTTGCCATTGAAGACTTCTTCCTTTCATCTTCTTGTTTTTATTCTTATGATGTCATGAAGTGCCCACAAGATGAGCCAAAGATCATGCTCTCATACCTTTGTAATATTCCAAAATGCAAAAGACAGGAATATAGAACATCTACAACATTCCAACTAAAGCAAAAGAAGAATATAGCTAAAATTTGAAAATGTCGAAAATATGTTGCCACTGAAAATTACATCAAGACGTTATATCTATGAGAAGAAATAGCTGAGTCATATCATTATAAAAAACAAAAAATATAAAGTGCACAGTGCTCCAAAGAATATGCACTCAGGGCAAGAAGAAGTTGCTGAAACACACTAATGAAAACTAGCACTGGAAATTTTGTGCTTTTATTGTTGTTGCTACTGGAAACTGATGTTACTGTGAAGGAAAACCATGTATGGGAAGTTGTTGTAGTGATCATAAATATCCAATATTTTAACCATGGATTCTGTGAAAAAAATGCAGAAAAACCTAGAAACTCTTTTGCCATATTTAATTTTGGATTTTCGACCCTTTTTGGGTTGTCAAATATGCCCCTGCTAGCTGAATTATGCACTCCTCTTGGGTAACTAATGATATGGGGCTGATATTATGGTATAATTGTTGAAATATCATCCAATCATCTCAATACATGAAGGGTTGGTCCCTTCTCTTGATCTCCAAGCTAGAATATTGAGATCTAACTCATGCTTCTTCTGCTCAAGTTGCAGTTGTACACTACACAACTGATGGAATGAACTGCGTTGTCAACAAGGCCGAAGCTATAGAATGATTCTAGGTGATGGAATATATCTCACAACTGATGGAAATTATCTCTAAAAATTGATGGAAATACTTGTCACAGGACTCCAAGATGAAATACGTGGAACTTACTTCCTCCCTTAGAACTCCGTGACTAAACCTCACAATTCCTGAAGGAACTGCTGCTGCATGGAGGTGTAATATGATGGTATGATGTTGGATGTCAAAATTATACTCCTGATAGACTGAAATGGAAGAAAAAGGTGAAAGGATAAATCCTCCACCAGTTTCCTAACTGAAATTCTAGAAACTACCTTCCACCTCTCAAACCCTAAGAGAGGAATGCATAATTACTGAAGTTGTATATGCAGAAGAGAGGGGTGGAATGTGGCACCAATTCCATATGATGAATAGATGCTCAAAATAACCTTCCCAGATTTGGCACTCAAAGTCCCCCATGGGTAAGGGTGGGATTCCTGCTCGGGGACACCCGTGTGATAAACAACACATCAGACTTAGCTAAAAAGCTGAAGAATGAAAAACAATGTCAAACGATAATACAATATCAAATTCCAGACTGCTTTTCTTTGTTTCCCTCATCTTCCTTATATGGTTGTGAGCCGTCCTTAGCCTTGGCCAACCTCATAAATGCGCTGCACATGTGGCCACTATTCTCCAGGAAGATTACGTTGTCTCTCCATGATCTCCATGATCTCTACAATTAATCTCCACTCTCTCCACCATGTGTGCATTTAATGCACCACTTCCTCCATAATTGCATCATTAATGATCTATGATCTTAATTCTATTCCTCCACTATCTCCATCATCTTCCCCATTGTCTCTCCATAATCTCCACTCTTCCTTCATTAATGAGCAGCTCCACTACTCCATGATGCTGATCTACTATCTACTAACCCACATTCACACAACAAAGCGTATTTTATTCATCTATGGGTTTTATGGGTCTCTCCACCCTTTTGTTTACTTATTGAGCAAGAAAATTCAATTCACTAATGGAAAATTAGGAATATTACAAAGGAAAATGCCTCCCAAACAACTACTTCTCCTCCTAAGCCTCCAAATCCGTCACCTTCGTGTGATTTGTGTGATATTTTTGGGCATGCCACCCATAATTTTCATGAGCTTCCTCATCTCAAAATTGTGGTCAAATAGATTTTTCCTAAATCCAACATCCCGGAGGTCTATGTTACCTTACCTGTTTCACCTAAGAAACTCAAATCATTGCGCACAAACCAACCATGTGCTTTGTGTGATATTTATGTCTTCCATTATCATCATTGTCCCTGTCTCAATGAATTTTGCGACACCCTTGAGGCTATTCGGCAAATAGAGGCCGCTCATAGTGGATCATGTTCCCTGCTACTTGTGATTTCTACTATAGCAGAACCGTAGGAAATTTCTGCACCCATTGTGATACCTCCCCCCAATGTCAAGATGATAAACCCTTCAGTTGCTATTATCTATCCATCGTCATCTATGAAATCCATGGTGATCACCATGGTCTCAACATCATTAGATATTTCATATACTAGCTCTTTGTCTACCCTCCGTAGCGATGTCTATGTGAACCATATCTCTCACGATGATGCATCAGGTAGCCCCGACATGTCATGTGGTCTTCCTTCCGCCATTCCTCCCATCTTCCATTATGATGAAGACATAATGGAAGCCATGAAAACCCCTAATTTTCCTTGGGATTTTATACACCATCATGCGTACTTCCTTCCACATCATACCCATGACCAACATGTTGTGGATTCCAAAGACTTCATCCATATTGAGGTCAATTTTTTCTATCCCCCCTTACATCGAACCCACAAATTTGATCTACATCCACCTTGTAGCTATTACATTGACATCCAATGTTTGGGAAAGGGGCATACCTTCTAGAGGATTTCGATGGCCAACTCCTTCCTAACCCTTGCAATGCACTTTACCTCAAGAAATTTTATCCATAACATCTCCAATCGACATGTGCGTCTTTGTTTCTGTCATGCATTTATGTAGCTTTCATTGTCATCTCTTTTGATTTCTTGTGGCACCTTCTAGATGGATCCATCATCCACACCATATATCGGCTATGCCGATGCTGCAAGTCACTTCTCCCAGAATCTAGCCTCGACAGCTTGGGCCATTTTCATCCCCTTGCATTCATTAGTCCTCTCCAATAGTTTATGCATTCGATATGCCACCAATAACTTGGAAAAATATGATTCAGGGATAAGTTTGTTAGTCGATGTCGTTGATCATCCCATACTTCATATTAATATTCGTTTATATTCCTTACTAATTTTCATGCAATTGAATGACGTGTATCATGTGAATAACCATGTCCTTTTTAGAATATATTTATGAGTGAAGCTTTTACTGCATGAATTTTAAAGCATTACATCCAGTCATGTACCTAGAGTCCATAATCACTATGTAGATAACATTGCAAACAATATTCTAGATTGGAACTTATCATATGGATTTAATAAAAGACAATCATAAAACAAATGGCGAACCCTATACTCGTCATATATAAAAATATGCATATCTATATTATGTATCAAAAAAATCATAAATGTTTTGGAGTCCACAACTCTAAATATATCTGACATGCCCCTATCATGTTACAACTAAAAACTAGGGGAACCACACACCCCTACATCTAATCACTATCTCGAGGGTCCCAAGCGAATGGCGTGGCTCCACCAGCCTAGAGATCTTGAACTACCTGTTCGTCCATCACCATGTGCCGCATAACTCCTCGCCACTAATAGGGTAGCACTATGCATCCCTTGATGTACTTGTCCTCAAGGTCATGCCATCTGCGCTCTGATACAACGGTTAGCATCATCTCACACCTAGGCCAGACATCCTACAACAGAGCCTCTGTTAGGTCCCTATATTACTAGTATAGTCCCTTATTGTTGTTAGTGTAACCCCCTTATTGTTATTATTGTACCTTTGTAACGACCATATTGGTATTATTGTGTGCTTAAATTATTATTGTTAGGTCGGCTAGGATTACATTGTGGCCCCATGGACTCCTATTATAGAAAGGAGGTTTTGTAATTTGAATCATCCAAGAATTGTTCATTAATGGAATGTATTGGAGCTTGACCCCTCGAAGTGGCTTATTTATAAGGCGTTGATATCTCTTTTCTTCTATTTTTGGAGCTGGTTTCACAACATTTGGTATCAGAGCTTTGGAATCTAGGGTTTTCGCTGCTCCAAACCGGTCATTGTGGCATTTTCGCTATAACTATTTTTCTACGAAGGTTTAGAAGCTGAGATTTTTAGAGTGAAAAGCCTAAATCCTTAGGATTATCTTTGCAAAATTTTAGAGCTTGTTTCGCAATATTTTCGGAGATATGATCTGTGGAAGTTAGGGCTTTTTGCAGGCTCCTCAATTTAACCTAAACAGGTCATCGCGGAATTTGCGCTATATATTTTTTTTTAACGAAGTTTCAGAAGCTGAAAGTTTTAGAGAAATAAGCCAAAATCCCGAGGAACATCGTCACACAATTTCAAAGCTTGGTTCACAATTTTTTGGGAGATATGATCTATGGAATTTAGGTCTTGTTCAGGCTCTCGAAGTCCATCTCAAATAGGTTATCATGGGAAAATATTCATAACTCTCTCTCTAAGCATTAGATTGGAATGATTTAAAAAGTCTGCCACAAGTACATGGACTGTAGTTTCTTGGCTATAAATTTTAGAGCCAAAGGATGAAACAGTGACACGTGGAAAGTCATACAATTTCGCTCTACTGAACAAGTCCATAATTGGGTCATTGTGGGAGATTGGACATAACTTTTCCTTGAATAATCCAAATCAGGTCAGACCTATGACATTTGAAAAAAGATTTAGAGGGATACTACAAGGCCTAATTTCAGATATTGAGGATCTACAATTAAAGAGATAATTCAATTTCAATATAGAGCTCCTCAAAAGCAAGTAAAAGGTGTGTATATTGTTTTTCCTGAATTGCATAAGTCTTGTTTGAAGAATCAAGTTGAATTGATTCCAAGGGAATATTGTAGAATATATATCAGTATTAGATTCTAAAATGGCCCCTAAAAATAATTCAACACCCATTAAGCCTTTATAAGGCTCTACTATGGCTCATGAAGACGAAGAATGGAAACATGACATATCAAATTTACAAGAGCAAGTGCAACAAATTTCGCTCTCGCAAAGAGCAACAAAAAATGACATGGAAATTTTGAATAAAGGCTTAGAAACTAAGATGGATGGTTTGAAGAAAGGCATGGAATATATGATGGATGGTTCAAATAATGGCATGGAAGCTAAGATAGATGGCATGGAAGTTGGCATGGAATCTAAAATGGAAAACATGAAGAATGATCTAAAAGAAGACATGGAAGGTTTGACAAAGTTGGTACAAAAAATGTTTCCTAATGGTGAAAAGATAGTAGAGGGAGCTCATGATGAGAAAAAATAAATTCTAATCATGATTTCATAAACTCTAATGTTGGAGGGAAGAACCACCATATTCCAAAAATGGATATGAGGAAGTTTGATGGAAAGGATCCTGTAACATGGATACTACAAATGGAGCAATATTTTGATCTCAATAATGTACAAAACAAACAAAAGTTATGCATTGCAACTTTACATTTAGAACAAAATACATTTGTATGGTATCGATGGCTTTTCTCCCGTAAAAAAATTGTCACTTGGTCAATTATTACGGAGGAAATGATAACACATTATGAGGATAAAAAGACCAACACCTTCTTTAGCCAATTGATAAATATCATAAAACAGGGTTTAGTGGGGGAGCACATTGAGGACTTCCAAGAATTGAATATAAGGGTAACTAATATTCCAGAGGAACACAAGATTGCTATTTTCATAGGTACTTTAAAGGATAACATCCAACATGAAGTTCGCGTTTTGGAACCTGATTCATTGGAGAAGGCATTCAGGTTGGCAAGAGAAATTGAATGTAAAATTATGGCGACAAGGAAGCCTTCCACTCACTTCTATAAAGAAGGAAGTGTTGCTACTCCTAGATTTCAAAAACCTAAAAGGTTGACACCACACGAATTGGAAGAAAAAAGAGAAAAAGGGCTTTGCTATAGTTGTGATAGTAAATACACTAAAGGTCACAAGTGTGTTGAGAAGAAATTATTTTACATAGATTGTGAAGAGGAAGAAGAAAATGAACAAGAAGAGGATATACATGAGGACCCAACACTAGAAGAGGAAGAAATGAGTTTGACCATATCGTGTAATGCATTGGCAGGAATTACCACTCCTCAAACTCTCAAGATATAAGGACATATCAAGAAGAAAAATGTAATAGTGTTGATTGATTCAGGTAGTACCCATAATTTTATTGATTGTAAGGTAGCCAAGGAATTGAATTTTTTCCTATACCCAGCACCATAATTTCAAGTGATGGTTGCAAATGGAGGAACTATAAATTTCTCTGGATAATGCCATAATATAAAGCTAAACATGGGGAAGTATGTATTGAATAGTCCAATTCTTTCCATTCCTATGGGAGGTTTGTTGGAAATATGATGCAGAGTGTTGTCCTTGATGGAAACCCACTTGATGAAGATGATGGCAACCTACTTAATGAAGTTGTTCTTGCTGCTTGATGAGTTTATTAATGATGTAAATCTGATGTTCTACAAGCAGCTCAGAAGTACCAGAGAAAGAAATATCAGAAAGTGCCAGAATAATGTTAAACAAGGTATGTCACAAGGCATACGCGGGTTTGTTGAGTCAAAGTCGCGTATGTACGCGGAAAAGTATGTGCCAAGTTGTGTATGCTTAGTTGCACTCTAAATTAATAAAACCAAGGGACTTTGCCATGGTATTGACCCATTTTATTAAGCGTTGGATTAACTATTTGATCCCGTCCAGGAATACCATTGGAAGTTGTATGGTTTTGGCTCATGGTATTGTCAAAGGCTAGATCTATTTAAGGAGAAGAAATTCATTGTGCAAGGGTGTGCAAGTGTCTGGGCCTAATACCTCACTCTGAAGTTTATCTGTATGGTTGAACTCTGTTCTTAATCAATAGATCTAAATCTGTGATGCACCTATGAATATGATGAAGGGTCAAAATCTCTAGATCTGGAATTGATGAATCTCTAAGATGATCTAAAAAGAAGTATTGAAGACTTGGCACAAATATATTGAAGAAATTGAAGAAATCTGGGTAAGTTCATAGATCTGAACTGTTATGCAAAAATTATCATTTATAGATCTATACGCAGGTTCATTTCATAAAAAGCGCGTGTATACGCGGCTCTGTTTAAACAAAGGCGCGTATGGGAAGTCAGGGTTATTTTGGAAAAATGCATAGATGTATACGCGAGTTCGCTTCATGAAAAGCACGTATATACGCGGGCTTGATTAAATAAAAGTGCGTATGGTATCTGATCTAATGGTTGATCAAGGTTGAATGCGCTCGCATCGACCAACTGGTAATCTCGACATTCGTTACGTGGTTTTGTACCGTTATGTTGGAATAATGGTCAAAGTATGTTTGTTGATAAATGCAAGGCTACAAGTGAACTGGTTGATCTAGTTTGAAAATTGATGAAACGTGGTTCATAGAAATCAAGGCTTCTACTGTAGTTGTACTCGGTGAGGTCACAAACGAGAGCAGGGGGTTGTAGCTCCCTTTCCAAGAGAGGTCAGAACAAGAGAAGGTTGTAGCCCTCGTGTGGGTGCCTCGCCACAAGCCGAGACATAGATCATACGCAAGACATGAAGAAGATGTTTTTTCTATAATAAAATATTGAAGGCTGAGCAACTGCAGCGGTGGTTTTCTCCCGACTTGGGTTTCCACCTAAAATCCTGGTGTTCATGTGTGATGCTTATGTGTGATGGTTTATTCTCTTCTTACTGCACATGTTTACTGTTTATAGAACATCTAATGAATGAATGTTTCAAAGATCTAAGTTAGAACATCTACACAGATCTCCAAAATAATATGTTTTATTACACATCCGCGTGCATATGCGAGTTATTACCAGAAACTAGCGATGGAGTTTTGAAGTATGAAAAGTAAAAGATTTGATTTTTCCTTAAATATTGATTCACCCCCTCTCAAAGATTTTTCCAACAATTGGTATCGTAGCAGTCCTTCAGAAAAGCTTAGCCGCTAGAAGGAAGATCAAGCAAGATGAGAAATCAAGATGGAACAGCATCAATCAAGCCTCCACTCTTTAATGGCAACAATTCAATCTTCTGGAAAATAAGGATGAGATCCTATCTTCAGTCTATGGGAGCAGATGTATGGGCCATTGTTGAACAAGGATATCAATATCCTGGTGCAATACCAACAGATCCGACTGAAAAGAAGAATTATGAAATAAATGCAAAGGCAGTAAATGCTCTAACAGGAAGTCTAACTAAATTTGAATTTGTCAAAGTTATGCAGCTGAATACAACAAAGGAGATATGGGAAAAAATCATTCTAAGTTATGAAGGTGACGCAAAGGTAAAAAGTGCAAAACTTCAAACTCTCAGAATTGAATATGAAAACTTAAGGATGCATAGTGATGAGAATATTGCCAGTTTATTTTTACGTCTTGATGATGTTGTAAATCGCATGATAAATCTGGGAGAAACAATATCCGAATCTACTTTTGTTGAGAAAATTTTACGATCTCTAACAGCAAAATTTGAGTCAAAAGTTTCTGCTCTTGAAGAAAAACAGGATCTTCAAAATCTTACTGTGGTACAACTCCATGGCATACTAACTGCATATGAAACGAGAAGAGGAGGACCATTTGAAGTAAAAGAGGCTATCTTTAGAGCTTCTACAAAAGGGAAAGAAGTACAAGAAGCAGAAGGATCAGGATATATCTCAGAAGAAGATGAGGTAAATTTTGTAAAGAAACTCCAACTTGGCACAGGACGATTCAGAGGTAAGCTTCCTTTCAAATGTTTCGAGTCTAGAAGAGTTGGTCATTATGCTGCTAAATGTCCTCATAAAGAAACAACTGCAAAAGGGAAGGAAGTAGCCAGAAAGAATAAGAATCGGTTTAACACTAGAAAAAGTTACTATACTCATGAAGACAGTGATGGGTTATCTGATAGCGAGGAAGAATGTGAACAGGATCTTAGACTTCTCATGGAATTTGAATCTAAAGAAGAAAAGGATACTTTTTGGGATGCTCTAGAGGACAATGACTTTCTTGAAGAAAACAATCAACTCAAAATATGCTTAGACGAATGTAAAATTCTCTTAGAACAAAAGAAAATAGCCATAGAGACTATGGAAAAGCAGTTTGAAGAAGCAAATAAACACATTGAGGAATTAGAATGCGAAGTGGTAAGTCTAAGAAAAGACTCTGAGAAAGTTAAGACTCTAAATCTTAGATTTGCTAAAGGATATGAAACCTTAGATGAGATTATCAAGGCACAACGTTCTCCTCTTATAAGGATAGGTCTTGGATATACTGGTGAATCTTCTCAGGCGTCAGCACCAAATTATCTAAAAGCAGCTACAGCTAGTTTACAAAATTTTGCCACTCAGCAAGGGAATAAAGAATCATTGCAGGTAAAGCATGATCATCTCAATTCAAAGAACACTAACAGGAATGTCTTTCAAAGAAACACCAGTCAACAGGTAAATACAAGTAGAAGATTTCATGATCGCAAAAATTTCTTCTTCAATGGACAATGTTTCTTATGTCATAATTTTGGTCATAAATCTGTTCAATGTGTTGCATATAAAACCATCATGACTAGAGAAGCAAGAAAGAAAAGGATTGATATTGACACAAAGAAGAATACCTATAACAATTTTTCTCCTCTTCTAAGAGAAGTTGAATGTGCTTATTGCAATAACTTTGGGCATGAAGAATTTGAGTGCAGGAGCAAAGTTAAGCCAAAAGAGCATTTTCCTTCAAGTTCCAAAGTATGGAAAAAGAAGGAATTACAGGTTGGAAATTGTGGCATAGAGTTATTTGTAGAAGGAGAAGAAAATCAATGGTACATTGATAGTGGATGCTCAAGACACATGACAGGTGACAAAAACAAACTTGGTGCATAGGTGCTCTAGAAAGGGAAAAGAAAGTTACATTTGGAAATGATACTCCTGTTGTAATTAAAGGAAAAGGGTCCGTGTTTCTAAAAGAAAAGGTGAAGGCTAATGATGTCATGTATTTGGATGAATTAAGGCATAACTTGTTAAGTGTAAGTCAAATGTGTGATCAAGGAACTGAAGTTGTATTTAGTTCAAAAGAATGTGTGGTTCGTGATCTTGATACAGGTAAAACAATTATAAAAGGAAAAATGACTCCAAGCAACTTGTATGTATTGAAGAATTGCAAAGAACAATGTTACTTGAGTAAATCTTCAGAAAACTGGCTATGGCATAGAAGGCTGGGGCATCTAAGCTTCTCTCAAATCAACAAGTCAAGAAGACTTAATGCTATTCGTGGTCTTCCCAATATTACTCTACCTGAAAGTATCATATGCAAATCTTGCCAATTCGGTAAGCAGACCAGAGTGTAGTTTAATGCCAAGGAAGGATCATCAAATAGGCCTCTTGAACTCATTCATACTGACATATGTGTACCTGTGAAGAAAAAGTCACCTCGTGGTGAACAATACTATATCCTATTTATTGATGATTTCTCTAGAATGTATTGGATTGGGTTGCTTAAACACAAAGATGAAGCATTTGAGAAATTTCAGTCTTTCAAAGCACGAGTTGAGAATGAATTAGATCTGAAAATCAAGTGTCTTAGATCTGATCGAGGAGGAGAATATACATCAAATGAATTTCTTGATTTTTGTGAACAACATGGCATAAAAAGACAGTTTTCTGTAGTAGGCACTCACAACAAAATGGTGTAGCAGAAAGAATGAATAGAACAGTTCAACAAATGGCTAGGGGTATGCTTGATGATTCTGGAACACCTGACACATTTTGGGGAGAAGCAGCACATACAGCGGTAAATATTCTTAACAAGGCACATGTTCGAGTAAATAGTGATAAAACTCCATATGAACTCTGGTATGGTAATCCTCCCACTGTGAAGCACTTCAGAGTTTTTGGAAGTAGATGCTTTATAAAAAATAATGATGAAAAACTTGGCAAATTTGAACCTAGAGCACATGAAGGAATACTTCTTGGTTACTCCTCTAGGAGTAGGGCATATAAATGTTACAATAAAACAATTAGGAAGATTTTTGAATGTATTGATTTTGTTATTGATGAGTCTCCTACAGTCCCAAAAGAAGAAAAACAAACAACAAATGAAGACGATGGTGACATATGTCCTTCTACATCAAACATCAATGATACAGACAGTGAACTCAATGAAGAACCTGAAGATAATTTATCTGAAAAAGCTCCATCCAAATATGTTCAAAAGAATCATCCAGAATATCAAATTTTGGGAGATAAGGAAGCAGGTGTACAAACAAGAAGGAATATTGTGGGATCTTCTAGCTATCTGGCATTTCTATCGACTATTGAGCCACACAATGTCAATCAAGCAAGCAAAGATGAATGTTGGATTCAAGCCATGAATGAAGAGCTTGATCAAATTGAAAAGAATCACACTTGGGAATTAGTACCAAGACCTCATGACAAAAATGTCATTGGTACTAAATGGATATTCAAAAATAAGTTAAATGAGAATGGGGATGACATAAGAAATAAATCTAGACTTGTTTGCAAGGGGTATACTCAACAACAAGGTATAGACTTTGAAGAAACTTTTGCTCCTGTTGCTAGACTTGAAGACATAAGAATGTTTCTTGCTTTTTCAAGCTTTCAACAAATCAAGGTGTATCAAATGGATGTTAAATATACTTTCCTCAATGGTGACCTAGAAGAAGAAGTTTATATAGAACAACCAGAAGGATTCATTTTGGGAAATGACGAAAAACTTGTTTGTAAACTTAAAAAGGCTCTATATGGTCTCAAACAAGCTCCAAGGGCATGGTACTATCGTCTTGACAAATATCTTCATCAACAAGGATTTTCAAAGGGGTCTGCTGATAGCAACTTATACACAAAAACTGAAAATGATAAACTTTTGATTGTGGTTGTATATGTTGATGATATCATCTTTGGAAGTAATGAAGAGTCTATGAGTCAGAAATTTTCTTCTGTTATGCAGCAAGAATTTGAAATGTCTTTACTTGGGGAACTAACATTCTTTCTTGGCTTGCAAGTGCATCAAACTACAAATGGCATATTCTTATCACAAGCAAAATATCTTAAGCAAATTATGAAGAAGTATGGCATGGAAGAGTGAAAACCTGTAAGTACACCAATGATAATCGGATGTAATCTCAGTTCTCATGATGATTCTCCCACGGTGAATCAACCAGAATACAGATCTATGATAGGAAGTCTACTTTATCTCACTGGGACTAGACCAGACATTATGCATGCAGTTTGGATTGTTGGACGATTCCAAGCTAATCCAAAAGAGTCTCATCTTCAGGTTGTCAAAAGAATATTCAAATATCTACAAGGAACTCAAGACTTTGGACTATGGTATCCAAAGAATGTTGATCTCAATCTTCATGCTTACACTGATGCAGATTGGGCTGGAAATGTTGATGATCGGAAAAGCACTAGTGGTGGTGCATTCTATATGGGGCCCCGGTTAGTATCTTGGTTTAGCAAGAAACAAAACTCTATTGCCTTATCTACGCAAAGGAGATTAGAGGTGGCTACCATACGAGCACTTCCAAATCCTTTTGATGATGCAGCAAACCTTAGAAGATTTTCAAATCAAATGTTCACCTCCTATATCCATTATGTGTGATAATACAAGCGCCATCAGTATCTCAAAGAATCCTGTTATGCATTCTAAGACCAAGCACATTCCCATCAAGTATCACTTCTTACGTGAACAAGTGTTTGAACAAAAGGTGAAGTTGGAGTATGTTCCCTCCAAAGAACAAGTTGTTGATATAGTTACCAAATCCCTTGCCCAGGGAAGTGCTTCAAATATCTCGTATATATTGAGTAGTCTCTCATTGTAAGTGTAAAATTAGAGCTGCCAGCATCAAGATTAAATTGAATACGATGATCGATAAAATACAATACATATATACGCGAAGTTCATAAAAGGAAAAACCACAGAGGGTGGTTGGTTTGTAATTTTTCAGTGGTCAAGATTTCTTCAAGACAAAGTATGGTGTCATGGTTTCTCTGATGCTAGTTGGTGTCTCTGGTGGTGTTTCAGCTCTTATATTTATGTTTCATTCTTTGTTATTGGGTGAAGATGCCTTGATGTTCTTGTTGTTGAAAGTGTTCAGGATGCACAAGCTAAGGGGGAGATGAAGGAGTAAACTGTTGTATAGGTTTAGGGGGAGCATTAGCCTTGCTGAGTATAATGCATTGTTGGCATTATGATGATTCTGAAATATGAGCTCTTCTTTGAGGTCCTTTTGGTATTTGTTACAAAAGGTCATATTTGTAATTGGTTGAAAAGGTCATGTTGAGACCCATGATGTAAATTTGTAATATTCAATCAGGTAAGGACTTGTTCAAATTTGTAAACCCTCTTGGTTGGGTAGTTGAGTCAAAATTATGTAAACCCACTTGGTTGGGTATTTGAGTCTCATATGTAAATCCACTTGGTTGGATCTTTGATGTAAGTATGAGTCCTTGGTGATAGGAAGGTCATAGAGTCATGTACTTCATTGAAAAATATGTTTGAAGATTCAGCATGAACTTAGGGGGAGCATGGTAACTTCAGTGAACATCAGATCTACAACGCTATTCTATCAACATGAGGAGAAAACAACCTTGTGTTGGTTTTGATCCGCCCTTTTCCCTTGATGTCAAAGGGGGAGAGTGACATGGTGTTTGAATAAGGGAAGAATATCATGTATCCATCTGTTGTGGTGATCAAACACCATCGTGGTTGCCATCAAGTCCAAAGGGGGAGATTGTTGGCAATATGATGTAGAGTGTTGTTCTTGATGGCAACCCACTTGATGAAGATGATGGCAACCTACTTAATGAAGTTGTTCTTGCTGCTTGATGAGTTTATTAATGATGTAAATCTGATGTTCTACAAGCAGCTCAGAAGTACCAGAGAAAGCAATATCAGAAAGTGCCAGAATAATGTTAAACAAGCTATGTCATAAGGCATACGTGGGTTTGTTGAGTCAAAGTCGCATATGTACGCAGAAAAGTATGTGCCAAGTCGCGTATCCCTAGTTGCGCTCTAAATTAATAAAACCAAGCGACTTTACCATGGTATTGACCCATTGTATTGAGCGCTGGATTAACTATTTGATCCCGTCCAGGAATACCATTGGAAGTTGTATGGTTTTGGCTCATGGTATTGTCAAAGGCTAGATCTATTTAAGGAGAAGAAATTCATTGTGCAAGGGTGTGCAAGTGTCTGGGCCTTAATGAATACCTCACTTTGAAGTTTATCTGTATGGTTGAACTCTGTTCTTAATCAATAGATCTGAATCTGTGATGCACTTATGAATATGATGAAGGGTCAAAATCTCTAGATCTGGAATTGATGAATCTCTAAGATGATCTGAAAAGAAGTATTGAAGACCTAGTGCAAATCTGTTGAAGAAATTGAAGAAATCTGGGTAAGTTCATAGATCTGAACTATTCTGCAAAAATTATCATTTATAGATCTATACGCAGGTTCATTTCATAAAAAGCGCGTGTATACGCGGATCTGTTTAAACAAAGGCGCATATGGGAAGTCAAGGTTATTCTGGAAAAATGCACAGATGTATACGCGGGTTTGCTTCATGAAAAGCGCGTATATACGCGGGTCTGATTAAATAAAAGTGCGTATGGTGTCTGATCTAATGGTTGATCAAGGTTGAATGTGTTTCTGCATATCTATTCTGAAATCTGGGTAATCTCTGATATTTTGGTTACAGTGGTTTTACTGTTCTATTGGAAGCAATGGTCAAAGTATGTTTGTTTATAAATGAAGGGTTGTGTTGAAGCTGTTTGATCCAGTTTGAAAATTGATGAAACGAGGTCTGTTGTGGTGCTGCAGGTTGAAACCTTCAGTCAGGGGGGTTGTAGCTCCCTTCCAAGAGAGGCTGGTAAACGAGAGCAGGGGGTTGTAGCCCCCTTCCAGGAGAGGCTGGTAAATGAGAGAAGGTTGTAGCCTTTTGCAGGTGGGTGCCTGCGTGCTGGTATAAGTCTGCGCTAGTACATGGTTGTATGATGTTTTCTCTATAATAAAATATTGAAGGCTGAGACAATGGCAGTGGTGGTTTTCTCCCGACTTGGGTTTCCACCTAAAATCCAGGTGTTCATGTGTGTTGCTTATGTGTGATGGTTTATTCTGTTATTACTGTACATGCTTACTGTTAAATAAACATCAGATGAATGAATGTTGCAAAGATCTAAGTTAAGAAATATCTGCATAATAAGATCTCTATGCATACGCATGTTTTATTAGGGATATCCGCGTGTATATGCGAGTTGGCTTTAGGAAAGTAGCGTATGGGTTTTGAAGTAAGGAAAAGTAAAAAGATTTGAGTTTGCCCTAAATACTGATTCACCCCCCCTCTTAGTATTTTTCCAACAAGGTTCTAATGTTGTACTAGGAGTACAATGGTTACAATATTTGGGGATAGTAGCTTTTAATTTTCAATAAATTGTCTTGAATTTTTTGTCAGAAGGAAAGGAATTCAAATTACGGGGTATTGTAGGGAAGCCGAGAAAGATAGTAAGCTCTAATGTCATGACAAATCTTCTAAGGAAAGAACAAAGAGGCATAATTGCACAATTATGCTTACTAGAAGTTCCAACATCAAAATCATCTATTTCTGTAGATCTCCAAAAATTCTTGGACAATCATTCCAAGGTTTTTAAAACTCCTAAAGAACTCCCACCTATTCTTGATCATGATCATGCTATTCATTTGATTCCAGGAAGTGTTCCTCCAAACATTAGGCCTAATATATATCCTTATGTCCAAAAGAGAAAAATGGAACGTATGATTGAAGAAATGTTAGAGGTGGGTATAATTAAACCTAGTCAAAGTTCTTTCTCTACTCATGTAGTATTGGTACACAAGAAGGATGGATCATGGCTCATGTGTCCTGATTATAGGGAGCTCAATAAGCTCACCATTAAGGATAAATTTCCCATTCCTGTGATTGATGAATTATTGGATGAATTACATGGAGAAAATTATTTTAACAAGTTGGATCTTTGTTCATGATATCATCAAATAAGAATCAAGACTGAAGATATTCTGAAAATAGAATTTCGAACTCATGAGGTCATTATGAATTTTTGGTCATGCCTTTTGGCCTTACCAATGAACTTTCTACATTTCAAGGGTTGATGAATTTCATTTTCAAACCCTTCCTTAGAAAATTTGTGCTAGTATTTTTTGATGATATACTAATCTACAACAGGTCTTGGAAGGATCATGTTCAACATGTTGACAGGGTGCTCAAACTATTGCAAGAGAAACAATTATATGGAAAAATGTCCTAATTTTTCTTTGGAGTACAAGAGGTGGAATATCTAGGTCATATTGTATCTCACAAGGGTGTTAAGGTAGACCCTAACAAAATTAAAGTCATTAATGAATGGAAAGTCCCCACAACCATAAAGCAACTGTGAGGATTTCTCAGGTTAAGAGGGTATTATTGCAACTTTTTAAAGAATTATTGGAGAATAGTAGCACCTCTAACAACATTATTGAAGAAAGATGCATTTTCATGTACTCCTGAAGCAACTAAGGCCTTTGAACATCTTAAAGAGGAAATGTGCTTATCACTGGTCTTAGCTATGCCATACTTCAGAAAAACCTTTATTATGGAATGTGATGCCTCAGGAAATGGAATTGGTGTTGTTTCAATGCAGGAAGGAAGACCCATTGCTTTTGAAAGTCATCCAATCAAAGGAAAGTATTTACAAAAACCTATTTATGAGAAGGAAATGTTAGCAATATTGAATGCAATAAATAAATGGAGAAATTACCTAATGGGAAGACACTTCAAGGTAAAAACTGATCATGATAGTCTTAAAAACTTTTTGGAACAAAGACTATCTTCAAAAGAGTAGCAAAAATGGGTCACACAGATGTTGGGTTATGACTTTGAAATAATGTACAAAAAAAGGGAAGCTACATGTTGTTGTAGATGCGCTCTCAAGAAATAATGAAGAGTTGGAAGCATTGCTTTGTGCCATTTCTATTATCCAACCAGATTGGATAACCGATGCAAGAGATGAATGGAAGAAGGACGAAGAAGTGTGGATACTCATTGAAAAGTTGCAGCAAGATCCTAGTACATCTGATACATTTAGTTGGAAAAGTGATTCCTTATGGTACAAATATCACTTATATCTTTATAAGAATTCCCAACTAAAAAAAAAGATTATTTTGGAATTGCACACTTCTCCTTTAGGAGGACACTAGGGATTTTTAAAAAATTACCACAGGGTGAAGAAAGATTTTTTTTGGGATGGCCTTAAATCTTATATTGAAAATTTTGTGGTGGAATGTTTGTTTTCCAGCAGAATAAAGTTGAGACAATTAATACCCCAGGTCTTCTACAACCTTTATCCATTCCAAGTCAACGTTGGGAGGAGATTTCAATGGATTTTATCACAAGTTTACCTAAGTCCAAAGGAAAGAGTGTCATCATGTTGGTAGTTGATAGACTTACCAAGGATGCACACTTTTGTGCATTATCTCATCCATTTAAAGCAAGTACAATTGCTACTACATTTATGGACACAATTCAAAAGCCACATGGAAACCCAAGGGTTATTGTGAGTGATAGAGATCCCATTTTACTGGAAATTTTTGGATGGAGTTATTTTCTTGTTTGAATACTCAATTAGTTGATAGCTCATGTTATCATCCTCAATCCTATGGTCAAACTGAGATAGTAAATAAATGTTTGGAAGGATATATTCGTTGTTTTGTATTTTATAAACAAACACAATGGGTCAAGTGGTTACCTCTCGCTGAATGGTGGTATAACACTTTCTTTCATACTGTAGCAAAAATGACCCCATTTATGGCACTTTATGGATATCATCCACCATCCATCACATCATCTTTAAGAGAAAATTTGAAGGTTCAAGCAGTGGAAGATCACATCGAGCATCAAAAAGAATTTCTCCAACTCTGAAAGGACAACTTGAATTTGGCACAAAATCGAATGAAACAACAGGCAGATCAACATCGTAGCGAGAGAATTTTTGATGAAGGAGACTGGGTATTTTTATGGCTACATCCATACAACCAAATGTCCCTCAAGCAACGTAAGAATGATAATAAATTATCGCGAAAGTACTATGGTCCTTACAAGGTGTTTCAAAAGATTGGTACTATAGCATACAAATTGAATCTTCCTCCTTCTTCATGAGTGCAACCAATTTTCCATGTTTCATGCTTAAACAAGGTTATAGGTGAAAATATTCCAGTTCAAAAAATATTGCCAGAAGTTGATGAGGAAGGAAAAATCATATTGGAACCTGAAGTGGTCACAGAAACTAGAATTCGACAACTACGGAATCGATCAATTTCAGAGTATCTCATCATGTGGAAGAACTTACCCACTTAAGATTCTACATGAGAAGATGAGAATTTTATACAGAAGCACCTAGATCTACTCAAGCATTGAGGACAACACTTTTTTTAAGGAGAGGGGCATGTTAGGTCCCTATATTACTAGTATAATCATTTATTGTTGTTAGTGTAACCCCCTTATTGTTATTATTGTACCCTTGTAACCCCCATATTATTATTATTGTTCCCTTAAATTAATATTGTTAGGTTAGTTAGGATTACGTTGTGGCCCCATGGACTCCTATATATAGAAAGGAGCTTTTGTAATTTGAATCATCCAAGAATTGTTCATTCATGTAATGTATTGAAAGTTTCCCCCTCGAAGTGGCTTATTTCTAATGCGTTGATATCTCTTTTCTTGAATTTTTGGAGTTGGCTTCACAACAGCCTCATAATCTCTTCTCTGGTCTCCTCTCGTTCCATTAAGATCTGCAGCCCCAAACACTATGGGTTGTCCCATATAACCTAACGACTTCACTGATGCTATATCTACATACCAAAAGTAACGAATCAGTACCACATACATATTATAAAAGCTTTAAATGCACCATAATTTATAGAAAATTTCACTTACCATCTGGTCCCCATGCCCGACTCGGCGGAAGTGTCGAGTCAGGGTCCCCCCTAAAAGTGCATACTACTGTGTGGATAGTCATATATGTATAGCAGCATATGATCCCAATGTGTGAAGAACTCGGGTCGAAACACCCTTTTGACTCCCTCACCTCTTATTCTCTATAGGAGTTTCACCCAGCAGCACATTCTAAGCTCTTGCGAGCCCCCATCTTAGATTTGCAGATGACGCTGAAGTGTGGGGATCTTCTCAAAGAAAAATTAGCATAACACCGTACCAAAAGCATAGTCCTGTTTCACCTATCACTTGAACAATGACAACTATCATATCACCGATGATAGCATCATATGGGCCCACTCATAGTAGGTACCACTTAGAACACTCTCAACCAACATCATCTGCGCCCTAGTGATGTGATGGAACTCCTGATTGCCTAGGATCCACAGTAGTGCTGCAGCGACAACCCATGTCTTTAGCCACTCTAGATCATAGATCGGAATGGTCCTGCCCTTAGAACAAACATCTGCTCTATAGTGGCATTTCAAAAACTCTGATACGTTCCTCCCACATGGTAATATTGGATGTATATTTCACACAACCTCTAGTGGCGGGAGTCTTGTTAAGAAGTAGATGTACTAAATGGTCAAATCAATCATATCCCCTACACCATGAAGGCCTCCTGGTGTGGATACCAATAGTTGACTATCCTAGACAAGAAGGGCTCCCATGTCCTCATCAGTGGGTTCTCAACCAACTTGAGAGCGTCATACCTCGCAAGTCCTCCTCATACCACCTAATCCCCTGGATACTTGCATGAAGCCCAATCAAATCCTTGTCTCACCAGCTGATCTTCAACTCTTCCATACCTGCAAAAACCTATCGTGTTTTTCAGCTAAAATAAGATAAATTGCATCCTAACTCATCAAGTCTCGGTCCCAAGCCAAAAAATCGAGAAAATTTCACCTCCATACCAACTTGCAGCTTTCAGGACCTGCAGCTGTGAGATCTCAGTTTTCCCCTTTGGAAAATGCAAGCGTGGTCATATTACAGGCCCTAGAAAGTGCAAGCTAGTAGTGAAGAAGGGTAGAGTTATGTTTCTAGACCCCATGCACCTAATTTGAAAAAAATGAACTACTAAAAAAGTAGAGTAATGTTAGGCCACCAACCTGCAACTGACAAATCTCGATTCCAACAGTTATTTTTTCTGCTACAATCTCTGCAATATTTATGGCATTCTCCTCCTCTCCAAATTCACCATAGCTCCACTGGAAAATGAATCAAAATGGAGGTAAATCAGCCTATTAAAGAAAAACCCTAGATTTTTATTCGCCAATTGCGACTAAATTGTAGCTTGGTTTGACAAACCGTCATCACAATTGGAAAACTCTCACCAAGCACTAAAACGGAAATCCTTTTGTTTTGGTAATTTTTCACTTCACTATGAAGCCATTTTTCCAATAAGGGTCACTTTGCCGCCTCTCAAAATTGGATCTCTTCACTTGCTCTACTTGTGCTTGTGGCATCAATTTTCATTTATACTTGAGAGTGTGTGTGTCGATTTTTGTCATGAGTAACAATATTTTTCTCATGTTTTTATGGTCCCCACCAGGATCATTCTATGTCGTAGCATCATTGAGTCATCATTGTTCTAGCATCTGAGTTGAGTCACTTGTCCATTCATGGAGTCTGTCTCGAGTCCCTTCGCTTTCTGTTTCAGTATTCCATCCATTGTTGCCTTATCCCTCTCTCGTGTCACCCATTTTGAACTCTAGTCAGACTGCCCCCCATCCCCCCAGGAGTAGATTTAGTTTTTGCGTGGTCATCCATGTCTTTTATGCTTTGATAAAGGAATTTATTCGTCTGCTACTCAGTCTCCCCCATTCCATGATAATCCCTAGTTTCAATCCATCAATCACTTTACTATGATCCCTCGCACCTTAGTTGAGGATTCCTCATTCCCTCATCTATGGTGGACCTCCTTCTGTCGACATCAACACATTCATTCCAGAAGACAGGTTTAGATGGTGGTGTACCTTCCTTCTAGCTTCCATTCTTGTTCGATGCCTCAAATCAGGAAAAGGGACTAATATTTTCCATTTGACGTGATTTTTTCTCATCCTCTCAACTTCAACCCATTATTGCACGATCGACAGGGAAAATTTTAGGGATGGATATCTATTTGAAATTTTATAAACCTTGGCAAATATTGGTAATCTAGAATAGAAAAAATGTAGAACTTTTGATGATATTTTTGTAAAAATATCTAAAATTTTCATTATATTATATTATTATATATAAGATCTTGTTTATTTTTAAGGTAAAATAATTACATACTATAAAATTTAGGTGAATTAATTTTAGAAAATAATGGAAATTCACGAATATTTTTTTAGGAAAAAGTATAGAAAATTAGCCCACCTGTGAATATTAGCGCCTAAAATTTTCCCTGATGATCGAGATTCATATACTTGATGGTTTGATGATTCAAAACATTGTAGTAGTGATTCCTGGGTGTGTGTGAGTTGTTTCAGAGCTGATGAGGGGGTGGCCCTTCAGGTAGCCCTCCACATGCCCAGATGACTTCACATTATGCTACAGACTCAGATGTAGCTCCGCAAATTTGATGGGTTCGGTTCTAGCAGCTTGCAGTGCCCATAACATGCATGGATCACTTAGATGATCTGTTCATATTTTCAGATCCATTGCCTATTTATCAGGGCTTCTTTAATTGTTATGATGTCTCATATACTCAGATATTATTGTATTTAGTCTTAGTTACTATCCCAAGCATAGTATGTATGTGGGATACATTATATTTTTGTCTGGCCCATTTTATGCCAGAATAGCATGTACCATTTATCATGCACTTTATTACTTAATTTCATTTTGTTGGGTGCACCATTATTATTTGTACTTTTTCATCTTGGTAGTCATAGTTATTCCTCCCACACCTCACTGAGAATAGGTACCCAAACATTAAAGGAGACTTATATCATTTGTAGGTCTCACCCCCTCAGTTATTTTCCTCTATCACTTCACTTTTTCTATGTATGTCTCTCTCTCTGACTTCCCTTTGGTGTCTAATGATTGTGTTCTTACAACGTACTTCAGTCATACGATTAGATTCTAATGCTGACACATTGGGGAGAAATCCGTTACATCAATTTTTGGTCATCTAATCATTTACAATTAGATGGAATGAAGTACACCATGCAAGACTGATTTTACCATAGTAAAATTGATTTCACTATAAGAATTAATTTAATAAACCATATTTTATTAAGTTCTTTCTAGTTCAAACAAGAAACCCCATGAGGAATAATTAAATAAATCCTTATTTATTTGATTTTCCTCTAGGAATAATTAATTAAACCATTGTTTAAATAATATTCATGGTCATATTTAACCTAATTATGAGAAATATTTAGATAAATCATTATTTTTCTTATTTTTCTCTACGAATAATTAATTAAATCATTATATAGTTATTATTCCTCCTTAATTTTAACTAAATCACCTAGAAATAATTAAACAAATAATCATTTGTTAATTATTCCTTAACCACATTCTTGAAATGATAAATAAATCATTTATTTATTTACTATTTCTAAATAAAGGTATTTAAACAATTTAAATAACTTTTCCCTTAAAAAAATTACAATAAAATATTCCAAGTGGTTAGATCTAGATCTTGGTTAATAATATTTTACTATTCTCCATTATCGTGGATAACTCAATATTTTGCTATAAATAGGAGGGTTTTCCCTTCATTATTCACTTTGATCACTTTCATTGTCGAGCTTTGATCATTCTCATTGCTTCTACTACTTTCTTTGCCTCTTGAGATCCCACAGAGTTCAACACATTTTCGGTTTTCTACACCATCGAGAGAGAGAAACTTCTGGATCTAAAGCATTGAGGACAACAAAGAACCCATATCATTTAGGGAGACTGGTAACATCATTATTTTTTCCTTCCCAGGTGTTATAATACATATAAAATTCTTTATATCTTGTCTTGTCTATTTGATGTTTGGATCATTTCTTATTTCTCTTCATTGTTTAACTACTTTTACTGCATAGATTGGGTGTTTTGCAGCATTTGTTTTAACTATCACTTGCATATATAAAGAAGTTAAGTAACCATATTTGCGGTTAGGGAAATTTAAGTAACCATATTTGCGGTTAGGGTTATTTTTCATGGGCACTTGCGTTAAGAATTTACGCTAACAATCAATTTTCATCTTACTTGGAATACTTTCATATGGTATGTGACTTCATTCCTCTTTGATATTGTTTACTTTATTTACTACATTTCAAATGATTCACTTCTCTTTGATAATAGGAATCTATTTTTTTAGTTTTCTTTTTAATGTTAAATGCATATATTAGTTTATTCTTACTTGAAACTCACAGTTTTTGTCTATACTAGATCATGCATTTAAATTTTTCTGTTGTTATAGTAGCCAAATTTTTTTTTTTCAGAATTCAATTACTACGTACTTTGTAATTCTCACAGTAGCTTAGAAGTGAAATTCTTAGTTTTGATTTATTCTTTCCACATAATTGAAATAATAACATTTTTCAATTTCTAGCTTTGTCTTAGCTTAACCCCTAAGTTTTCAAGATTTTTCTATTCATTATAGCAATGTATTTGTTTTATCTTAGCTTTTAAATGCTATCTTATTTATTTTACTTATGTTCATATAGGGATATGTATTGAGTTTACCCTTTGTTTATAAACCTACGTGGTTTAATACTTAGCCATACTGCATATGTATATATATCTAAACTACATTAATCTATTGTATATAACAAAGTATTGACCGCTGTCCACAACACATTATTTACAATGGTACATAACACGATATTGACGACTGTATATAACAAAGTATTGATGACTGTACATAATGCAATATTGCCATAGCATAAGAGACTAACATACAAAATTATTCAAACATTAACCCCTTATTACACAGTAAAATTTGTGTAATAACTTAGACAAACTAACACTTCTAATAATTTCTAAAACACAAGAAATTGAATATAAATATTTCTACATGATGGATACCAATTCGTAAAGACAATTTTCCTTTGAACCACGGGCATCTCCTCAGATCTCTGCCCCGATAAAAGATTGATTTTCTTGAGTGTTGACAAACTATTATGACACTAGCGATGACACTTTTAAGCCAATCTTGCCCCAACAAGTTTGTATAATGGTGTCCTGTTATTCTGGGTTGCTATTTTGCATAGCATTGGCTTTAATTTTGTTTTTTTCTACAAAATTTTACTTTAAAACTCACTTTTCCTCAGCATTGTTTTTTCTTACCTTTTCCGAGTAACTTTCCTCTTTACTGGGGTTTTCTTAGATATTTCTTCTATTTAATTTAATTTAATTTTTTTTTCTCCAAAGGACTTTTTTGGAGAATTTCAGAAAGTATGAAATTCTATCCTATCTCTCTATTAATCCATCTTTAAAAAATTGATACAATTTTCATCAATAGTCATTAATTAAAATATTCCCTGCAAGAGCATAATTGTTCCATATGTCCACATAGTATTTGTCCTATTTACATAAACATACTACTTGCAAATCAAGGGTATTACAAATAATCATTTAGGTTTATTAATTCCTTCAATTTATAATATTAATCCCTTGGGTTTATTGGTGCATTCAACTTATAATATTGATAATTATTTAGGTTTATAAATCCTTGGATTTATAATATTAATCTTGATGGTTTTAATATTTTCCCCTTGAGTTTATCGATCCATTCATCTTATAATATTGATAATTTGTGGGGTTTAATATTCCCTTGGGTTTATAATATTAAATAAAGTGGTTCTGAATATTAATCCCTTGGATTTATAATATTAATATCAAGAGATTATAATCAAGCACAACCAAGTACATCAATAATAATCCCTTCGTTTATAGTATTAGTCCCTCATATGTATAATAATATATTGGGTTTATAACATAATGATTTATGATATTATTCATAGGTTACTTATATTTTTTTTTTGACATAATCGGTTGCTGTATTGAATTCAAAAAAGATAAAATGGGAGTCTGAGCTCCAGAATTACAGAGCATTGAGTTTGAATAACAGAGGAGGAGGAAACCTCAGCGAACCCAAATTCCTGTTTGTTCTGATTATGTTTAACTGTAGAAGAGACTAATCTAGTATAGATTCGGACAAATTGGGATAGCAAGAGACTACATTTGTGAAGCATGATTAAACAAAATTATCATCAGAACCTGTGGACCTGCAGAAGATCACCATCAAGAGCCTGATGGTTCTTAATTTTCTGCGCTGAAATAGGATCAGTTGCTGCCCCAAGCGGATTTCTGATTGCCAGCGAATACTTGGAGTTTAAGACTGCAGAAACCGCAATTGACAAACTGGGCTTAAAGTTCCTAATCATGGAAGAAAACAAAAGTATTCTGCGGCGTTTCTGCTAAGAATGACCAGAGGTTTAGAGCAGGCTCTGTTGGCACAAGCGTCGGCTTCCTTGTTGAGGGAACGGAGGACGTGGATGAACCTAATTTCCTACATTCGCTAAGTGAGTTCATGACATCAGTTTAAGATTTTTTGAAGAGGTAAGTTGGTTGTTGTTCGCTTATGAACCAGAAGGCTGATGATGATTGTCGAATCACCGATCATAGTAGCTGTGTGAATGCAAAGAGTCTGAAGTTGAATAAGTCCTTGATAAAGAGCGAGCGCTTCAGCTTTATTATTGGTTGTGGAGCCAAGACCCCATTCGTAAGCGAGTGCGATGTCACCATTGGCATTACAAATGATTCCGCCCGCCCCTGCTTTGCCAGGGTTTGATTTGGAAGCTCCATCGAAAAATAAGTAGTAGGTGTTGCAACTTTTTAGCCAGTGGGCAAACTCCGTGTCCTTCATTCGGATCTTCCAATTGCTTGTAGGTTTCTTAGTTTTGCTGGTGTCGAGTCTGTGTGACCTATTGCAGAGGTCACGGTTTCTCTGGTCGAGCAAGCTCCCTATGTAGTTCCGCTCTTCGACAACAAGCCCTGCCACATCGATGTTTCACTGGCAATTGGCAGCCACTGTTTCCATAGCGAGACCTCTCGCCTTATTATGTAATCTCCTGATGTCAGTTTCCTTGTCTTTGAAGATTATTTGGTTGCGAGCGAGCCAAATACGCCACAGCATGGTATAAGGAAGGGCGTTCCAGGCTCTTCTTGCCACATGAATTTTCTTACGCTGCCAGGGATAATTCGTTTTCCAAGAGTGTAAGAGCTCAGCGACTGTGCTCTGCTGGCTCCAGGGGAGGTGATCCTTCTGGAAGGCTTCTTTCCAACAAGCAGTGGCAAAGGAGCAACTTATAAAGAGATGCTGAATAGTCTCCTCAGCTGCGGAGCAGTTTGGGCAGCGAGAAGGACCTGATACACCGTGAATTTTAAGGTTATCAAAAGTTAGTAATTTCCCTTTTAAAAGGACCCAGATGAAGAACTTGATTTTGGGGAGGGTCTCAGATTTCCAAACAGTTTTCCAGTGAGACCATTTAGACATCGGGTGATCTCTGTTGCAGATATGTTGATAGGCGGCCTTGACAGTGTAGCTAGTGCCTGAAGGGTCCCAGCAAAAGCAGTCCTCCTCATTTTGTTTTGTGGGAGCGATGCCGTGAAGATGAACCTGTAGAGTATCTAGACTGAGACGTAGCTCTTCAGGGGTATCAGGAAATTGCCATCCTGTCCAGAGATGAGTGTGGAGATCCCATTTGGAAATCTGAGCCAAATTGTGGATCCCTTTGTTGGCCAGATAAGAAAGAATCTGCTGGGTTCCAGGCCAATTGCTAATTGGAGGATGGCCCAAAATTTTGTCAGCTCCTAATCTTATATTGTTTCCCCCCTTGGGAACCTTAGAAATATTTGCAGCGAGAATGGGAATTGCTTTTTTTCACAGTCCCCAGATTTTGGTACAAGCTCGGATGGGAATATCATGATCTAAAAGGAGCTGCCTCGGAAAATTTAAATATTTGACTTCCAGCACTTGCTTCCACCAAGTAGAGTCTCCGTTGATGAACCTCCAGACAATCTTGCCACCGAAGACGAAGTTTAGAAGCTGTGGAGATCTTATCCCTAGCCCACCATGTTCATAGGGTTGGGTGACCTATTTCCAGTTGATGAGATTATATTTCTTTCTTTTAGTCTTTCCCCCTTGCCAGAGAAAGTGGCGGAGGATGGCTTCCACTTTATGATGGAAGCTTGCAGGAGCTCGCAGCAACAAGAATTGATACAGGGGCAGAGAGGATAGGCCAGATTTTAGGAGGGCAAGGCACCCAGCTGGGTTAAGCCAGAGAGAGCCCCATTGCTGCACTTTCTGATTCATTTTGTCAATGATAGTATCCCAGATTTCATCTTTCAAAGAGCCCAGACATACTGGCATGCCCAGGTATGAGAAGTGCCCCCAATCTAGTTTACAGGGGACCCCAAAAATGCTAGCAATGCTTTGAAGAGTATGGGCTGTTGCGTTCCATCCATAGATGTAGCTCTTGAGGTGATTGATCGTGCCTCCGGAAAAACTCATAAATCTGTCTAAGAGTGTTTTGAAGCGGCGAGCTATAATGTTGGAGGCACCTCCCATTAACTAGGTGTCATCAGCAAACTGAGAATGGTTTATGTTTTTGACTCCATTCCCAAATTTAATGCCAGTGATGAGGCCGGTGCGGCGTTTATGGTCAAGGGCCTGGCTGAAGGATTCGGCCATCAAAATAAAAAGGTAGAGGGAGAGAGGGAAACCTTGACGTAATCCTCGTGAAGATTGGAAGGAGGGTCTTGGCCTGCCATTGATAAGGGGGGAGATCCAAGGACCTGAGATGCATGCATGAACTAGGTCGATGAAGGGGGGGGCAAACCCCATTTTCTTAAGGACAGCAAGAAGGAAAGAGTGTCTTACTCGATCGAAGGCGTTGGCTAAGTCCAGTTTCAGAATGAACCCATTTTCTTTTCTGACTTGACTACAGTGAATAGCCTCTCGCACCAGCAGAATGGAGTCAGAAATTTGTCTATTGGCGAGGAAGCCTCCTTGATTCTCAGAGATGAGGGAGGGAAGAATGGGTTTGAGGTGAGTAGCTATGATTTTGGACAAGATTTTATAAGAGGATTTGCAAAGAGAAATGGCCAGAAATGAGAAAAGGTTGAGGGTCAATTTTCTTTAGGAAGGAGGGCAAGCTGAGTAGCATTTGTGAAGCCTCCAATTTTATTCTTGCGCTGGATCCATTTTATCATCTTGACAAGATCTTTTTTGATGGTCCCCCAGTGTGATCGATAAAAAATAATGGGGAAGCCATCAGGGCCAGGGGCCTTGTCTGGCTGGAGAGCCCAAATGGCTTTTTGAATTTCCTCTTCATCAATGTCCTTGGTAAGCTCTGCATTAACATCTGCACTAATTTCTGAAGGTAGGTATTGTAGCAGATTTGAGTAATCTTCAGCCTCTTTGGTTTCAGTTAGGAGCATACTGAAGTGCTTTGAGGCTGCCTTTTTTATAGCTTCTTGAGAGGTATGAAGTTGGCCTTCATCATCAATGATGGAGGTGACATTATTTCTGACTTTTCTAGTAGTGGTCTGTTTTTGAAGGAAGGAGGAATTTTTGTCCCTTCCTTGCAGCCACAACTGACGTGATTTGATCCTCCATTTCTGCTCCTCCATACGATTGGCACGGTAGAGATGAAAATAAAGATCGCTTTCTCTTGCTTTGTGGTCCATGGACAAACCATGTTCCTCTATGGTATTATGGATCTGTTCCAGTTTATATTTGATCTCAGCTTTGACTTTCTCTGGCTCTTTAAAGTGGTTTCTGGCCCATTCCTTTAGAGCGCTTTTGGTCCTTTTTAACTTTCTTTCCCAAATAAAGCTTGGCGATCCTTCAATATGCTGACACCAAGTTTGCCTCACAATTTGGTCTACAATAGGCAGGTTGTTCCACAACAAACTGTACTTAAAAGGAATGGGGCCTAGAGGACTGTGGGTTTCAAGAGTTAACGCTGTGAGATAGTGATCAGAAGCAGCAAAGGGTAGAATAACAGAAAAAGCCGTGGAGAAGGAGGAGATGAGTGAGATATTCACCAGAAACCTGTCCAACCGATCCATAATATTTTCCTTGCCCAATCTACGGTTATTCCATGTGTATCTTTTTTTTTTGGGGGTGACATCAATAAGATCATGGGCCTGCATAATAGTTTCCAGCTGCGATCTGTAGGGATCGTGAATAAAGCAGCCCCCTTTCTTTTTGTTGGCGTGGAGTATGAGATTAAGATCTCCTCCAAGAATGATGATGCTGCAATCTTCATTATCAATATCGATTTGGAGAGAAGTCCAACACAATGCTTTATCCCTGTAATGGTTTGGAGCATATACATTGTAGATGATGATTTTTTGATTACTCATGAGATTATCTAGGGTGACTTTGATCCAAAATTGGTTGATAGAATTTGAATGGCGCTTCCAAGCAGTATGGCTCCAAAGGGTGGCGATCCCCCCTGAAGCTCCCCTTGATTCGCTAATGCTTCCTTCGTATTGCTTGAGGCGATCAATAATCCCTCTCATTTCTTGGTATCCCTGCTTTGTTTCTTGTAATAGTAAAATTCCTCGCTTTTCCTGAGTTATCAGATCATTCAGAGCTGAAATCTTGGAGGGGTCCCCTAAACCCCTGCTGTTCCAAGATAGAACTTTCATCATTGGGTGAGAGGGGTACGGAGAGTTGCTCGCCCTCCCTTATTTTTGGTTTCCACATCCTTGTTGTTTTGCCCCAAAATGTAAGTTTCAATAGGGTTTTGAGTGCCCATGGCAATGTATTTTTGGGCATTTTCTTCCCTCTGTTGTTTAGTCGATCTCCTACTAGGTCCGTGCTTCCTGTGAGTGTCCAGGTTGGCCCCATGTTCTTTGGCAGAGCTTCTGGTAGATCTAGGTGAGGGAGGGTCATGAGAGAAAGAAAGGGAGAGGTTTGTGGGGGAGGAAGGAGCGAGAGTGCCGTCCTGGGATGGAGGCAGGGTGATGGGGGGGTCATCATCGAGGGAAATGGAGATGAAAGGGTTAGAGGACTCCAAGGGATTGGTATGCTCCAAGGATTTCTTAGGGGGAGAGGGCGGAGGAGACGAGGAGGAGGAATGATTAGGTTTGAAGGGAGCAGATTTGGGAGGAGCTACAGCAAGCGAAGCGGCAGTGGTATTTTTCCTTTTTACAGTTTCCCATTGTTTCTCAGGCTGAATAGATTCATCAATAGCAATTTTAGTGCATTGGTTGGCAAAATGACCGTACTCGTGACATACCTTTCATTTGAATGGGATTTTCTCGTAGTCCAACTGCTGAATGTGTGTCCAGTCATCCACCTTCAGTTTGATTGCCTCTGGGAGACCCTTGCCAAGATCAACTTCCACACAAATGCACGCACATGCTTGCATATTGTCCTTGGGCTCACTCCTGTCAATGTACTTCCCCACAGCGTTGCCGATGGCGCGAACCGAGTCATCTCCCCAGCAATGGAGCGGGAGATGCGGAAGCCGGACCCAGATAGGGACAACACTAGGGATATCCAACTCGGGGTCAAAGTCTGGCGTCCATTTGTTCAAGTACAGCCCTCTGGAATCCATAAAATAGGGCCCATTTCTAAAGATTAAGTCCTTATCAGCTTTGGTTTCAAAATGAAAAGTGTAGTAACCTTTCCCGCAGAAACGAATGGAAATTTTTCCACTGACTTTATCAACCCATTTTTTCTCGATCCAACGTTGAACAGATTTAGGAGAAGGCCATAAACCTATGAATTTCCCTATGAGACCCCTCTCAACGAGGGAAAGAGCAGCCATTCTTGGCAAGGCTGGAGGCAGAACGACCTCTTGCAAGCCATCGAGCTTCTTGAAGAACTTAGAGAGAGAAGGACGAGGGCACTGAAGCGGAAGAGATTTGACAAGGGTGGAGAACGCAATTTGTGCATCGAATCCCACCGAAGGTCCGTCCTGAGAAGCCATAATCGGCCAGAGTCAAGATAAAAAATGGATGACCACAAATCCCATCGCAGTCAATGAGTAAGGGCCAAGGAAGGCGCCGTGGAGCAGGACCAGCGAGCCTCGCAACTTCAAAACACCGCACAGAAGAAAGAGAGAACAAAGCGCCGCGCGACCCAGTCAATGCGCCGCACAGGAAAAGGACAGCAGGCCTTCCATAGGTTACTTATATTAATATTAGTGTTTATAATGTATTTTTGGGTTTATAATAATTATTACTGTACAATTTTAAGGTCACAACCAAGCGAGACACGAAATTGGTGTATGAGACCCCCTTGTTTGTGGGACAAGGGTCCCACCTCCGCGCAATTATTTGAGTGCTTAGTCTATGAAGGCATACATACTCTAACCCCCTCTAGTTTTGAACTTGTGACCTCTTAAGAGGAAACATATGTTCTTAACCATTAGGCCCACTAAAGCTGTATGAACTTAGGGTTTATAATCTTGGGTTTTATAACATTGGTATTTTATATTAGGGTTTAATATTGTGACACTAGAATGGTATAAAAATATATCTAGCATCACATTACAACAATCATTTTCTTTTCTCGATTTAGGCATATGTGATCCATAACTTGTATGCTAAGAAATATTTTGGTGAAAATCACATAAGAGAAAAAATTTGTCGACGCATTTTAAACCATCAAATGTTGTTCATCTTCAAGACAATATAAATAACGATATCTTGGCATAAAATTAAATAGATGTAGAAAGATGTTTTCTAGTCATTATAATATAACAACTATTTTTTACTAAGGAATTATTGTGTATTAATAAACACCTTTTTTAAGTAAGATTTGGATGTTTGGATCATTTCTTATTTCTCTTTATTGTTTAATTACTTTTACTGCATATATCGGGTTTTTTGCAGAATTTTTTTTAACTATCACTTGCATATCTAAAGAAGTTAAGCAACCATCCTTGTGTTAGTCTTATTTTTCATGGGCAGCTAAAGTGAGATCTTTTCGTACACTTGCCTTAAGAATTTATGCTAACAATCGGTTTTCATCTTACTTGGAATACTTTCAAATGCTATGTGACTTCATTCCTCTTTGATATTATTTACTTTATTTACTAAATTTCAAATGATTCACTTCTCTTTGATAATATGAATCTATTTGTTTAGTTTTCTTTTTAAAGTTAAATGCATCTATTAGTTTATTCTTAATTGAAACTCATAGTTTCTATCTATACTATATCATGTATTTACTTTTATGTTGTCATAGTAGCAAAAAAAAACTATTTTAGAATTCAATTACAATATACTTTGTTATTCTCACAGTAGCTTACATGTGAAATTCTTAGTTTTGATTTATTCTTTCCACATAATTGAAATAATAACATTTTTCAATTTCTAGCTTTGTCTTAGCTTAACCCCTAAGTTTTCAAGCTTTTTCTAATTTGTTTTAGCTTAGCTTTTAAAGGCTATCTTATTTATTTTACTTATGCTCATATAGGGATATGTACTGAGTTTACCCTTTGTTTATAAACCTACGCGGTTTAATACTTAGCCATATTTCATATGTATACATATCTAAAATACATTAATTTATTGGATATAACACAATATTGATGTAGAAATATGTTTTCTAGTTGTTATAATATAACAACTTTTTTTTACTAAGGAATTATTGTATATTAATAAACACTTTTTTTTAGGTAAGAGTTGACAAATAACTATAAATAATCAATTAAATTAATTTTTTTATTATAATCATTAAATGTTAATTGAAAGGAAGGTCATAAATAAATAACTAAAATTGAATAATACTTTGGTCATACTAATAAAATAACTAAAATAAATAACACTAAGAAAAAATAAAAATTAAGACAATTTAAAAAACAAAACAAAAAAAAATAGAATCATGAATTAAATTAATTTTATTATTATTAATAATAATATTTAAATGAAAAGGAAGGTCTTATAGAAATAACTAAAATTTAATAATAAGGTAAAACATAATTGTTCCAAAGAATAAAAATAATAATAAGAAAGAAATAAATTAAATTAAATTAAATTAAAATAATAATACTATAAAAATGTAGTATAATATAATAAAAATATAAGAAAAAATATAAGGAATACAAGGCATCGATCCAACACCTACCAGTACTCCAACAATCATATCTATTTAGATTGATATGTCTCCTTTCAATTTCCAAGTCTTCCCTAAACTTACGGTGATGAAAATGATCAATTCTTGCAATGACCCTAGCATTTTCATGCACATGTGATGTTTTTTCTTTTCCACGTGTTCTTCCAAAGCAGAGGAGTGAGACCTTCCATGTTTTATGTCGGTTGCATGCAGATGAATCCTCTCATTTATTTAGTGACTAGTTTCAACAATGTATGGAGTCCCACAGGAGCCTGGCATGACCTAAACACCTTGCCCATCTTTGGGGTTCATAGGGCCCTTCACCGATTGTATTGAACATAGAATAATTTTTAGGGGCCTAAATGTAAAAGGAACCTAATCCTTCTTTAGGATCCTTGTAATCTTGTCTGTGGCCCCTTGGATCATTAGACAATGCACCCCTAAAAGTCGATCCTGAAGATATTTTTATTTCTAGTAACTTTTCAGCCTTAAGGAAAGATATAAGGCATTGGTGCCCACTATAATAATTCTTATTAAAAAAATTAAGGAGATGATTTTTTTCCTCATTGAGGTGGTTTTCATCAGAAACCCATAACGTCCGAGTGGCTAAGGCATTGAGAATACCTAGCTTTTGAGTAGGGAGATGATGTGAATTAGCATGAAGATATTGCTTATTGTGAGTTTTTTTTTCTAAAAACCTGATGGGTCAAAGAACCATCATATCTTTCTGAAATAAGAAGGTCGAGGAAACACATGCTACCATTGCTTTCACATTACATATTAAACTTTATAGAACTTCATTGATTGTTAAAATTTTGGAAAAAGAGCTTCAACTTTTCTTGACCATGAGACAAGATGACGCAAGTGTCATCAAAAAATATTTTCCAAAGCTTACACTGGAATGGGGCTAAGTACAAGGCCTTGGATTTAAAGTCCTCCATGCATAGATTTTCCACTATACGGGAAAGGGGGAAACGCACGACCACCCCACATGTTTGTTCATAAAATTCCCTTTTAAAACTGAAGAAGGTAGAGGTAAGACAAATTTCAACCAAATAAGTTGTATATCGATTCATAATGTTTTTGATGACTTCAATGAAATCGTTAATGGGGATATTAGTGTACAGTGATACCACATCTAAACTCATCAGATTATCACCAAGATCCAACCTTATACCATTTAACCTATTGAGAAATGAATACAAATATTTGATAAGGGATTGAGTCTAGCCAACAAGAGGTTACATCTTATTGGCTTAAAACTTAGCAAGAATATAGGTCGAACCCTTGCTACATTACATTTCCATTTATTCACTGTCACATTTAAAGATTACAATTTGGCTTTAAAATTAGCAAGAATATAGGTCGACCCCTTTCTACATTACATTGCCATTTATTCACTGTCACATTTAAAGATTACAAAATTGGGGCTTAATATCAGGGTTTACAATATTCGGGTTTATAATATTGGGTATATAATATTAGGGTTTAATATTGGTTTTATTATATATAATAGAGGGGCTTAATATTACGGTTTATAATAGTAATATTAGGTTTTATTATATTGGGTTTTTTAATATTAGAGTTTTATATTATGATTTAATACAATGATGTTTGACTGGTAGAAAAATCTATCGAGTGGCGCATTACAAAAAACATTGTCTCAATATCATATTCAATCTCACAAACATTTTTGCAATGTAAAATTACATTGCAGTTTATTCAATATCACATTGTGACATCATAAAATTGAGGTTTAATATTAGGTTTATGATAGTATGGGATTTTAATATTTGGTTTATAATATGAATGTTTAATATTTTGTTTATAATTTATAATATTAGGGTTTAATATTATCTTTTAAGATAGTATCCTTAGCATTTATAATATCAATCCTAGAGTTTATAATATTAATTAATTTGGCAATCATTGTTCCAATGTTTATAATTCATTGGGTTTATAATACTAACCAATCTCACAGTGTTGCAATGTTTATAATCCCTTGGGCTTCTAATATTAATAATCTCTTATGTTTATAATATTGACAATCCCTAGGGTTTATAATATTAATCTGTTTGTTTATAGTATCAATGTTATTGTTTATAAACCTAAGGTTTATAATCATAGGGTTCAAAATATTAATTTATTTGGGTTTATAATCCCTTTGGTTTGTAATATTAGTACTAAGGTTTATAATTCTTTGGGTTTATAATGTTAATAATCCCTACGGTTTATCAATCTCTTTGGTTTGTGATATTAATCCCTAATATGTATAATAATATATTCAGGTTTACTATCGCACGATTTATAACATTACTGTTAGGTTTAACATTAATCCTAGCGTTTAAAATATTAATATCTCTGGTTTAATATTAACCCTGGTTTATAATATTAATCCTAGGGTTTATTAATCCCTTGGGTTTATAATATCAATCCTAGAGTTTAATTTTAATCCTAGGTATTAAAATTTTAATCGGTTGGGTTTATTAATCACTTGGGGCATAATCCCTGGGGTTTATAGTATTAATAATTCATTGAATTTATAATATTAATCCCTAATATGTATAATAATATATTATGGTTCATAATATTGGTGTTTATACTATTAATCTTTGGTTTTATATGTTAATGTTAGGGTATATAATATTCATCCTAGGGTTTAATATTAATCCTTTGGTTTAATATTGATCCATTGGGTTTAATAGTGATCCTACTTTTAATAATATTAACCCCTTGGGTTTAAAATTGATCCCTTGGGTTTATAATTCCTTGTGTATAATTCCTTGTGTTTAATTCTCTCCAAATGATAGGGCTCGAAACCTACCTCTAATAGTTTCCTAAGGAACATGGATAACAAGAAAAAGAATCATCTTCCATGACAATCCCTTCCCAGTAAACCTTTTAGCAGCTGAAGGAGCTTCCATTTTTGAATTTGTTCCTTTTCCAGCCCAACCTCACCACCCTAGAGTCATTCAACAAGAGAAGATTAGGGGGGATATTCCGTGGGAATACTTCGATGGGGCATCTAACCCTCAAAACATATGTAGGGTAGGCCTATCCATTCATGAACCATCAGGAAAAATCCTTAAAGCGCCAGTCAGCCTTGGTCAGGGGACTAGTAATTTCACAGAATTGAAAGCTCTTACTTATTGCTTTATTGGTTGTCGTCTCTTGATATGAGAGATGTTAAAATATTTGGGGACACTATGAACATCATAAAATGGTTTAATGGAACTCAAAGATGTCAAAATTTCCTTCTTTATCCTTTTCTTGATGACATGAAACACTTAAAATCATTGTTTAACTAGATTACTGCTTGTCACATTTATAGGGAATGGAACAGTGAAGCAGACCTCCTATCTAAGGAGGGCGCTCGTCAATATATGGGGCTTTGCGTAGCTATAGTGGTCGAATGTGGTCTGATCCAAGGGATCAATCAACCTCCCTTCACTCATTAATCTCCAACTTCTCATAATTTATTTTTATGATATTACAGGTCTGCTATAACTCTTTTCGTTTGTCATTTTCTTATCTATCAAAAATGTGAACTATATTTTAACTATCATGTCTCTGTTTCAGATTGTTTTCCTCCATGAGGAGATCGAGATAGGTTTTTCTCTCCGCTAATACTTTATGCTATAAGAAAACTCTAAAAATTGGATCGGTGCCTACCACCCAGTTTTTTCTTTTTGATGATAACATATAGACATAGTCTGTTTTCATCCCTATTTCGGGGTTTCTTCTCTAATAGAATGGGATGCCCACGGATTGAATGGAGACGTCATTTTTATGATCAGATTCGGGAGGATCGATGCATAAATCTCCTCATCAGCTGCAACTCCATCTTTTCCTTTATTTTAAAAAATGGGGAAAATGAAGTTCTTTGAATGCCACATGCATATACTATGTAACCTTCTACTTTTTTTAATAAACGGTTCGATTTTTTCTTTGGAATTTTTTTTTCCTTATGTTTAATATTAATCACATAGGTCTACCATACTAATAACTTTAGTTTATTAATCCTTTGTGTTTATAATATTAGCAAACCTTCAATTTTATTAGTCCCTTGGGTTTATAATATTAATCCCATGGGCTTATGATCCTTATGGTTTTGAACCCTATACTCAATCTCATGGGTTCATAATATAAATCCCTTGGATTTTTGATATCGAACCTTTTGGATTATTGATCCCTTAGGCTTATAATATTTACATTAGGGTTTATAATATCAATAATCCCATGGGTTTATAATATTAATCCCTAATATTTATAATAATATATTATGTATTATAATCTTACTTGTTATAATATTAATCTTTGGTTTGATATATTTATGTTAGGGTTTATGATATTCATCCTTGGATTTAATATTGATCCACTAGGTTTATAATCCCCTCAGTTTATAATTAATCCCTAGGGTTTAAAATATTAATCTCATAAATTTATTAATCCCTTTGGGTTTGTAATATTAATAAGCACTTGGGCTTATTACTCATTTTTGTTGATAATATTAATCCTTTGGTTTATAATATTAATAATCCCTTGGGTTTGAAATATTATTCCTTCAATTTTAAAATATTGTTAATACCATAGGTTTATAATATTAATCCCTTGGGCTTATTAGTCCCTTGGGTATGTAATATTGATCCATTTTGTTTATAATATTAATAATTCCTCATGGTTGTGAATGCATTGGGCTTATAATATTAATTATTTGATTTATTAATTCATTCACTTTTCAATATTTATCCCTTACGATTATAAGATTAATAATTCATTGGGTTATAATGCACTGGATTTAAAATATTAATCCCTTCCGTTTATTAATTACTTGTATTTTTAATATTAATGTCTTGAATTTATAATATCAATCTCTTTAGTTCATTAATCATTTCTGTTTATAATATTGATCCATTGGGTTTATTTAATATTATTCCCTTGGGTTTATAAAATCAATAATATATTGGGTTTAATATATTATTCATAATATCAATAATAATATACATTTTATTATTTATATTAATACTATAATTATATATCTATTTGTTTTTTGTCGATCAAAGTCTAGTTTATATTATCACATCAAAATTTACACCATAGAACAACATAGATGTGTTACATTTAGGAAACCCATAAGGCATGAAGTTCCTACAAAGACTTGGGTGATCGCGAAGGCATATGATGCACTTGTTTATTGTTCGCACAATATTACAAAAAAACGAGAACAACATTATCATCATGGAGGAGGGTGCTGAGGACCTGCCGGAGGAGCCGTGAAGATGCATCCCTCGTTGTGCATATGGTAGTCAATATGGTCAACCTGGGCCTCTAAAGCTCGGAGGTGGTCATGAGAGCGCCATAGAAGAATATGCGGACTCTCGAGAGCTTCAAGGGTCTTATTATGAAGGTGTTGAATAACATTAATGTATTTCATGAGTTCATTGCGATCTTCATACCTTTGTTGGTGCAAAGTGTCTTGGTTGTGCTGGATATGATGGAGTTGGGCAGAAATTGATTTAAGGGTGGTGGGAGCCTCATCTTGACCCGATAAATGATCCAGATATATTGCCATGGCTACCATCGAGTGTTGAATCTTGGTGGATTTCGAGTGTGAACTCGAGTCCCCGAATACCTCGTGATTCTCCATGCCATGCCCAAGGCCAACATGCCAAGCCCGACCTCTTTCTCTCAGAATGCACTCGTCTAACACCCCCCACCCTTTGATGGGCTGCAACTACAAGTCACCTCAAGCCCAATAGTCCATAAAACCACCGCACCATCCCCACAACCGCAGTCAATTTTATCACTGAAAATCTCCCGAGTTCCATGGAAGAAAGTCACTATACTACCACGAGTCGCAACGCCACCCTCGGATGAGGTGCACATTCGCCACCTTTCGCAAATTCTAAATGCAGGAGAGCCATAATGCTCAGTGAGCCCAAGGAAAAACCACATTGGGAGCTGGCCAGGGTAGGACACTTCCGATACAATCCACTGGCTTGCTTTTGTCGCCTAGGTGAAGCAGTAGAACCGTCCGTCAACATGAACTCCCTCAAATGAAAAATCACCCTCACCACCTTTACCCGTCTCCTAGTGCATCGTGTTATTGTCGTTGCCAGGAATCCTCCCAACGTTCAGACGCCAGCTACAGCTTCCCGAATACACTTTCCCCCACCTCATCTCATGTCAGCGAAGCTCAAGCCAAGGCTTGAGATCCAACTTCTGCTTATCTATGAAAACATGATCACCAATGTTCACCATCGTGTAAGAATGTCGAATGAACATTCTCTCGTCCGCTGCATGCTTATCTGCTACCTCTTCTACCGTGAGTTCTCCTTCCTCGAGAATCATTACCTCTCAAGCATGGGAGTTTAATGAGTCGGTGGACACGTGGATGAGGGCTGGTCTGGCCATAACTGTCCATTGTCCACTTGTCTTGATGATTGGACACCCCGAGAAAGGAATAATTATATATCTATTAATATTAATATTAAAACTATAGCATTGACATATACCTGCATATGTGAAGTACATTTACTAATGTGGTTGGGAATGTGTTTGATATACATCTATTGACGTATATCAACCACATTTAACATTTATTAATATGGTTGTTCAAATATTTAGAGGTGTCACCCATACACTAGTACTGTAGGAGAATACAAGTAATATGAAAGCAAGTCCCATCAATAAATTTGGCCTTTCGCATTTTTGTGTTTGAAATCGATTTGCGAATAATCCCACCGGGTGAAAATGTGAAGCTGGGTTACACTTTTTGCCCTTTTTTGAGAAAAAAATTTCATTTTTTTCGGTTCTTCAACTTTCTGCAAACTATAACAATTTTTCTATGTAGAATTTCATTCTGCGATAAAAATAAAAGTTGTGAGAAATTTTGTTAGCTTTCTATTACTTATTTTTTGAAATTTTTTTATGCAGATTTGATATGTCAACTTAGCGTTTCTTTGAGTGTGTGTTTCTTAACAATCAAAGGATTAATAAGAAGTCATGTTATGACACAATGTTGTATTCATTGAAAATTTATGTTTTTGAAAAAACAAAATGTGTTACAACAATCTAGACAGAGTCTACTTTGTTTTCGTCATATTTACAAAGCTAATGGATGCATATCATAATTACTAGAATTTTTTGAACTGGTCCAATACGAAAAACTGCGTATTTTGGATATGTTTCGCGTCGCATGAAATTTCTTAACATATAAGCTATAAATTAAAAATCTAAAAGCTACCCATTAGAGACGACGGACCAATGTAATGCCCCATAATTTTTTCATTTTTTTTTACAATGTTTTTTGGGAGATACAAAATTTTGATTTCACTGAATCACAATGACCCTCAAACATTGTTTGCACCCATTTTATTAGAAAAATAATTAAAATTAATAAACATTTATGAAATTCCATAAACGTTATATTTCCTAAAAGTAGATTCAATTCTGAAAATGCTTGTCTTGGTTCTGACAGTTAATTAACAACCTTTCATGGAGTTTAATTAGTCCAAAGTTGCAGAACCGTTTTCAGAGCCTGGTTTTTGCGTAATTGGTGACGCATTAGTTCGGTCGAACTTTCAGTCCAAGTTTGGAAGAACTATGTTTTCTGCTTAATACTCGTTAAATCTAACGTCTTAATAGTTCGGACGAACTTTTGATCAAAATTTCGGCTGAACTATTCTATAACTCTCCGTCGGCCGGAAAATTTTGCGGAGCCCCCTACTAAAACACATTTCGCGTCAATGTAAATTGCCGCGAAATGATTCAGAATTTTCGCACATTTCACACACTTCATCTCATTTTACAAATATTTTGGTTTGGGTTAAAAAAAATTTCTTCAAAGTTTGGGTTTAAGAATATTTCTTGGAAGCAAATTGATTTTTTGGAAGGCATTTCTTGGAGGTTTCATTTCTTGGAGGTTTCTTCAAAGTTTGGGTTTAAGAACATTTCTTGGAAGCAAATTGATTTTTTGGAAGACATTTCTTAGAGGTATGTACGTGTTTTGAGTTGAAGTAAATCTTTTGAGCTTCGTTTCATTTTTGTAAAACATTTTTCTCTCAAATTTTTTAAAAAGTGTGTTTTGGATTGGAGTATGTATTTTTTACAAAAAATTTAGATTGAAATTTTTTAAATTAAATCTTTTGTGATATTTTTTGTAATTGAGTTATTGTCTAATATTTTGAAGGAATTTTTTTGAACTTCATACCCTATTATCATGGGAAATCGAAGAACTTGTGTGAGAAAATATGATTGAAAAAGAGACCCTGAGGCACGTAGAGAAGAAACAAGACAATATCGCAAAAGAAAGTTAGAAGCCCTCTCAAATATTGAAGAGGAAAATCAACCTCAAGCAGAAATTGAAGCAGGTATGTAAATGTAAATATTATGATCTATTGATATATTTTTAAAATTTTCCCAATGTAAAATGTGAAGCTTAATTTTTATTTGATGAACTAGTTTGAAAAATATTTTGTTTAATGTAAATAGACAGAAATATTCCTAAAAATATTGAAGAAGAAAATCAACCTCAAGCAGAAATTGAAGCAGGTATGTAAATGTAAATATTATGATCTATTGATATATTTAAAATTTTCCTAATGTAAAATGTGAAGCTTAATTTTTATTTGATGAACTAGTTTGAAAAATATTTTTTTTAATGTAAACAGACAGAGACACTCCTCAAAATATTGAAGAAGAAAATCAACCTCAAGCAGAAATTGAAGCGGGTATGTAAATGTAAATATTATGATCTATTGATATATTTAAAATTTTCCTAATATTTATCGACATAGTTATTAATTTAGTGATTTATTGAATATGTACTATTTTTTCGAATATGTATAGATGAAATCACTATCGATAATGAGACGTTAGAAAATGTTGACACTCACACATATGCAGATAAAAAACCTGACCATGTTACATGATATCATGTCAACCGCATTTTTGAAAAGTATTTCTTAAATGAGCAAGTGACAGTTCATGCTC
This sequence comes from Pinus albicaulis, assembly GCA_034641835.2. Taxonomy (NCBI): domain Eukaryota; kingdom Viridiplantae; phylum Streptophyta; class Pinopsida; order Pinales; family Pinaceae; genus Pinus; species Pinus albicaulis. The sequence continues at coordinate 472,458,555 of CM076571.1, forward strand.
AAATGTTGAAAGGTCTCCTATCATTAAGAAAATTAAAAGAAGCGACGACACTATTAGGTATTCGAAAATCAACCAAAGATAAAAAAATGAATGAAGAGGTGATAAAAAATATGAGTAGTGCGATAAAGTCAATTAAGAGATCTAGACATAAAGATGTTTCAAATATACGTAGAGGAATATAGATGGCAATAGTTTCACCAAGTACTCAAGAGAATCGTTTGATAACATCTATGGCACGAGCATTGGGAACCTCACGAAAAACTCTACACAAACATCGAAAATTTCGACTACAAATAGATGTAAATGATGAACTCGCTTGTTGGAGAGCTATTTGTAGGCAACCATACAAAGATAGACTTGGAGAAAATGTTAAAAAAATAATATATGAATATTGGAAGAACAATTCGCGTGTTTCACCAACTGCAAGACATGTGATGCAAAGAAGACACGAAATTAGTACGAAGAACATGAAAAAAATCTCTTGGAAACCACTTAGATAGAGTTATTCAACAAGTTCAAAAAATAGAATCATCAAATTCATGTTTCACTCAGTGCTTTTGTTCAACAGAAACCATGGTATGTAAAACCTATCACCGTACGCGACACTTGTTGTTGCTGTTATCATGTGGAATTTGAGTTATATTATGACACATTCCTTGATTTCGGTAGAACATTATAGAAGGATTCTCCTCCTCCTTCCACTATCCGTGAATTCATATCTCAAATTCTATGTGAAAGAGAAAGCGACGAAATATTTTACAAAAAAAAATGTGTTGGTGGTAAAAAATGCGATGATTGTGGAAATTTGACTAAATTTCAAAACAAATATCGTATTGATATAGTTGATCAATCATTGTCCAACATGAAAGTGAAATGGAAGAGATATGAATATATCGGTACATCGATTCAAGGTGCAAATAGTGTTAAAAGAATCGAATTACGAGAAGACGAAATTTTTCTGGTAGACTTTTTGGTATTTTTTCCAGGCAACTGACTGAACAAGCCAATTCCTGCCAGAGCTCGATGGCAAGACGCAGTAATTCAAAGTCCCCGTGAATTTTTCCCATAGACCATTTTGTCGCTGATTGATTTTAAAATCTGCCACATTTAAAGTTCTAATAAAAGAAATTCGTAGTGAATACTATCATTCCCCGAATGTCTCCATGTCTGTCCATATTCTATATATATTAGTCCAACAAAAATGTCGATCATATAGAAAGCACGTAGTGAAATCGTCATATAATTAAAGAATATCACTTATATCACATCTATCGTACACATGATACATGTTTTGTACAACATTGTTTTGGAAAAATTTATGATTCATTGAAAAATCATGGAATAACATTAAATGAACATTGGATATGGTCAGACGGATGCGCAGGTCAATTCAAATCTGCACGATCATTATTTGGTTGTGTTGTCTTCATAAGACCTGCATTAAACATTGTTGGAATTTCTTTGAAACTGGCCATGAAAAGGAGAACATGACGGTGCAGGAGCATGCATAAAACAAGTACTTCGAAGATATCAAATGAACCACTCTGCAAGCCGACTTGTGAATGCTCAAGAAGTTGTTCAATGGTGCATCGCTGCTCTAAGCCATGAGAGAAACCCATCAAGAGAAGCTAGTGAAGGTACATTCAATTTAATTTATATTGAAATCTAATTTTAAACATTGTATTTATCATGTAATGATTATTTTTTAATTGTATTTGATATCATATTTACAAATTCTTTTTTCAATTTTCATAAAGGTTTTTTCCTGCATATTAACTTAGAGATCGAGATAGATCAATTGGAAATGACGTTGAAACAATAAATGGGTGTAAAAGGGACTTCAAAATTGCATTCAATTCAAAAAGTTGTCTACAAATGGTTACCATAAAGATTTATTTTATTTTCTCCAATCATGAGTCCACGATTTTTCAGAAACAAAATGTATGTGAATGATTGGAAACATACAGAGCTAAATACAAAGGGAAAAATCTCTGTTGCAATGTTTGAAGAAATGCAATCAGAGGAAACTACAATATCATCCGATGGTGATCGAATTTCTGATCTTGTTAGAGAAGGTAACATTTGAATTACTTTCTAATGATTTAAAGATCTAGAAATAAATTTAAATATGCATAATTAAATGTTAAATTTATTTTATTGTGCAGGAGATGTTTTTTCTGTAATTGCACCTATTGACAATGATGAAAATGTGAAGTATTATTTGATGCGTTGCACCAAACGAAAAATTAAATTATTACAAGGCTTTAATGATCACGGATTTCAGTATGACAGAGGGTCTATTATACTGAAAGGTTATTTTTTCAAACAAACTCATCAAAGTGGAGACTTTGTTTACTTTGAAGACTATGAACCTAATTCCATAAGTTGTGAATATAGTCACTTGGTGTGTGCAGCATGCATAAAGTTGATAGGAGTTCAATCAAAGAGAAAATCGAAAATTAAGAAATGGAAAATGTCAAAATCCGATCATGAACGGATTATTGAGGATGGACTTCCATTAGAATTTTTTTGAGTGAAGTGTCCAACAATTTATTATCTTTAGATTAAATATGTCTTAGAACTTCCAGTACTCAACTAAAAATTGAGCTGCTTATGTTATTTGTGGTTTGCACATGTTACAAATTGTTTGGGTACAAGCATGTGCTCTAGTATAAACTGAAAGTAGTTTTTCTATACATGTGCATTGATGAAAAATGTTATATGTATTGGATATATATATATATATATTCTAGAATGAAATTAATTGTTCTTGTATATGTTTTCCGACCGTATGGTACAAATTATTTCACTTTATTTTATAAGGTCAGATTCGGTCCCCATATGGCCTAGCCTCCAAGGGATGAGATAACAAGTGGTTGTCCCCACTTGCCCAAATCTCAACTTTTAAGTACAATTTTACTGTTTATGGTGGGCATCTTACATGATGTCCTAGCCAAGGATAGATTCTCTTTGTTTCAAGTTTCCGGTAAAAGTTGTCACCGAATGACCTACTAGGATATTATAAATACTAGCTTTGTAAGATCATTTGGCATTCGGAAAAATTCGAAAGTCTTAGACTGCCAATCAATTTAAAGTATCATTCACCCTAGGGAGTGTAAAATATTCAATGTAGGTTGGTGACGATGCTCACTCCTAGCTTGAAGCAGCTCCAATGACCAATTCTTTAATAAATTCCAATGCACTAGACCAAAGTTGGTGACCTACTTTGTTTTTCACCCAAGAAATTCCAAGGTACTCTTCTTGCCTTTGGCCCCCAAAACTAAAATAGAGTTATAGGAAGGTGAAGAAAATTTTTTTCACTGCTAGGAATTTGGTCACATCCCTAATCTCCCCTTATCAAAAAGTTCCTATCTACTACATTATCCAGCGTGTACTCAAGATCACTATTTCGTAATTAGAATATCACAATAAATTAAGTTCTCACAAAAATACATGGAATGCCATTACGACACTCATCTAACAATGGGGAGCTCAAAACCTAGAAAGCTCTTCGTCCCCTTAATAATAATGTGTTTAATTTAGTCTTTTAGGTGAGGATTAGGTGTGAATCTTGTTTTCACATACAAAAATAATTAATTTTTTAATTCCATAAATTTGATTATTCACCAAAATACATGTCATATCCACTATTTGTCTCTCCTACAAATTCCCGTTATTTTATTAAAATATGATTTTATCTCACCCAACTATCACATGTTCCTAAATTTACTCCTAATTGTTCCCTATGACCTAAATCTACTCCTAATTGTTCCCTATGCTGCTTTTCCCTTACTTATTTTTAGAAAGTTATTTTCCTAGATCCATCATAACTATGGATCTATCAAGCGCCGAGAGGGATCAAATATCTAGAGGTGCAAACCTCTTTTTTGAGTGCAAAACTTGAGGAAATGCTTGCACCTCGAGAGATTTGATCCCTCTCGGCACTTGATAGATCTGTAGTTAAGATGGATCTAGGTTGGTTTCAGTTGTGTGCAACCAAGGAAAAACTATCGATAAACCATTTTAAATATGCTAAATATGTTTGAGATTTATCAAGTCATTTTAATTTTAAATTTTCTTAGTTACCTCAATTTGTTGAGATGATAAATATTGTAGAATAACTTTAATAATGGAAAATGATCAAATAAATTTTTTGAATGCGAAGTGACAATGTAATAATATTGAATGAAGAATGTGAATAATTAGAATGTAATCACTTACAAATAGCATTTATTGTGATCAATCTTAAACTATTTTCTTCTTCTATTCTTATTGTCACCCTTATTAGTTTTGTCATCTTTCCGTATCGATTATATTAAAAGGAAAGTAAAAATCATAAATCATAAACCATTTAAATATTTAGCTCGAACTCTTGTAGTAAACACCATACCTCAAGTCTCTCTTGCTCTCCAATATTATTAGGTTTAATTATTATAACACAAAAATCGTTCTACATTGTCAATAATTTTTTGCACTTACACTGAAATCAATGAACACTATTAATCCAATGAATTTACAAGTAATGTACCATCATACATGCAATTATATCAAATCAGAAATCAACATATACAATGAAATCAATGGGGATTGTCTTGTTACAAGTAACATAATTTCAATTACCACATGTGCAAATGTAGGTTGAAACCATCCAAAAATTTAAGTTGTAGATTGAAACCATCCAAAACTTTAAGTTTTAAAACCCTTTTGATTATATATTGTGCAACATTAAAACATTAAACATTTAAAATTCATTAAATATCACATGCAAAATGTAGATTGAAACCATCCAAAACTTGAGTTTTAAAAACTTCACATGACATGCCAATTATAATTCAAATATCCAACAAAAACATTTAACATTAAATATCACATGTCAAATGTAGTTAAAATGACAACATTACTTCATATTCACATGCCAAAAGTACTAAAACCATCCAAAAATTAAATAAAACAAATTATATAATAAAAATGTAATAAAATATGTCCAAAAATTGTAAATCTCACAAGTATCAAACTGTATCAAGTTTAACAAATTTTAAAACCATCTAAATTTTGAAATCAAATCTATTGTAAATCATGTCCATCAAATGCAGGATCTGGTGTCTTCCCTACTAGGGTCTCAGTCTGCGCCCTATCCTGTGAATAGGAAACCTACATACACAATGCACATGTACTTGAACATTAAAATTTGAAGTTTTAAAAATGAATGAGAATATATATATATATCTAGAACTTCATGTAAAAAACAAAATATAACAAAAAAATCATGCAATACCTCGTAAGGTTCCCTCTCCATTTGATGAACAGGTTCTCCCATAGAAACATCTGCAGTGGTAAACTGTACAATATACATGTACAGTTATATATATATATATTAAAAACTTTCAAATGAAAATGCATGTGTACATATATAAACTTATTTTCAATAGTATTAAAAAAAGGAACTAAAGACAACTTGTTCAAATGCTGTGGATGTTCCTATCTTCGTCGCTAGAGTCCCCGGATTAAAGAAATCTTCTATAGGAACCTAAATTCAAAAAATTTTAAATAACTCAAAATATAGATCTCTCTCTCTCTCTCTCTCTCTCTCTCTATATATATATATATATATATATCTCAATTTTTAATGGAACTTTTTGAGGTAGAATATATATATATATATATATAACTTTTAAACATAAATTTTAAACTTGTGAAAAATTGTCCATACTTGTGGCTCATCTCCCAAGGAAGGAGAAGGTACATCTCTTAAGGAAGAAGAAGGTACCGCCATCCCAAAAACATCAGACGGAATCGGTACCTGTTAAAACATTTTATCAAATTATATATATACATACATGTACATGTGTGGCAACAATTATTTATTTTAGAGTCACTTAAAAAACACTAACATACATGTGCCAACATATCATGATGGTCAGACCCATCTGCATCGTTTGAACTGGAGGTCCCGAATGTAATATTAACATTTTCATCACGCATCATGCCTGAGAACTGCAAATGGTGTTTTAACATATAATCATACATTTTTTTTAGATTAATTTACACATACAAATAAATGTATACATGTACATACACATGTATTTATTACAAATTGTACACATGTATATGTAAAAATAATTTCAAACCCTAAGGTCACTAACACATACCGTTCCGGTGCCCTTTTCCTCATGAAAAATTAGGTCTTGCAGACCATTGCGAAAATTTATTGCATATATTCGGAGATCTTCAACATTCATGTTGTAAATCTCCTCATTTTTATGATAAACAAAATTGGCACGTGCAATTTCACATGCTCTTTGTTGATTTAAACAAAGATCGACTCCACTCAATCCGCTATGAACATTGTCGATCATAACATCTCTTGCTTCTCGACTTATTTGAGAAGTCGCATCCATCTCTGATCGCAGAGTTTCGACTCGAAACGGTGGACTCACCAATGGCAGCTCAGGGCAAGGCAACTCCACATCTCGCTTACCGCCCTTTGTTGATATAATCGACCTCTCCCCGAGCCAAAAAATTATGAAGGAAGGTCATTGTAGTCGGGTTTCATACCCAAAAAAAATTCTGCATAAAACATTTGTGCAAAATAAATAGGAACCTCATCGTTCCATGGAAGCCTTCCAAAGGCCACAAGATGTCGATCATAAAAATAACCAGCTTTGTCTGGGTGCTTGAAATACTGCACCTTCAACATTTTTCTTTTTGGCCCTTCCTTATAATTAAAAATTGACTTGGCCTCTGCTCTTGTAACTTTTTGTTTTATGTCCTGCCATTTATTGGGGCCTATCACTGTTTCTTTTCTCTTTCTCATCAGTTCTACAAATGAATTAGTTGTTGGCCCCAAATTTCTGTACACATTTACCATTTCACCCAATGACTGTGCAACTATTTCGAGGCTTTGTCTACTCTCAGCAGGTAGAGACAAAGCCACGAGATCTCTTTGCAATTTTGCATGAAGGCTTTGACACCTTTGTAAGGTGCATTCCACCATGTTGGTTTCCCATGGTATATCAGTAATCTTAGCCAGATAAGTTGTGCTGGGTTGACAACCTTCTTCTTGAATGTAGCGTGTTTCCCTGCGTCTATTTTGACCACTGGCTCGAACATTTTCAGCCTCTGCATCAATATATATAAAATTTCGTATATTAGAAAAAACACGTGTAAAAAAAGTCATACAAATTTAATGAAAAAATATTGAAATTGATGGCAACCTTGATGTTGTTGGTTAACATCTTCTCCAACATGACCCTGCTGAGAACCAGCCCCAGAATGACGCTGCTAAGAACCAGACCCACAATGACCCTGTTGAGAACCAACAACGGTTGATTGGCCCTCGAGGGAATAAATATCACCCCCTTCCCGCAACCTGATACCACTCATACCTCGACTGGTTGAACCTTGGCCACGCTCCATGGATGGAGTTGAAACCCTTCTCCTCTTACCTCCTAAAAATTAAAATATGAAACTTATTAACAACTAAACTAACTCAAAGTTAATAAAAAAATCAATTCCATATGTACACATGTATGGAGATTTAAGATTATATTTAAATACCGTGAACATTCCCCGATCCCTGAAACTCCATATGGGATTCGACCGATCTTCGTTGTTCATCCTCCATGATATATATCTATTGGTCGACATTTACACAAAATAGATTTCAAAAAATCAATTTGTAATTTAGTGTACACACATTATGTAGAACACAACTTTCAAAGCAATAATTGATCATGTATGAAACTAAATTTAATCGAAAAAAATATTATAAAAATGATAAGTTCACCAAATTGCGCTTTACATGGTGGGAGCACACTTGGTATAAAATTTACTACTTATACACTTTAGTTTGTGGGAGAAATGACACATGTGCATAGTTTACCTTAAATTCGTTGTGTTTTACGGATATTAAAATGAAGAACTTCTATTTAGATCCATTCCAGAGATTGACTGTAGGGGCATTTACTAGATATGTCACCTTTCATAAAAGATGAGATCCAGAGGTTACCTGGCCCTTTACAGACTCTGCCTATATAACTTGTAGAAGTAAACACTAGAGGCATTAACAATATCAAAGAACATTTTCATGCTCAGACATGGGAATGTGTCTCTTTCCCTACGCAAAAAAATAGTTCAAGGTAGTTAATCTTCATAGACATGTCATCAAGGAAGTCAATGTGATCATCCCCAACTTACTTTTTATGAAATTAGGCTTGGAATCTCATTTTAAAGCTCAAATAAACCTCTAGTTTATTTTGGTTTAGACAAGGACCAGAATTTGAAAAGTGAATTCCCTCTTTCTTCCTCTTACATGTCCAATGATCAGAATTTGGATTGAGGGAAAATATTTTCCTAGAAATAAAAATTTTGCATTTTATAAATGTGTAAACATGAGTTTTTAAATAAATGAGGCAAAAATTCAAAGGCCCATTGGACAAGGGAAATGATGTTGAAAATAAGATGCAATTGGTTTGCTAACATATGGTTAGATTTCTTATCCAATTAAGGCCTTGCATGTATTTTGATGTTTCATGAATTTCTTCACAAATTCAAAGTATGGTGCATGAATTTGATGCACCATTGATGACTCCATTAATGACCTTGCTGAGGAATTTGATGCACACAATATTGACTTTGAAGATGGTTTAGAAGATATTGAAGAAGTTGTAGATTTTGGTGTTGTCACTGAATGTTTCTTTGTTGTTGGACTTGATCAAGACATGTAAATTAACTTTACGAGCAGATTGAAGACCTTGAAGAGGTTTTAGATTTTGTTGTTCTATGGAACAAAAATCAATATGTAGTTCAATATTCACTTGGTTTTATAATTGGATAGAAGAATGACTTAAAATGACCTTGTATGTCTTCTCATTTTAGCTCGCTCAAATTTTTAGGAAGGATTTAAATATCCACCTTTCAAGAATCACTAGAAGAGGTTGATAAAGAATATAGGAAGACCAAAAACTAACCAATGGTGTACTAAATGGATTGCTTGGGAGGTAGATTGGCATATGGACTTTTGGTAGCTAGAATGTTTCCAAATAAGTGAATGTATTTGAAAACCAAACCTCTAGTTTATTTTGGTTTAGACAAGGTCTAGAATTTGAAAAGTGAATTCCCTCTTTCTTCCTCTTACATGTCCAATGATCAGAATTTGGATTGAGGGAAAAGATTTTCCTAGAAATAAAAATTTTTCATTTTATAAATGTGTAAACATGAGTTTTTAAAATCTAATTAACTCATAAATTTCTCACAAAATACACTTAAATCTTGACACATAAACCCCTTCCCCAACAAAACTAGTGTGAAAATATTCAAATCAAGTTGGTATCAAAGTACAATTTAGCTCATTTTAGTCAAGGTCAGTTAGAAGAATTAGCTATTGGTTTCTGTCTTCAATTTCCTCTGAAAATGAAAGTGTATGTGCTTTTGAGAGACACTAGAGGAATAAGGTCCAAATTTTTGATGAAAATGTGCTATGAAAGTAAAGGGTTTTAAAGGCAAGCATGTACAAGGCATAGTTGAGTACAAGGCATAGTTGAGCCAAATGTTATTCGGGAAGGGCCTAATTATTTGGGTCCTGGTTATGGAAAACATGGAAAATTCTCCAAAGCCAAGGAGGCACATGAAGCTGTTCCAAGAAGGAATTTTATTTCGTGTTCATTACCTCAAGCTTGTGAAGTTTGTGTTCATGATGAATGGAAAAGTTTGACAACCACTTTGCAAGAAGATGTTAATAATCATGCAACTAATGAGAATGTAAAAGAAGAGGATGTTGAAAGCTCTAGATTCATTGAATTAATTGCTAGTATTCAAAGGAGAGTCACTACCTCATGTCAAATTCACCTCCTCAAGAAGGTGACAACGGTGAATGTTCAAGGTATAAATTTGCCTCTAATCAAATTGCTTTTGATTATGATAAACATGGTAAATATTCAAATAAGATATAGAAACAACACTAAACATTTTCAAAACATAAACTAACTTCTAGAAAACAATAGTATTAAATTAGATTTAATTGTTTGTGCAGTTGAATTGATGTGCATAGAAAAACTGGGAATAGATATCTTTGATACATACAACACACAAATGCGAAATATTAAAAGATAAATCAATCTTGCAAACAGAAGGGTATTTAACTAGACATAAATGTCTATATAGATTCAGCCAGAAACCTAGACCTAGTCAAAGAAAACATGAACCAATGGTTTATTTCAACTCTACATCAACGTTGAAAAATCAAACTATTATGATGTGTTACAAATCAGCCTACATGGAAAAGTGTTGGTTGGCCTAAAAGGAAGTAATTCTATCTATATTTATATACCTTGTCTATGGCTCTTTTAATAAGGAATAACTCGGCAATCTCTGAAAACAGTTTACAGATTCTTGTAAGATTCAGTACGAATATGTTGATGGGCTTTCAGTGTGAAGTTTAAAGAGTTTGAAAATAGTGTGGATCTATTGTTCGGTCATCTTTGAATCAGATTGCGGATAGTATAGTATGAAGCAGATTGCGGATAGTATAGTATGAAGCAGATTGCATATAGTGTGAAGCAAATTATGGATAGTCTAAGGAAGATTACAAATGCTAGAAACAAATATGTGGATATATGTTGTAGGATGCAGCACCAACTAATGTTGTTGATAAGACTGTTAAAATAGAGACATACCACAAACCCAAGGGTTTATCTGACCCTGCTATGTCAAAGGTTAATGTTGTGGATAAGACTGTTAAAATAGAGACAGAGAACAAAACCAAGGGTTTATCTGACCCTGTTGTGTCAAAGGTTGATCAAAATAAGAAGAAAAAACAAGGCAGAAAGGAAGCAAACAATGAAGATGGCAATGGAAAAGATAAGTTTGCCGGCTTGATTTTTATGTGTAATTCTCAAACAAAGCAAGAGTGTTTCCGATACAAAGTGTTTGGGTTGCCACCAACCAGAAAGGAGCTTGTAGAAAAGGTGAAGCCCGGAATGAAGCTCTTCTTGTATGATTTTAACCTTAGACAAATGTATGGTATCTATAAGACAGCGTCTGCTGGAGGAATGAATGTGGAACCAAATGCTTTCCGAAGTTGTAAAAAGCCACTCCCAACACAAGTAATCTTTTTATACATGAAAGGGGTGCATCAAGCTTGTGAAGTTTGTATTCATGTTGAATGGAAAAGTTTGACACCCACTTTGCAAGAAGATGTTAATAATCATGCAGCTAATGAGAACGTAAAAGAAGAGAATGTTGAAAGCTCTAGAGTGATTGAATTCATTGCTAGTATTCAGAGGAGGGCCACTACCTCATCAAATTCACCTCCTCAAGAAGGCGACAACGATGAATGTTCAAGGTATAAATTTTCCTCTAATCAAATTGCTTTTGATTATGATAAATATGGTAAATATTCACATATAAGATTTGGAAAAGAGCTTGCATGTTCCTTTTGTGGTTTGAATAATCATAATGTTTATAGATGTTGGACAAGTGTTGGACTTTGTATCCAAAAAGTCATCCACAACATTTGACGAAGGTGGAATGAGATAACGACAAGAATGGAAAAGAGGATTTCATAATCGATGAGGGTCAAGATGATTCACATGATGAAGTGCAACTAAAAGAAGCGCCATTGAAATGGTTTGCTAACAGATGGTTAGATTTCTTATCCAATTAAGGCCTAGCATGTATTTTGATGTTTCATGAATTTCTTTGCAAATTGAAAGTATGGTGCATGTTGCGTGAAGCAAGATGTTTAAAGTATAGTTATGTTGACACACTTAAATGCAACAAATATGGAAATTTGTACATGAGCTCTATTATTTGACTTGAGAGTCAGTTGTTTGAAGAGGCATGTTTTGTCGATATGTGTTTGGTTGATGGTTTTGTACACCAATATGTAAGAGTACATGGAGATATTCACATGATGTGAATTTTTTTTTCTTTGAAGGAGAAAAATGATATGTCAGCGAGCTATGTTTCTTGCATGATGTGTTTTCATTTTGATGGTTTTGTTTGTGACAAGACGTCACAAGATTTTGGGAAGGTCCACTCTTGAGCAAGAGCCTCATGATTACAACCTAATCGTGAGAATCAAATGGGAGTGCATCCTTATTTTGAAAACAAATAGGATTCTAAGCTACCTAGGACTCAAACCATCATTTTTAAATTTGAAATATCATGGTGTGTTGTTTCAATGCCTGAATCCACAACCCTAACACATGAAATCACTAATCTAATTACACATGAAATACATAGTTATTTTCTCCAACATTAAAAATATAACTAAAAACTAAATTCAACATAGTTGAAAGAAAAAGAAAATGGAACTTTAAACATTCAATGAAAATTTCTGAATAAGAACATTGAAATTATAAGTTTCTTTCTTACACAGTTTAAGATTTGGGGTGTAATTTTTTTTTCAAAAATTCTTCTAAACTTTTTGATGCTTATAAAATTGAATATATGTATATAATTCTTCTATAAATACTTAAATGTTTAGTTTTTTATTTTTAATAGAATTTGCAAATTTAACTAAGCTTAGGAACAAAAGTGACTCCAACTTCAACCTCTCCCATAATATTTGAAAATGTATACACCTCATAAATAATTTTTTCTATACATATATAAATGAGCATTAACTATAATAAAGAAAATTATCTATCAATTTCATAATTTAAATATATTAAATATTAAAGTGACATTTTTCTCTCTAAAATTTTAAATAAAAAATAGACATATTATTCATTCTTATTAAATCATCTCGAGGTTAAATCATCTTAGGTTAATTTTTTGCAAATAAGTGAGTATTAAAAGAGATACAAGTTTGAAAATTCCATGGTCTTACAAAATGCTTTTAATTTGCTCAACAGGAAGGGAGGATTGAGAAATCGATTATGGGTGAAGTTCATACAAATGTTATATTGTATAGTTTTTTAATATTTGAAAATGTGTAGACTTCATGAATAATTTTTTCTATGCATATATTTAAAATAAATAAAATTATCTACAAATTTCACATTTTAAATATATTAAATATAATCATATTAATTATAAATGGAACCATACAAGTCATGCACAGATAAATGCAATAAATCCAATGCATCATAGTGAGAGTGTCTCTCCTTCAATATAATTCTCGAGCATGATAACACAATAAAGGAATGGAAATCATTGGTGCAATGGAACTACATAGAGGAGAATGCCAAGCCTTCCTATGGCATGTCCCTCACGTGGTAAAATTGTGACATGTGTGGCATTGATTCAGTTTCTAGCAAGACAAAGTGTAATGCATTATTATAAGACAAATAAGGGTGTGAGGAAGTTATATTCTACGATTATACAAATGCAAACACCAAAATCCAATGGCTGTGATCGATGTATTATTAAGGTTTCCATCAGTAATATGCATGAGTAGCACATATTACTGTTACAAATCCTTTCATATCAATGAAGTTACACATTGATACATAAAAATTTCGGTTCCCTATGAGATAATGTTGAGTGAAACAGGGGTAGTGCCCACCGAAGAAATTGCCATGGTGCATCTTATAAGGTACCTAAAGAGAATGGAGAAAATGGGAGAAGGTAGATGGCCAAAAGTTATCTTCAATGAAGGTATGAGTGAATAAAATAAATCATGGATGAGACAAAACAACAAATGGATGGAAAAATGGAATATTTACTTGAATGCATGTCCCAAAAATAGCAAGGAATTAAAGAATTTTGTGTTGGAGAAGTTCTGTAAGGGTATATGGGGAAAAGAGTTGGGTAGAAAGAAGAAGCATTATATTCAGGAATTCAACCACACTTGTGATCTCCAACAAAAGGAATACATTGGAGCTAGCATTCCGCAGAGGGAAAAGGTTCTTATAGCTCAATTAAGAACTAACTCACTTCAACTTCGGTGTGAAACGGGAGGGTGGAAGAGACCTAAAGAAGCTTGGGAAGAAAGGGTATGTACTTTTTTCAGTTCTAGGGCAGTGGAATCAGAAAAACATTTCATTTTGGAATGTGACGCTTTCAGAGACATCAGGGAAATTTACCGTATTATGTTAGCATCAATTCCATGGCATTTTCTTTTCAGTGATGGAACTCTTATAAGGTTGGGTCAGTTCATCATCAATTTGAGTAAGAAGAGGATTGAATTGCAGAAGGCAAACAACAAAGAAGTCGGTGGTCTCATAAACTATTTTTAGTCTCGTGGACATTAAAATATCATTCATTCATTCATATATGTGAATATCAATGCGATTTCTCAAAATATGCGTTGAAAATTGACATGTGAACTCATGCAAAATCTCTTCTCTCAAGAATTGTAGTATTTTTATAACACTATAGATGGATGGCAATGCATGGAAATCGGTTATAAATGAAGTCATAAAATAACACATAAACACATGTAGTTCGTGCAACAAAATAACATCACAAGTTCAAATTCACAAATAACATATTAGACATTGTATGAATAATAGTGTGACTGTACAACATAGTAGCCATCACACCTGTGCAATTTGGAGTAGTAAACCCCACCCTCTGTTTGTTGAATTCCCAATTCAACAATCCATCGTAGGGTCAATGTAGGTCACCATGTCTTAAGGTAAAAATAAACTGAGCCAGGAAATACGTGAGTAGAGGTTTGAAAATTCAATTCGATGGAATTATAAAAGACTTTTAATTGGTTGAACATGATGGGAGGATTGAGTGGTCAGTTATAGGAAAGTTTTAGAATGATGCAATTTTTTTATTGTATAGTTTTTTTTAATAATTTTAGGTATGTTTGGTTTTTATCAGTTTTTTGGTTTATCTAGGGAAAATTTATGTATGCCTATTCCAAGGCACTATTCTTCAGTTGAAAAAAACTTCATATAACTTTCAGGATCTCTAATTTTTTGAAAAAAAAGTTTAATGGTTGAAATTTCTACACACCTTTTTGGGGCATCATGAAAGTGGAAACCAAACTTTTGTATCAAAAAATGAAACCTCTCTAAGAGTATTGAATCTCTACAAACATGCTAACTACAATCAATTTATTCAAATTTAATAACATTAAAACCTAATAAAATTAAACAACAATAAAATATGAAATCAAACAAATATACAATGAAAAACCAACCATACCTGAATGCCAAATTGAAGAAGGGGAAGGTGTGCTCTCTGAGAAAGTGTTCAAATTCTCTTCAGAAAGTTGTATATAAGGTTTTGTGCAAAGCTATTTTTTGGGAGCTTGAAGAACATGGCTTTTCAAATATATATTATATATTAAATGAAAAGTTATTGCCTATATATTATATATTAAATGAAAATTTATTTCCAGAATTCATTATTAATTCTAGTTATGGCTTCCCTTTATTAATAATATTCGTCATAAAGATGGTTGCCATGTGTCCAAACCTTCACATACAAAACAAGTGCACATCACACCACTCACTTAATGAAATGAATCCAAATGATTGCATAATACTCACTTAATGAAATGAATCCAGGTTGTCATGAATATTGTTTATATATTTTTTTCATTTATTTCTGAGTAATTAATGATCATCATTACAAACATGGTTGCCATGTGGCCATACCTATTGATTTTATTTGTAGTTTATAATTGTGGCCATGGGGTTATTAATAGTGTTCGTACAAATATACATGCAAACAACCAGGTTTCAACACAATTTTTTTTCCCCTTAATACTCATATGTGGTTGCATTCTCTATAATCATTATATGTGGCAATAAAGGTAGGCCTTAAATTTTTAATCATGCTTCAGTTAAAAATTAATTTAAATAGGGTTTAACCACCTGATATATATATATATATATATATATATATATATATGTGTATGTATGTATGTATGTATGTATGTATGTATGTATGTATGTATGTATGTATGTATGTATGTATGTATGTATGTATGTTAAAAATTAATTTAAATAGGGTTTAACCACCTGATATATATATATATATATATATATATATATATATATATATATATATATATATAAGAGAAAGTTATCACTTGCAATTTTATTAGTTGATGCATAGAAACTACAAAAATATATTGAGATCTTTCAATTTAGAGCATGAGATGAAGATGATTAATTAAAAAAATCATTAAAGTAGCTAATTCCAACAAGGAGACACTTATTAGCTCAATAAAATAAGTATTTGACTATTTTACCAATTAATAGAATTAAATTAACAATTAGTAAAATTAAATTAAAGAGAGGTTGAGAAAGAAAGACAACGTCCTAACCAAGAAAATAAAACTACAGAGTAAACGAATCCTACACTCTGAAATTATTTAATCCTTCCTGCGAAACCAAATGTAGGTTGTTTTCCATGCGAGTGGATATGGGTGCATTTTTGTCCAATGAGTTCTGATAAAACTTGGAAAATTAAAATTGCATCACCTATTCCAAGAGGTTGAATTAGCAAATGTTTTGCAAACTTCGGGCCATCATCTGTGGATTATTCTTATATATTAATCCTAATTTTATTGCTGATACTCGTAGATATCAATACCAAAACTCGAATAAATGTAATCTCGTATTGTTGGATTGAATCATATTTTCCATAATATCATCATTACTAGCATTTTCGATATATTATTCCAGCAGTGGGACCTAGCCATTGTTTACAGTTTCAGTTTCTTCATAGTTGTGAGAAGAGGGTCAAACAAATACAGACATGTATTGTAAATCATAAAATGATAAATACTTTTGTGCATGAGGATCAACCCAAAGCAAGAAGCAGAAAGAATGATGAGGTTCCATTATATCAGTGATTAAATTTATAATGTTTGTCAAAAACTATAGAGACATCCCATGTGCAGCTCAATCCCTTGGGTAACACTACCAAATCGTTAGCACCCAACTCAAATGTACTCAGAAGATCCCTTGGGATAAACCTTCACCTTGCACCTCACCAGATAACACGTTTCCTTTGCATCAAATATCAGCTAAAAACTTCCTAGAGCAGGAGCAACAACATTACCATTACCATACCCATGTTATAGAAGACCAAGTATCTTTTGAGGATATCGATAGATAAAACAAGCCGTTTTTCTAGATATCTATTAATGCTTGGCATTTTCACTTGGTTTCTGCCCATCAAAAATTTTCTATTTGAAAAAAAAAAAAAAAATTCAAAGAAATTTGAAGTGTTTAAATAAATTTAAAAATCATAACCAGAAATTATAGAAAAAACCAACCATGAGTTATGAAGTCAAAATATTTACCTAACATGACCACATATATTTACATAACATTGAAAAAATTCTGGAAACATACTGTGATAAAGGCCCATAAACATTTTTCAAATATTCAATATATCTATTTGAATAATAAAATGGCTTAATTACATTTGGAAAACAACCATAACCATTAAATAAAAATTAAGTACCTTGCAATTATTACTTTGGTACTTAATTACACTTCCAGTTATACCTCAAACCATTAAAATGTTTTCACATTTGTGTGTCATAACAACAACAATCAAATAAATGATAAACCTTATTTCAGAGACAATACTCTACTAAATAATCTCTTACTTAAACGCCCTCTATGTAGAACCCATTTCTTTGGCGCAGCAGCTCCACTACACCCTCACTCCACCGAAGTTAAAGATGTGATGATTAAAGATGGGAAGATCTCAATTTTAAGATAAATCCTTGGTGAAATATATTTTGGCGACATTTATATCCCTATTTTCTCCAATGAAATTATCATAACATGGTTGATCCAGCAATGGAATCCACATTTTCATCTTGCAATATGTTTTTATAAAACTATTATAATAGGGTTGATCCGATGAAACCATCATTACAGGGTTGATGCCACAATGGAATCCAAATTTCATATGGTAATTATAGGACCCTGGTTTTCATATAACATACCCGATGAATTAGTTCGGCCGACGAGAGGAGCAGCAGCGCTGAACGGAGTAGCCGAAACGCGCGAACAGCAGCAGCGCTGAAGGGAGCAGC
Source organism: Pinus albicaulis (assembly GCA_034641835.2). Classification (NCBI taxonomy): domain Eukaryota; kingdom Viridiplantae; phylum Streptophyta; class Pinopsida; order Pinales; family Pinaceae; genus Pinus; species Pinus albicaulis. Next base: position 472,476,520 of record CM076571.1, read on the forward strand.
CGGAAACACAAGTTCGCGGGAATAATGAAACAGGTAAAAGAACAGTCTTCGCGGGCGATTTATTTATAGGAATTAGTTCGGCCGAACTATTTTAAAAGAAAAAGTTAGGCCGAACTCATATTTCGGCATAACTTTTGTTAAGAGTTCGGTCGAACATTTGTTGCCGGTTTTCCAATCTCCGGCAAAAATTCTGTTTGCCCGCGCCGTCTATGTGTTGTCAATCTTAACAGAATCAACAGTTTGACCGAAATTTCTAAGAAAGTTCGGCCGAACTATTACAGAGTTTGACCGAACTTTAGAAGAAGTTCGGCTGAAATATTGCTAAAAAAAGTTTTCGGCCCCCGATTCTCACAAAAGTGTAACCCAGCTTCACGTTTTCGCCCTAATTTTAAATTATAAGTCCATGATATTTTGCAATTACTTTTTTTTTTAGTATGTTAATAAAAACATTGATATTGATATGCATTTTTAGATAACTGCATCATGATTCCCACTTATTAATTCCTCCCCAAATGTATTTATTTTGAGTTAATCTCACCATCGAATTAAGACCAGCCAAATTCCTCTTTACCCTAATAAACCACTTTGGAATTGTATCCTACGAAAATTATTAGAAAATATAATATTATGAATTAGCATAAGAAATGGTCGCAAATAAAGGGACATCCATTGCAATAGCCTATAAACCTATGCTACTAAGTTTTATTAAGAGCTAGGGGTGTTGTTGGAGCAGGGCCCCTTGGGACTAAATATTGATCAAAAAACTATATTTTTGTAATATTTTTGTAAATTTTTTCTAAGTTTAGTTGTGTGCTGCACACATCAAGGGACTTTGGTGCAGGTCAAAGCCTCTCATGAGTTTTAATGGGTCAAGGGGTAGAATTAGGGGACAAAAACCAAAGTTTGCAGACCTTAGATGAGCGCAGGTTAAAACTACAAATAGGAGTCTACATCGAGTCAATAGAGACATGTTGTAAGAGATCTAACTATGTTATGATGTTTTGATCAAACTTGTATGGGTTAAAAGGACCCTACTGGCCGTGTACGTGGAGAACTTTGTCCTACTGTGTGTAGACCCTACAGGCTATGTGTGCGGGTAGATTGAAGGTGTTGTAAGGAAGGTCTGAACTGTGAATGAATAAAGGAATTTTTTCGATGATCTTTGAGTATCAAATGCATCTTTCATTTGCTTTATGATCTGTTTCTGCATGTTATTTATGTTTATTGTGTTATTTTTGTTCAGATTGGTTGCACAACTATTTTTTTCTTTATATGAATGATAAATGAATGGATCTATTACTATCGATATTTAATAATATGTATTAAGGACTATTAAGGGGATTGCAGAGTCTATTTTAGCATGCACACAAGGTATTTTGTGTAATTGACCTAAATATGTATGGTTAGGGATTTTGTTGCGAAGGTCCGATCATAGCTGTTTTAGATCTGAAGACACCCACATGATTTAATTCTCTCTCAGGGTGTGGAAACCTAGATCCAGGACTACCCCATACTGCTTCGGGTGAGACTTTGACCTGTGCAAGTAGGTCACTACTGAAAGGACCAATGGTAAGAGCGTTTTGTTGCTTAACCTTAAATCCGAACCTGGGTCAAGACCCCTAAAGCCAAAAACTGGTTCCATTTCTGGGACCGGGATCATTTTCAGAGAGATTGGGTGATGTGGTGGCCATCTAAGCTTGAATTAGAGGACTGGTTTTAGAAGAAAATTAAATAATATTCCCTTAAAGAGAACATAAGTAAGAAGTTGTCTGATGAATATTGGAAACATAATTATATTTTCACAAAGGTTCACAAGATGTTCTTTGTGAACTTTACACATGAATTACAATAGTGGTTCTCAAGATTACCAGAGTTCCAAACCCGTTGGAAGGATGACAAGGTCACACAGTCGACACCTGAATTGATACAATAGTTGGAGTAGACTAATAATTCCATTACTTGGAGTCTATATCACTGGGTGGATAGCATCTTGGGTGGGTTTGTGAAAAAAATTGGAGTATATCAATTCATGTTATATTTTGAAGCTCAAACAATATTTTTTAAGGGACTAAGAGGCAAATTCATACGCTCTTTTCCCCTGTTGATTAAGATGCCATTGTGTGAAAATGGTGTGTTGTAAAACCACACTGTGTGAATGACTCCTAATAAGATAGAAAGTACTATGCGCAACAGAAAATATTATCAGGTCCTTCAGAGAGGGGACAGATCTGTATATAGTCACTACAAGAAAAAAGGACATTGGTGAGGGGCGAAAATGGTCACCATAAGCTCATTAGTGAGGGTCAAAAGAGCCTTCGTCACCAAAAATTGAATGTCACCGAAGGTGGCGTCGCCGAAAGTATAGGTGTTGTGGTGACATTCAAGGTCCTTCACCAATAATGATTTATAGTGATAGACATTGACCGTCACCATTTGATATGATCAATGGTGATGGACAATAGCCTCCATCACCAAAAAACTGAACGTCACCAAAGGTGTCGTCACCGAAAGTATGTGTTGTGGTGACATTCAAGGTCCGTCACGAATATTGATTATAATGATGGATAGTGACAATCACCATTTCATATGAACAACAATGATTTTTTGTGATGGACCTTTCATGGCCGTCACTATTGGTGCATATATATGGCGACGTTCATTGACCGTCACCATAAACTCATTGGTGACATCAAGGTCCATCATGAATAATGACTATAATGACAAAAAGTGATCCTCACCATTCCATATCAACAACAAAGATCTATGGTGATGGAACTTTAATGGTCGTCACTATTGATGTGTATATATGGTGGCGTTCATTGACCATCACCATCTCATATTTTGGTGAGGGTCGAAAAATGTCACCATAAACTTATTAGTGATGGTCAAAAGAGCATCCGTCACCAGAAACTGATCACCATCATTCCCTATGAATATCAGGGTACAATGGAATTGAACCACCAACCTCCTTCTTATAAAGCAGGTGCTCTTCCATTGAGCTAGCACCCTTTAAAGAATTAGACTTTAAACTAGCAATTGCCCCTAAATGTGCAAAGATACACCAAAGGAATAGAAAATCTAGGAAGATCAGAAGTTGCTAGAAATAATATGTTCACTATACATAATAAAAAGACAATAAGAATAACTTTTTATATAATCTAAAAAAGCATGTACTACATAGGAGAATAATTGGAAAACACAACTAGAAATTTGAATCACAACATAACAATATCAAATTACATGCAACAGGAAAGGAACAACTCCGCAATTTGAGAAATGTGAACAATCCATTGGCATGATCTTATATATTGATATAGATAACGAAATAGAAATCTAGATTTATGAAATTAAAGTATCAGACAAGAATGCCTTGAAAAAATATCAATATGTAAAATAGTATTTTTTGCATTGGGCTTTACCTTGCAGAACCTCAGGAATTTTTTTTTACAGAAAAAGCCAATAAACATAACAACATGGACCTTAGGAGAAATTGTGCAGGGGATAAAATATGAAGGTAAATAACTAGAGAAATATTCAAAGAAAATGATGAAAAGCGTATCTAGAAAGAACTAATAACCCTCTGAAGTAAACCCCACACATTTATCATCATGACTAGTACACTTGCAAAAAAAAATAGAATAAATTATGAACTATTCCACCAAAAAATAGTGAATTTTTCCACTAAAATACAGTTTCAAATTAATCACTAGCATGATGCTAACTTCTCTGCAAAAATAGAGAAGTTTCAAGACAATGTATAATAGCTTGCATGGCAATCATGTTGATAAAACCTTCCAAGGAATAAGACCAAACCAATCAACAAGAGTGTCATCATACTTAATACTATCAAAGAGTGGTCAAAAGAAAAAGTGAATTGACGAACCTTTATAACTTGCATTGGTTCCTTATCCTTCATCCAACCCTAAAATTTTAGACCAAGGTTAACATTTTGAAATAAAGTTAAGAAAAATCACATGATCTTATGAAATAAGATTTTTATCACTAGCATTAACTATAATGCAATAATTTTTCACAAACAAAGCATCATTGTCTAAAGTGAAGTAGTAAGTGATGATTAAGACTAATTGTGGGCTTAGAATTTTTTTCCCATTTTTTTTTTGAATTGTTAGAATTACCGTACTTAGTAGCAGAGGCATTCCCACCATGGATTGGGAAGTCCACAACAACCACTTCTGTAACTAGGATTGTTAAATATAATCATTTTAACCTTCTCTTTCCTTTTGCTCAGCCACTGAAATATGTGTTGAGAACTCTTTGCTTAAGACATCCCTCATTAGAATGGGTAGACCATTAGTTATAATAACAATATTCTCATAAAATTTACACTATCATTACAATGGATTTTGGCCTAAAACTTAGACTTATGGGTATCTTTGTCATGCCTTGTAAACAAATGAATATGACAAGGGGAAGGAGCATAAGAAGAGGGATTAGAAAACATCCACTGAGCAGAGCTTGAATCTTTGTCAATGATGCTCCATATTTAGGGATCGCTTCTGTAACTTGCTTTCAATATTCAAGGCAAGCCAGAAAGCCTTGCTCCAATGAACTCATTGCATGCAAATTCCATATTGTGTTGAATATGATAAAAGAGACACTTGATAAAATTGAAAAATTAATCCCTGACGATGAATTTTTCAATATACTAATGGACAATCAATACAAGCAATTATCAGAGATGAAACCACCACTAAATAGCTCCTTCCTAAGAGGTTAGAAACATTTTCTAATAACTAGTTTGTAGAATTCATCAAAATCACCCAACCGGCACCACATTGCACACAACATGTTGAGTTGTGGGAGAAAGAATATTAAATTAGAATGCACCCTTTTGCTAGAGTAACGGCATTTTGGAGAAACAAAAATGCCTGTGATAAGTGATATACCTGCTGGAGGTATAGAAATGCTGCTAGCAGATCAGGAGGTTGGTCCAGACCCCAAGAGATATCTAGGGAACAACCACAAACTCGATTAGCTCTGAGGTTATGGTAGAAACATTGAGAAGGAATGTGAAGGCAAAAGTATTGCAATCAGAATAAACTCACAGGATAACTACGAACCAAGAGTGACAAAGTTCTGGACAATTCCTTAGTCTAAAGAGGTTAGAAGCTCATGCAACACTAGAAGGTTATTTTATTGGGCAAAGAGAATGCTATGTGCATCTTGCAGATGCAAACTTCTCTTGCACATGATGGGAAAAAGGGCTTGCAAAAAGATGCCCTGTGTGCATCATCAATGCACACAACATTCTCTTTTTTCCCAATGCACTAACCTTCTAGTTGTGGCCAAATATCAGTTGGGTCACAGTGGCAAGGCTTTCAGTAGCAGTCACTTACCAAATCTTCCACAATTTGTGTTATTGTAGCAGAACTAGATCTTGAACCTATGCTAAGATGTGAGGTGTTTCCACTGCAAGACATCAAGCAGTGTCGTTAGCATTCAGAGATGGAAAACTTGAGAAACACCTTGACAAGGGAGAAACAGTCAGAAAGAAATGAACAAATAAAATAATAATAACTCTAGAATATTATAAATAGAAAACGATGCTATCATTGCGCTGGAGGTGCATGCCTTCACTTTTTTATTTTTCATTATAATTTGCACAAAGTCCCTCTAATCCTAGCCTGTCACATTTTTTCATTTAGCAATAGTTAAAGCCTCTTTAATTTGGGCACATATGAATCCCAATGGAAAACTGGTATTATATATGCCATACATAACAATTAGGAAGCCAAAACAAGTAAATGCAATGTTTCAACTATAACTTCTTATCATGAAATGTTAGGTACAGTGACAACATTGGTATGCCAATTGCATAAGCCATATGTATCTCCTGTGGAAAGGTTGATTGTAATCCCCGTGTGAGCCAAAATCTCAATAAATAGCAACATAAAGAACTAATATGTAGTGGAATTGTTTTAGAAGCTATTTTATAAATGGGAAAGGTAGTGAATTATGGAATATCATATCATGCGTACTACCTATTTAGTTTCTTACCCTGTAATATCATTTTCAGTTTCTTTAATATTTGGGTACACTGCTCATTTTATCTAGAATTACAGTGAGATAGTTGTCTGATAGTTGGTCATATTACAGTAGGAATAGGAAATCCAGTTTTTGACTGAAAATGAGAGCAGGGCATAAGGAAAATCATTGCCACAAGGTAAAACTATGATTGACAGCTTCTTACTGGAATGTATATTTTTTGGAGTTAAAAACAAACTATGATTATTTGTGGCAATGCTATAGATGTTGGAGAATAGACATTCAAGAAAGTATTGTCATTGTAACACATCTACAATGTAGCTGTAGATGCTTTTTCACCTTGCTTTCTATTTTCTGTAATGGCTTGTAGTGGTAGCATGATGCGTGAATTATATATTTTCTTCCAATTTTCTAGTGAACTTGATATTTTCAAGAGGGTCATAACCTGTTAGGAAAGAAATTATTTTTTCATAAGAGGCATTCCTAGAAAAAATTGGTCAAGAGGCCAATCTGCAAGACAAAATTATAATATATATGGTGACTTCTCCAAATATTGAAACTTATTCACTGGTTGATACTTCACTAATCAGTCAATAATGCAGCAACCTTCAGAAACCAAAACACAGTGGTGACTTGCAGGTCATGTTTTCATTATGCTAGTACAAGCTTAGTCTAGTCAAAGGCCTACCATATGCAACAAAATAGATTTACATAAAATCTTGCCATGTACACTATTGGAATTGTAGGACAAATGAAATAGCGATTTTATATATCTTTAGCAATTTTGAATTAGGAAAGAAGCCCTTAAAATGTACATCAACCATAAGACTAGGCCGAGTTCAATCTAGTCAAGTGTGTTTCTACTTGCACACACTTTTTATTTATTTTTCTCGCCTTAGGCCTTAGAAAACTGACATAGTAAATGTATAAGAGTTCCCAAAATAAGTGTCTAAGTGAGATGGAAGCCATGTGAGAAAATTCCAACTGGCTTATCCATGTTCACACATTATTGGGCTTATTTAGGATTAATAGTTGAGGAAATTTTTTCAGCATTGTGGGACTAAGAAAGTATGCCAACTTTGCAACACCATGAGAGTCATCTAGAATTTCTGAACTGATGCTGACTAGTTTACCATATTAGTAGGAGACTACTTAGAAACACCATAGTATTATGTTGCATGAAGAATTGACTCAAACCTAAGTATTTGAGGCAACTGATACACTGCCCAAATCATGCCCTTTAGGAGACAAAGTTTTCACATTGAAGAATTGACTCGAACCTAAGTATTTGAGGCAACTGATACACTGCCCAAATCATGTCCTTTAGGAGACAAAGTTTGCACATTGAGTGTGTCAGAGAGCGAATGGGTATCATGTTCACATGGATTGATACATTAGTCCAATTTATATTTTATTATCTTTTCCTAAAGGATAATATCAGTAAATGCGAACATGAGAGTGGGTGCCGTCACATTTGAAGAGATAAATCTAGAGGGATTGTGTTAAAGACAATTTAAGTTCATAATTCTACCCTCATTCTTAATGGAAATAAACATTTCATATAATTCATTTCATATGTGCCCAAGGTTTGAAAACACTAAATTTTAAACTCCCAACATGTCCTTTATGAGAGTGGGTGCCCTCACATTTGAAGAGGCAACTCAGAGGGATTGTGTTAAAGACCATTTAAATTAACCATTCTACCCTCATGCTTAATGGAAATAAAAATTTCATATGATTCATGTCATATGTTCCCAAGGTTTGAAAACACTAAAGTTTAAACTCCTAGGATCTCATCATTCCCTCTAGCTGAAGGAAGAAGAAATTTGAAAAGAAATATTGATCTCCTATAGTGACTCGTACCTTTCTTATTTCACCTTTGCACTTGAGAATTTGATGGCTTAGGATTTGCACCTCAAATGAAGTGGTAGATTCAACATATAGTTCTGGTTCTTTGACCTTTTTGGAAACCATGCAATGATGACTGCTTTGTATGTCCAATCTTATAATGATCCATTTTAGATGAATCTCTTAGCTTTCACTGTCTTGAAATTTTTGAATATTGATCTTATTAGAAATTGTAAGTTAAAGGTAATTTCTATTTCAAAATCTAGCACCACTATGGCATCATAGGTATGGGCACCTCAACTTGACCTATATCTCTCAGTTGGCATGAGAGAAACTAGTAGATGGACTTCCGAACATTTTGTAGAAGATCCACAGAGTTTGCAGAGATTGTCAGGCAGGGAAGCTACATTGAATACCATTTTATGAAGGACAAGCTTGGAGAGCATAGAGGGTCCTTCAGTTGGTAATTGATACATATGTGGACCAATTGAGATGACGTCAACCACTGGTGATAGGTACTTCCTTCCGTTTGTTGATTATTTCAGTAGAAAAATGTGGGTATATTTTCTATAATTAAAATATGATGTGTTTAATGAATTTTAAAAGTTCATAGCATTAATAGAGAAATAGTTAGGTTTTCATATTACCTCTCTTAGATATGATACTAGTGGGGAATTATACTCAAAATATTTCAATAAATTTTGTGCTAAACATGGGATCCAGACACAATATACTACACCTTACACTCCACAACAAAATGTATTGGTAGAGAGCCAAAACTGTACTATCACAAATATGGTTAGGTTTAAGTTGCAGAGGAAGTATATTCCAAATAGGTTTTGAGTTGAGGCAATGTTCACAATAGTATACCTATTGAATAGATCTCCCATGACGGCGATGAAGTAGGTCACAAAGAACCATGGTTTGGAAGAAAGTACAAGTAGGTCATCTTAAATTTTTTGGTTCTATTTCCTACACTTGGATTCTAGCTAAGAAGATAACCAAATTAGATACAAAGAGCAAAGCTAATGATTATAGGGTAAAAAAATAGTATAAGGTTTATAGTTTGATTGATATTGACACTGATAGGGTAAGCTTCAATAGTGAAACTGTTGTTATGAGGAGGTTGGACCTTTCCAAACTTCTCCTAAGTTTTGAATTACTTACAAGCTGGAAGGGGTTGAGGATTCAAGTGTCAAGCTTCAGGTACCTACACTTGAAGGGGGCTGGAAAATTTTGAGCATGATGAGTCTCCTAGACTAGTAATTTATGATCTAGATATAGGTGGTCCAGGTCATGGTGACAATACTAAGTTGGATGAGGAAGATCAAAAGAAGAGACCTAAGTAATGGCACAACACCATTAGATATGTTTGAGTAAGAAAAATGATTAAGGGATGATTATTTAGTGGAAAGAGAAATCAGAGAACATAGTCAACTTTGCTCTCATGGTCAATATTAAGGAAATCTATGAGTCAAGATTGTTGAGGAAGCACAAGGGAGACCGAATTGGAAAAGAGCCATGGTAGTCAAATATGAGAGTTTGATGAAAAAATAGACTTTTAGTCTCACATCACTTCCATTAAGGAAAAAACCTATTGGCTGCAAAGGGATGTACAATATCAAGTACAAGGAAAATGGTACATTTGACAAGTACAAAGTATGGTTGCTTGCATAAGGGTGTAATTAGCAATAGGGCATTGAATATGAGGATACCTTTGCTCCTACAACAAATATGAGCACCATCCAACCTATTCTAGCCATGCTATCACAATTTCGTTGGAAGGCCCATTTTATGGATGTGAAAAGTGCCTTATTTAATGGAGATTTGCGGGAAGAAGTCTACATGTATCAACCATACTGTTTTCAGGTTTCAGGGAAGGAGCATCTAGTCTGTATACTGAAGAAGGCTTTGTATGGTTTGAAATATGCACCTAGGCCATGGTATATCAAGATTGATAGGTATTTGGATGAACAGGGGTTCTAGTGGAGTTCTTCAGATTCCAACATGTATGTGAAAAGAGTTGGTAATGTTATCATATTTCTGTTCATACATGTAGATTATATCATTATCATATGTAGTGAGGCAAGTTCAATAACACATCAAATCCAATATGATTTTTTTTTTCACTTGATAGATCTAGGCCTCCCACACTACTGTCTGGTTGTATAAGTTTGGAAAATAGGTAACAACATTTTTTTCTCACAAAAAAAATATGCTAGGGAATTTGTTGGACAAGTTTAGAATGATAGATTGCAAAGTCTCGTCTACACCTATGGAGAAAGGGTTTGAAACTTTAAACCAAAACTGACTCTAAAGCAGTCAATGAGTCAATGTACAAGCAACTAGTTGGTAACTTGATATATCTTAGAGTCCCTAGACCTGATTTGAGCTTCACTGTGAGCTTCATTTCGAGATTCATGATAATGCCAAAGATAGAGATCTAGACAACAACAAGGTGAGTGCAGAGATATGTGAAAGGGACACTTGAATTTGGCATTTTCTACAATAGAAGCAAAGACCCTAGCCTATGTGGGTATACAGATTCAGATTGGGAAGGTTCTCTTCATAATAGAAAATCCACTTCTGGATATGTTGTTAGCCTTGGCATAGGTGCAGTCACATGGACCAGCAAGAAGTAGCATGCACAAGCCATGAGCCCTTTTGTCAATAGAATAAAAATATCGAGGAGTAGAGAAAGAAGCATGCTAGGGAGTTTGGCTGAAGATGATGCATTGAAATTCAACAAACATAGCCAAGACCCCTGTGATGTGAGAACCAAGGCTTGATGAAACTTGCCAAGAATCTGGTCTTTTGCAAGCATACCAAACATGTTGAGGTATATTACCACTTCATCACATAGCTTGCAGAAGATGGGTCTATCGAATTGTAGTATTGTCCTATAAAGAATCAAACTGCAGACATTCTCACCAAGGGTTTGGGTCCTGAAAAATATGTAAAATTCTGATATAAGCTTGGTGCAATTAGTAGATTGACCATTAAGGGAGGGTATTAAAGTAAATATTAGTTCACTATTCAATAATGGTTAATCAGGTACTAGATTTAGGCACTAATAGAATCAGATTGACTTTAGTTTATTTTACGTGTTTGATGTCTTATTTCACTTTAGTGTGTATTTCGGGCTATCTAAAATTCATTAAGTGGATTGAACCAACTTTAATGTAACCTATATAAGAATGATTTTTCTTTCTCACTATTAACTTAAAGGCACATGACATCAATGAAAAGAGGGGTTTTTGTAGTTGCAAGACACAATATCGTTTTTGCAAAGTGGAAGGCACATGAAAAAAAAGGCCCTTTATCTGTCCTTTTCTTCAAGTACAAGAAACCCAAAATATTTTCTCACAGTTTTTTTATATTTTTCTCCAAATACCCCAATGACTCACTTCACTTTCCTTAGTTTGAAAACAAATAGAAATAGCCCTTTCCCAACCTTGTGAGAAAGGCCTTACTTACAGCAAATGAGATGACCCCAACTCCAAACCCTATGAACAATCTTCCCCAGTATAAAAATAAAGAATCTTGCAACAATAGTAAGATCAAATAAAAAATTGGCTTCCAATTTAGAATCCATAAGAACTAGAAACTATTTAATTTCTAGAAAAGACCCTTCTCTAAGGTAGTTTAACTTGCCTTTGCAAAAAAATGACAAGCCACCAAATAATATTTGGAATAGAAGCCACTAATAATGCCTACATACAAACATAGAAGAGATTAATCCTACCAAACTGAATTAAAAGGATGAAATCCATAGGAAAAAAAATTAAATCTTATTAAGACCACATGAATGAGGGGACTACATGGATTATCCCCATAACAAGTTGATATCTATTTGAAATAAAGATTTATAATATCAAAAACAAAAAATAGTAATTAAGCTAAATCCAAGTCTTCTTGAGCAATGATAGGGTTGGAACTTGATATACATAGTATTAAGGGCACTTACGCCTTTCTGTCCAATATAATCAGCAACCTTTCCACTGACTATTGCACCCACATTGGCTCCCACGTTTGATAAGGATCCAAATAAAGAGAACTGACACAGAATTCAACATGTTTTAGGTCACAATGGGCCTTTCTGTAGTCTCATTGTGAAATATTAATCACTTTAACCCAATAGGCAAAAATTGAAATTTTTGGTGGTAGCATTCAGAACTTATGGACTCGATTGCATTGGAAAATAGTAAATGCACCAAAATAGATATTAAACAGGTCCATGAATTTATTAAGAGATGTATGATAATCTGTGTATTTATCCTAAATGTATGACTAAAAGACATGCCCTTAAAAATCATCTAACAGTGAAAACATACCTGAGACAAGGTTAAATCAAGATCATCAATGATCCCATTTTGAGTAGGCGATGAATATTTAACCTGTTACAACATTACTTTTCCAGAATCGTGAGAAATTTAATCAACCCTTCCCTGTTTTGAAGACTGAAAGGTATTAAAGACAAAGGTTGAGAAGAAAACTAAGAAATAAGAAAAATAACTTACATAGAATCCAAAATCAGTAGGCCCCAAGGCGACAATATATGTACAAAGTATTGCAACAAGAGATATCCCTTGGATGGAGTGAACATCTGCACTTTTTTCCCCTTTACCACTAGGACGACTAGATTTTGATCTACTATTCTGACTACCTTTTTCTGAAAGATGCTTCTTCACATCTCTACTATCAGCCCAGTTTCCTGTCTCCAAATCATTTTTGTATTCCATCTAGTTCTCAAGGGTGAAATTCCCAAAGACAAAATTTATTTCAAATTTAATTCCAAATTACTAAACTCCACCTGCAAAAACCAACCCATGAAAACCTTTAACAAAAGAACATGCTGATGATAGACATCAATGCTAGTAGAGAAATCTCATAGCTGGGCAAACAGACAATGATAATTCAACAATATTGTGATGTACATGATTATGGTTTTGAACAATATCATAGCAATCAAGCAACATATAATCATTCAGGCTAATTCATCAATACATGGAAAAAATTCATTTACAATTTTGTCCAGTAGATGCAAACATATATTTTCTGGAATGATGTGACAGGAGCCTAGAATAGAAAGGACACCAACAATGATATCACTTAAACATAAATGGAGCATATTGCAAAACTCAATACGCTAGCTCCCAATAAATTATTTTTCTTTTGAGAGAACAAAAATTATTCAGATGCCTGGTGTACAATGTCCAGTTGCTGCAAACAATATTTTTCTGGAACAATTTGAGAGAATCCTAGAAGAAATACCAACAACAGTATCATTCCAGCAATGCAGCATATTGCAGAACTCATTCTGTTAGAGCCCAATAAATTCTTTTTCCCTTATGAACACAAAAACATACTCAGATGAACAACCTACATAACAATGCAGATCCAATTGCAAATTCACAACCAATGGTATATTTGAAACATTCCAATGAAACCAAACCCCCGATCTTACAATTTGAAACATGACAATCAAATCAAACACCCAATGCAATAAGACTATTAGGCAACCACCATTCTCATGGAAGGGAGGAATGATCAGTATCCAGTGGGTTCAAAGTCGATTCAAAGTAAGATAAGTATGCACAGGATGATGAACCATATCCATATGTGTTAACAATGACTTGATTCAATGGTAGTGCCATCCATATGCAGAAATAATGGCTGCTCTCAACATTGAATATATCCTACAACCATAATCAACTTAGTTTTGAAGATCCATGAGATTCCACTTGAATGAATTCAAAAAAACTTCCAAATAAGATGTGGAGCATAGCATACAAAGGGCAGATTCAAAGACAAAATAAATCATATTTTGATGACCTCGTACAATAACAAAATGGAAACAAAAACTCACAAAATCAAGAAAACCCAAACAAGAACAAAGAAAGAAGCATAAAAAAAAATGCAATATTGTAGTTACCTCTTCCAATAGATACACAAAATGGGTATTCTGCTTATATGAGAAGATATACCCAATTCAGCCAAACTAGAAAACACTATCACGGATGGAGATAAAAATTCCATCTTGTGGGATTCTCTTATGCTAAATATCATAGGCAAATTTAACACATTTGAAGAATTCCAAAAACTCACAATTCCAGTCTATCTTTCCTTATAACCGCAATTTGAGATAACTGAAACTTCAGATAAGGTGAACACATCGTACTAGCAAGGCTGGAGCTGATTATGCTGCTGTTTCTCTCATGGAAGACTTTAAAATGGCCAAGAAAAACCTAAGAGCATGCATCCAAACACTATGTATGCATGAAGTGCTCCTTGTACAAATCCATCATAGTTCTAAGGCCCACCGGAGGAGAAGTAATGTTCTCTATCTATAAATGTCCTATACAGTAATCCTATTCAAGTCATGCTTAGATGCTAAGAGGTAATGGAATAGGACAAAGTTCCAGGTAATAATAATGGAATAATACAACCAAGCCAACTAGTACAAAGGAAGTTTTAAGATTATAAATCTTAATATTCAGTTTGTTAAAAAAGGGAATTTGTCAAGAAAGGAATGTGTCTCAGAATGGCACTAGGGTTTAAAATGTGCATCAATTATTTCTACTTTGTATCAATTCATTAGTCGATGATTGTTATCCTACAGTTCTTGCAAACAGCTAAATTGTCTTGGAAAATTCTCCTGATATAGACAGATTTGGTGTAGAGATGCTATTTCATTTTTTATAAGTCATTGTGGCATGAAACTAATTGAGGTTCAAAGGCTTGAACTCTGTATATAAATATGATGGATAAATTATTACTCCCTCTTAAGTTACTACCTGATTTGTTGTTGAGGCTGTACTGTTTGTGTACTCAACATTACCACCAAGGATTCTGAATAAGGGTGAAACTGGCTTGGACCAACCAGGCCATAGTGAGACCACATGTAGCTAAACATACATAGCTAAGAAACATGGATTTACATTTGAGCACTTAGCTTTTCCTGCTAAATGTCTAAAAAACATGGGCATGGAAATCTTCTTTGTTGTTTGCAAACTCCTTACAACACAAATACCTGAATTTTAGGCCTGTCTTTATAGAAACGACTATAGCTTAATCTTAGACCTAACTATATAATCTTCAAGGGAGATTTGAACCCATTTTTGGTATAGATTAACTTCTTGGGATTGAAGTAAGCTAGACAGACTGGCAATTGTTAGTAGAAAAGAATTAGAGCAGAAGCCACTCGTTGGAGAGAGCTATAAGCTATTTCCTAGGATTGTTTGTTGGGCCCGTGTTGTGATGTGTTCGCTTGGGGTATTGATTTTGAGATTGACCTGTGAATAGTATTCATGGAATTAAATTTTGTTTATTTTCTAAAATGGAACTCCTAGCAAAGATAATAGTCAAGGACTTGAACAAATCCATCTTTGAATGTAGGCCTAGCAATGAAATCTGTCACCCTAACATTCTTAAATATCCACAAGGGAATTTTTTATGCTAGCAGTGCAATGTATTTTCTTCACTAACCATCTAGTAATTTTTCTGCTACAAATTTATTTATGTGCCTATATCCATGACAATATTTCAATCAATCAAAAATGACAATTCAGCTGTCTAGAAGAATATAGAAGGGATTAGAACTTGTAGTAAAAAAATGTTACCATTTTATCATAAATATTTAATTGATTATTTAATTAGTTTCTTCATTCATCATGGCCCTCTCAATCCCATGCCAACAAAATGGGGTACCTCATATGATATATCAAGCCTTGCAAATGTGGGAAAATAGTAAATATTTCCAGTGAAAGTGGTTTAGCAATCAATTTTATTCAAGCTTATTTTTGGTCAAGGGTTTTCACTCTAATATGCGATGGGCAGGAAGAAATATGTACCTGCTCCTTATGAAATTTACTCCATCCCAAGAACTCATTTTTAGATTTTCAATTCCATGACAAGTTGAAGTGAATATCTCCATAAGTGATTTCTATTTTAATTTTTTTAATTATGAAGAATAAATGATTGAATGTGTTCATTCTTGGTAGTTCTAAATGTTGCTTCTCGTGAAACAAAGATTGCATTAACCCTGCTCAGTGCGGAGTCTTCATTATTATCACTAAGAGACAACTTTCTGATTTTAGACATAAACATAATTACTTCAGGATGAATATTAGCTACCTGCTCTTTCACAGCATCAACCTTCTGAGGCCACAAAGGCAGTATTATTATTGTGTTTGGAAGCTCACAACCATACCCTTCTTGGAGGTCTTTAATGCTTGGATTTTCATCTATCCACTCTGGAATGATATATCCAAGTTTGGTTCAAGGTGGAGGTATCTCATTAAACCTTATCTTATATCCATTGCTGCATATGTAAGGAAATAAAACACTCTTAAACCCAATCCCTGAACATATAGAAAGGTATAACACAACATCTCAATAGCCATGGCCCAGAGCTCTTAAACCTAGTCTCTACATATCCTGTCTTAAGCTGCTGCTATTGTTGTTCATAAACTGAATGTTGAATTAACTGATGGTGTTGCAACATAAATTCATGTTTAATAGAAGACTAATTTTTCCTCGATTCATTATTCAACTCATTAATTTGTTGAAGTTGTGGCATTTTTTGTTCGTGAAACTCTACCTCTAATTGAACAACTTGTTGCTACTTCTATTACTGTTGTTGCTACATTTGTTGTTGTCGTAGTAGTAGGGGGTGTTGAATATTTCATTGCTGCTACATGTTTACTTGTGTTTGTACTATAGGAAGTGAAGTTGCACCATTTTTAAAACAGTGAAAAATATGAATAGGAAGAGTCAGCATAGGCAATCTAATTGATGATGCATTAATTCATTGAGTTGTATGTGGGCAAGGGCTTTGAATCACTTTGTTCTTTGTTGGGATGCAACAACTTAGCATCTCAAGGATTGTAATTCTTTATTTTTTCAACAAATCCTCTATCTTACTGGACTTGTTGGGGTAAATGATGCGAGTTCTCTGGTGGTGCAATCTAATATCCTATGTTTGGTTATGAATTGTAATTATTTCTTTTTGCAACAAATCCTCTATCTTGCTAGAATTTCTGGGGTAACTGATGCGAGTTCTCTGGTGGTGCAATCTAATATCCTCTGTTTGGTTATGAACATGAGACTTCACTTTCTCTGCCAATTCTGATCCCAAAATTTAGCATTCTTTAGGGGTCATTGAAACTCTGGTTTGGTGGAACCATTTGGCATCCCAATGCTCAAAATTTTTGAGGATGCATGGAAACTTTCCATTGATAGCAGCCTCAGGACCTTTGCTATGTATGGAATATTTGTTGTTCAGTAAAAATAGAAGGCTACAATTCTGAGGTCAGCATTTATTGTAATATATATTGAAGAATGGCTATGTAGGCAAGAGATTAGATTCTTGGGAGCAAGCCATCAATCATATAGTTTTTCTTCAATGTCATCGGTGTGTTCTTAATTTAAATGAAACAAACTAGTTGTAACCAACAAGTGTGTGATAATCATACTATCCTGCATTCGTATTGATACAAAATTTTGTTAAGAATGTATTTGTTTTGAAACTCATTGATATGAAAATATAATGCTTGCATATGCATATCAGACATGTCAATCCTTAATGTATTCAGAATCAATGTTTCAACTATCAACACAGGTTGAAAAACATTTAGTTATATATTCTAATTTATGAAGAATATAGACACTTGCAACTTGATGTTTTATTTTCACTATATCGTATTGCACCTGTTTCAAGGAACTGGAGGAGGTATACTAAATATTCCCTGAAGAATGTCCATAGCTGGTACTGACTACATCCTTTGTATTTTCCTTCTGAACATCATTTGTCTTTTCCTTCTGAACAGACTCTGCAATTAAGTTCCCAATTCAATGTGAATGCTCACTAGATGAATAATAAATATCATGGAGCATACAATTCCAAGTTAAAAATATGAGGATGACTGATAAGTCTGAATATCTATAACAACCAAAGTAATTAAAAAGAAAAATGAACTATATGGATTTTACTAATTAATCAAAAAAGGTCAAAAAAGAAAACCAACTACTCAAATCAATTTGTCAATGGCAGTCCAACTGCTAACTAAGCATGGAACAATATTTTTAGTTTGCTCATGGAAACTCAAGTAATAAGGTATAGAACATATCCAAAAGGAAACATAGAGTAGAAAAGTTACTCTACAAATCCTAACATAACTATTGTGCCAAATTTTCATATGTCCTAGCTCCTGCCATACTGGTGATATAAGAAATGTGGATGTCAAGGATATTCTCAAGATTAATTGAAGTCATAAAGAGAAATTTCCTTTTATAACTAGCATTGAAAGTTGTCAAGTTGCCAAAGGCCTTTTACAACGACCTTCCCCTTACTTATCAGTCGTCTCTTCACACAAATTCTCCATGTAGAGCACTGAATTTCTTCTGCTACGTCAGGCACCTCTTCCTCTACCAACATTCCTCCTCCTGTTTTTGCACACTAACTTATATTCTTCCGTTGATGTTAATTAGTAAGATTCCTCAACTATACTATATTGTGGAGGCTCATCTCATCTTACACTACAAACTTCATCCCATTCACATACCCCAAGAATTTCTAGTTCTCATCCTTGTGATGACCTATGCAGGTAGAAATTTGATATATCCTCGCACATGCTATCTCTATGTTGCATATTTCTCTCTCAACTTGGACACCATTTGTTCTGAGTCCTTATCTTCTCTTTTTTCAGATGGATTAACTCATGTGGTACAAAAATCCCACCATATAGAAGCATTCCTTTCCAACTTGGTAATGGTGAACTTCACCTTATTCAAGTCCTCTATCTTCTTGTACTCAAAGTTCCTTTCCATCTCACTTATGCTTCTGCTTTCATAGTCCCATCATAATGCAAAATTTCAACATCAAGGATGATGATATGAGCACTCTATTTGTGATTGAGAGACATAAATGGGACATTAATTGTTGGTTTGTAGATGGAACATTGATTGCTGATAGTGATTTTTATTTGGAGATCACATCTATGAAATGGATGGTGAGAGCTTGACAGATAAAGACATGAATTTTCACCTTCTTTTTCTCATCGGCCTTGGGAGCCACTTATGGATCATGATAAGGACGTTGCACATTATATATGGAGCATGAAAAGGAAATTCTAGATCCTATTTCATGTGATATTGGACAGCCAAAAGATGTTGAGGTACATGATGCATATTCCTTTTTAAACAACATCCATGTGTCCTTATAAATGGGGCAAAAAATCAGCAAGCAATGCAATCCCAACACTACAAAATGTTTGGGACAACAATATGTTCAAACATCGATGTATTGTGGCAATTTTCAACTTTTCAAAAGAGGCCATCAAGCCCCAAATCATAAGCTGGCTTGGTTTTCCAAATCTAAAATTTTGCAGCATACTTCATGTGGATATTTCTAGAGGGAAACAACATTTTGCAGGCTTGTCTTGGAGCCACCTTTTAAAACCTTGTTGTTTGAAGCTATTATAGGAGACTTGCATGGCACAGAAGGGGGACAATTGTTGGAGCATGTACAACAACCTTTGTAACGACATTTTTAGTGCAAGGAGGTGACTCGTGGCTAGATGATGGACTGCACTATTCATATGCCCAAGATGATGATTATATCAGTCCTATCCAACATTGGATAAAGAAAGCATGTGGCAGCACACACCGTTATATATGTGATCCAGTAGATGGCATCAATTTATTTTGTGCCAAAGGCCAATCAATATTAGGTATGCTTATTTTGGCAGTCTTTAGCATGGGAGTTTGTTCTTTTTGAGAATATGAATCCAATGTAGTTGCAGACCAAGGGGACTGGAAAGAGTTGTACTTGGAAAGCCCCTTTTCATCTTAGCAGAGTTTATAACATCGTAATGAATTTTCCATGAATATTTTTATGTATCAGCAGCTCTAAATTACAGTCGTAAATATTCCTTTGATGAGTACTGAGTTATTCCACATGAGGGTTCTCTAGTTAGAATATTTTTCTTTAGTAAATTTTTGATGCGGTTTATTATTTTCCTGTAATGGAAGTAGTTCGTAACCACTTTTTCAGCACAGACATAAAAACTGAATGTTGTTTCACGAAAATAATTTAAGTTTTTAGGGAAATAAATTTTTTTGAGTGTCCTTGGAAGATTCTAAATATCCTTATACAAATCAAAAGGTATCAAAGTGTCTTTTTTTATGTTTGTGGAGTTACAATGAAGATATTCACAAGAAAAAAATCATAAATGAGAGAGGTGCTAGGTGTTGTAGGTTATCAATCAACAAATCCAAAAGGATATTGAAGAACTGAGAAAGACAATACGTATTGTGTGGGCTTCAATATGTACATATAGTTTCAGATATCTATGGACTGTAATATCAGGTGTAGATCAGGAGACAGAATGCGAAGTATATTGGGATAACTCTAATATGATAGATACCTGAGCAAAGAGAAGGAATCATACTATGTTTCAGAATAGCTTGCTGGTATTTCAATTGATGTTGATAAAGCAGCGGATGCACTGTTGGGATGGTGATTGGGAAAATTTCCTTGCAAGGTATTAAGAAAAATATTCATTTCTAGTAATGAATCAATGTATTGACCCCAACCCTAAATGTGCAAAGGTAATCGGTAATTTTTTTCAACACTGTATTGACCCCAACCCTAAATGTGTAGGGGTAATCGGTAAATTTTTTTAATGCAAAGCGAGATGAAGTTGTATTGAATTATTAAATTTTATTGCAACATAACCCCTCCTATCCTAAACATGGTTTGAAATTCCTCAATCATACATAAATGATAATGGATTGAATGGTGGCCTAAACTATCATCGATCAATGAATCTAAATGGAAATTGGAACATCAACAATGAGGCGGATAAAAAACACAAAAAAAAAAATAGGTGTTCAGAGTCGTACATCTATCTTCTGTGTGGAATCCTCGTTCCTCTAGTTGGTATCCATGGCGCTATCGAGTTGTTGAAAGACAAAGAGAATGTGGAAGATCTACTCTGAACAGAGGGGTGTTGGGGGTTGCTTATTATCATTAATAGCAATGAATGACTGTGGTCATAGTATTGAAAGACCTTGGAGGGAAGGATATCGAATAGTTTAAATGGCCTTGGTCCTAATAATTTGAGAGATAAAACTAATAGTAAATAATTTGAGAGCTAAAACTCAATATTAAAATAAAAAAAATGACAACGAAAAAAAATGATAAATAATAATCTCACATTATGGCAGGAAATGGGAAAGTACCTGAATTAATTTGTTGTATGAAAAAATGAAATTTTATGTCAAAAATAATTTCAAATTTTAAGATGTTGAACTATGTTTTTATGAGAGTGAAATTTTGTTAATAGTGAAAAATACATTATTTTTTTATTATTTGTTTAATTTATTTTTTATTTTTTTTAGAATAAAAATTACTAGTTATGAGAGATATGAAAGTTTAATTTGAATTATATATTTATGTAAGAGTTTTTGTATCTATTTTGTATTCAATAATTGATTATAGGTTTCTATGAGGCTACTTTAAGTTGGTGAGTAAACATTTCATTCTCAAGCCTAAAGGACAAAGGTGGGATTCATCTAGACATGTGTGTGTGCACAGGAGAGGTGTTATGCATGCCATATGCTTCGACCAATATATGTAAGTATCTCCCCTTGCTACCTTTTGACCACTATATCTAAGTGTCTCCCCTGACTAGCTTTTGACCATTATCTCTAAGTATCTAAGAGGAAGTTGTTAAAAAACACCCCTTAAAAGTTTAAAATTTCATGACTTTCACGGGGGGTGTTTCAAAAGCCTCTCCTAAGGGTTTTTTTGTTGTAGTATTTGAAAGTTTTCCTCAACGGAATCTAGCTCCCTTCTCCCCCTCCCCACCCACCCCATGCTCCCATTCCCAAAAAAAAAATTGGATGCCGTTATGACCTTGATTATGAATGAACTAAAAAAAATTTAAAAAACAAAAGAGAGTTTAAATGTTGGTTAAGATTTTTTTGTTTTCCTAATCTTCATCATATTAAAACTAGAAATAGTGAATTGAGCTTAGTTAAAAACATAGGCCAAAGGCATGGTATCATGTCCTCTTAATTTCTCTACTAAATATTCTTTATTCTTACGTGCTTTAGATCTTGACATATGTTTCCATGCATTTAGTTATTCATCCTACTTTTATAACCTTTCCCTCCAATTAAGCAGAGGCCTCAAAATGTTGCCCACGTTTTGGAATTTTCTCATACTCTAATCACTAAAGAGGATAATATCATCGAAGAAAGAGAAAGCTTTGACCAAAATTTCCTCAAAACATCACAACTCCGTACATGTTCGTGACCCACTTGTTTTAAATTATGTCAATGAATATATAGAAGCTTGTTTTGACTATAGTCAACATGCCTTGGTAGGTCATTTTCAGGATGAAATCCCCTCTAAAAGTACAATTTAGACTCAAGTTGGAGATTTATGGGAGTTGTATGACTAGCATAATAAGATTTTAATTTAAAATAGTCCCAAGGTTTTTTTTCATATTCATATTTAAGGAGGCCTCAACCTACATAGCTATTGGGAAGGTAAGACCTTGAGCTTTGTCAAAACACTATGGGATTGTTTTCTCACTATATTTAAAATTTTAGTTGAGAAATGTGTTAAGTTAATTCTCTAATCTAGAAGAATTCCCCAGGTTGTCAAGTATAGCTTTGAAATTTCCTAGAAGGGTAGCTTACCCCATATGAAAATTTCTCTACCATAGACTTGTAAAAGACATCTTAGCCAAGACCCCAGGATGCATTTTTATGAAAATTAATTTGTCAAATGACATTCCGATCTGGAGTAGCTCTAGTTATTGTGACTCATAGTGATAATTCCTAGCCCAAATCAGTTTAAATCATGGCTAACCTTGCTCAATATGTTTGTAGGCTATCATATCAGTTTCCTTGGCAGCAACACTATGTGATCCTTGGTTGCAGTGATGTTTGTATGTTCTAGTTGCTAATTCCCCCCATGATACTTGGGAAAAAGATATGTTGAATGAAAAATTATCAACATACAAGTTGAGGATTTAACACTCTGAATACTTGTTTCTACTACTAAAGTCTTGATACTACTGCCTTCCAACAGCTAAGAGTGCCTCAGACACCATTGACACCCAGGCCGCTAGGAGAATAAAGCTCCTCCAACTACCTTGACCCCAATTAACATACATGTAGAACATACCCACCTAAGGGTACAACCCCTAGTTTGTAGAGTTCTCAAGCTCATTTTAACATAGGCGAGCCATATAGGCTACCATCACCATTAGCCCCAAAACTAAGCCTTCTCAAAGGGATGTTTGGGATATTTTGGACGCTAATAGAAAGGACTTGATTATGCTAGTTTGTTAATAGCCTAGACATAGTCTATCTGTAAGTGAAAGTGATGGGATTTTTTCCCACTTAATTCTTTTGATATAGTGCCTAGAAGGCATATAGATCTGAGCCTCGAAAGGGAAAAATTCTTTAGCAATGTTTTTGTTAACCAAACTTTCTACCTATGTTACATATTCAGGCACATATCATATATAAAGATTTTCCAATGTTTTGTTACAACTAGATGGACATTGGATATATCTTAGGGATTTCCAACATCTATGCTCCAATTTAAATCATGTCTAACCTTGCTCAATATGTTTGTAGGCTATCATATCAGTTTCCTTGGAAGCAACGCTATGTGATCCTTGGTGGCAGTAATGATTGTATGTTATAGTTATTAATTTCCCCCTTGATGCTTGGGAAAAAAATGTGTTGAATGGAAAACTATCAACATACAAGTTGAGGATTTAACTCTTTGAATACTTGTTTCTACTACTAAAGTCATGATACCACTGCCTTCCAATAGCTAGGAGTGCCTCAGACACCATCGACACCCAGGCCGCTAGGAGAATAAAGCTCCTCCAACTACCCTGACCCAAATTAACATACATGTAGAACATAGCCACCTAATGTTACAACACCTATTTTGTAGAGTTCTCAGGCTCATTTTAACATAGGCAAGCCAGATAGGCCACCATCACCATTAGCCCCAAATTAAGCCTTCTCAAGGAATGTTTGGGATATTTTGGTCACTAATAGAAAGGACTTAGTCTATTGATTATGCTAGTTTGTTAATAGCATAGACATAGTCTATCTGTAAGTGAAAGTGACAAGATTTTTTCCTACTTAATTGTGTTTGATACAGTGCCTAGAAGGCATGTATATTTGAGCCTAGGAAAGGAAAAATGCTTTAGCAATGTTTTTGTTAACCACACTTTCTATATGTGTTACATATTCAGACACATATCATATATAAAAATTTTCGAATGTTTTGTTACAACTAGATGGACATTGGATATATGTTAGGGGTTTCCAACATCTATGCTCCAAATGATGCTTTGGAATGTGCATTTTTTTTCCACTGAATAATTGAAAAGATATTAGAGGCCAACTGGTTGATTTGCAGGGACTTCAACATGGTTGAACCAAAATGACAATAAGTTCTTCTTTCTTCCTCACCGTTAGAGCCCCAGAGATCTAGATGCTTAGTTTAATTTGTGTTCTAGCTTAGTATATACAACTGTAATGTTTATAGAAGGAATGATCTTAATTTTAGAAAGAGAGCATTAAATCAGTTTAATTGGGGCCATGCTCTAGAATCAAAATGTCTTCACAATTGAATGCTACATACTTGTTCATTTGTTGACCAAATTAGCTACTTTGTATGACTACTGGAATTTTTTTTTGCATCTATTAGGCAAGTTGTAAGTCGTGCATGTCATTGTCAAAATATCTTCTTAATGCATCTCTCTTTGAGAACTCTAGTTGCCTACGATGGTATCCATCTACTTTTTTATCAACCCTGCTTTAATATTTGACTTCGAATCCTTCAGGGAAATTAGCTTCTTCCCCTCTAGCTTAGTGATCTTCCCTAACAATTTCTACCCTACCCTTTTTGTTAATATGCTCATTATGTATATTTTATCAATGAAAATTCAAATATGTCTAACAACAACAAAAAATAATAGACCTAAAATTTTGGCTACTAAAGCAACAAACCCACAGAAACCATTGCAAAAAAAGTTGATTCAACCAGTAATGTTTTAATAAAAATCCCCAAATTATTGTTTTTTGACATTTAATTCAATGGAACTAAACATATCGTATCCATGCAAGCCATCCCAATTTTTTTTGTAGCTTACTGACATATGTGAATTCAATTGTAATGAAGACGTAAATTTAATTTCACAATTTAAGTAATACATGCTCCAACACCAAACTCCTTGTAACCAACCACCTTCTAGGTTTTGAACACCCACTAGAGGTCATCATTAGCCACAAACACATGCCCTCATAACTAGTACCTAGTTATCTAAGCATCAAATGTTTCTAATATGCTCAATTAGAGATGAAGGATTATCCTAGGAGGTCAATTTTCTCGTTCGGGGTGTTTCTTTCGGCCTTGGATACTTAGTGGTTAAGGGCTTCAAGGGTCAAGGTTTAAGGGCCAAGGGATTTAGGGTCATAGGATTTAGCATTTAAGGACTTAGGATTTAGGGGATTTAGGTGTTAGTGGTTAAGGGGTTAGTAGTTAAGGTGTTTAGGGGTGATGGGTTAGAGGTTAAGGGTCACAGGTTAAGAGGATGAGGAGTTATGGCTTAGGAGGTTCATGAATTATATGTTAGGGGTTAATATCTTAAGATTTAATGAGTCAAGATGTTTATGGGTTATGAGTTATGAGTGTAGGGATTAAGGGATTATGAATTGGGGGTTAAGGGGATAGGGAATTTAGTGGTTATGGGTTAAAGGCTTATGCTTTGTGATAATTGGACTCCTAATTCCCTTATCACTATGATTGGGGGTTCCACTATCAATTTCTCTCACTGCCTTCCCTCTAAGTCCCCTAGGCCCTAATCCCCTTCTCATATTCTGATGCTAGGACTATATATCTTAGTAAACCATGCTTGCATCTCTGACTTCTACCCATACATGCTACCCTTTTTTCCCCTTTCCCTGTTTAATACACCATAATATACCTCCCCACAACCTTTTCAGTTATGTAATTCCACTTTTCCTAATGTTATGAACCCCCAAATTTTGTCTCAATGCCCCTACAAGTACACCCTTGGGCCCCCTTGGCTAAGGGAGTAAACACATTAGGGGTTATGGGTAATTGTGATAAGGGAGCCCCTAATCCCCCTATCACAACTATAAATAGTCTTATGAACTCCATCAATATCTATTGTAGGCGTTGTGGTGAAAGAAATAATGAATACAAAGTTGTGGTCAATAGGACAGGGATCATCAATATGTTGAACCATACAATGTAAATATGGTTTTCAATGCTTATGATCTCGTCACATAAAATATTACCCCATAAATTTTTTCTTTGGGGCACCACTAGGATTCAATAATTAATCTAAAGTGAGAGGATTCGTTGCTAAGGTGACAATGGAAACAACCTTGAGTTGAAACAAAATGACATTGTGTGAGCCTTGCACAACTAGGGTGTCAGTTTCATCATCATGAGTCTTATTCTTCTTCCACGACCCTTTAATCCCCCTCCTCTCTCCCTAAAATATCAAGTCCCTTGCTTAAAAGGCAAGCAAGTCCCACTCTTTATTATATCTTAGGGAAAGGGTTTCTAGGGTCACTTCCCACCTATTCATTGACCTACACTCTATAATCAATCTGCCCAACCATCAATCTTCCTAACCACAATCAATTCTTTTTACTGATATAGGAATCACAATATTGTCTTCATCTAGGGCTCTTCAAATCTTCCACCTAACAGTGGTTTCAGTCCTCTCAAAATCATTGTTCTTGTGTATCAAAAATTTGATATTTTTTGTCTAATCTATGAACAAATCTGAACTACTCCTCCTATCATCCTTCTAACGATCTGTAGATGAATGAACTAGGGTCAAAAATCATCCATTAAAAGTCCATTGACTTTTTATACTTTGCTTCAAATCTCTATCTAAAACTATACGGTAAATCCACCAAAATCAACTCCTCTACATGTCAACCCATTCTTCATATGGCACATTTATTCCGCATACTCAATCTTCTCCTCATGTTCCACCCTCCCCTGGATATGCTATCTCCACACATACTGAATCTGCAAACCATATTCTATATCTGTGGTCTATATTGTAGAAATAAACCTCGCGTTAAGGGTCACAACTGCTCTTATTCTACGCAAATTTGTCACTGTATTAAGGGCATACCTTATGAACTAAACATGGTAGGAAATTTTCCTAACCAGGGCATTATACTTATGTACTTCTAATTGTTGTACAAGAAAACCCTATCCACCCATAGAAAAAACCACGACTCTTGCCTCCATAAGAGACTCGACCTAGCTCATATGGATCCATAGATTGTGGGAATTTCTTTGACTGAATCTTAACATGAACTTTAGATCTCAATGTCGACCCTCAAACAAGGGTTACCTCAGTTAATATTATTCCTACGTCTACTTCTGTTATGAATCTAAATTACAGTGCAAGCCCTCCTCCATTTATATTGGTCTTTATCATAGACCTTGTGGCCTACTAACCACCACAAGACAAGATGGTATCAAACCTCTCTTCTATTTCATGTATAATATCTAACCAAAGGGATTCAATCTCTTTTAATGTACTAAAACAAGCTATTGAATCCTTCCTACAATTTGCGGAAACAAAACATGATCGCACAATCACATATAAGTAAGAGAAAGAAATTATCAATCACACAACACAATGATGTATCTAGGGAAAAAAAATGCTCAAAACCCCTCTATCTCTATCGTGTATTAAGTCAAAGAATCATAAAACCATACAATTCTTAATGTCTCATGAAATTCTCCAGCACTATGCCAATTGTCTCCTGTTGATATAGGCAAAATCGGTCTATTACTTAGCCAATTATAAACCTTGCCGCAGCCTACCTTTCTCACACAATTCCTAAGGAATTATCTCCCAATTAATTAGGAAAATCATCCTTCCTTGATTGTGTAATCCATCATGGCATCCCAATTACTTTATAATTTCACATGGGCAATTTTGTATAAATACAACAGATAGTTATGTTCCATTTAACCTTTGTCTCAACCGAGTCTTCCTCAAAACTGACATGCATGCAGTTATTAATATAGAATTATCAGTTATATGATTTATCAATAATTGTGAATTAAATCTAATTTAATTCACTGGAATTCTCACTAGCTCATCACTCAGTTAGAACTAGTTAAACTGATTTTAACTCAATTAATTGAGTTAACTAATTCACAGCTACACCCCACTAATGCATCAACTACAACTGGAACCCAAAAATATTAGAATCCCTCTACATGCCTCATATTATACACTCATGATGCAAACATATGCAAGAACACAATAAATACACAAATAAACATAAATGTGGATGCAGCAGGAATAACACTTCATTTAATTAATATCAAAATACTGAAAATGCTTATAGAAAGAATGGAAAACAAACTAGCTTGGGCAATGGTAGCTTATTTTTAAGAAGAGATGTGGCAACTACATGCCTTTGAATTTTGTTACAATAAGGCTCAAGGGCCTTTTTATTATTGAAAAATAATAGAAAACCCTAACCCGAGGAGATGTAACACCAAGAGTTTATATGCCCCGTTGTGGTTAGTTGGGAAACCAACTTCCTAGGGTTGTAACTTGGCCATATGATCTCTTTTTGACGCACATGATACCTCGTTAGAAATATCTCTCAAAGGAATACAACTATTAATTTGATTTCTATGAAATTTCCAAACCTTTCATGCCCAAAAAATGTCGTTTGGGTCCTCAAAACGGCTCCAAAAGTTTAGGACCTGAAAAAATGACAAAAATAGTAAAATGTGATATAATTAAGGAAACTGAAAAAATGAAAGAGACAATGGCAAGGGCCCAAGTGGAATAGGCAGGCGGCTACCAATAGCCACCTCGATCACCTCAACTCAAATTTCTTGAGGTAACTCAATCATCATGACTTAGTTAACTGATAGAAGTTGTTATGAGATGAAATTACAAATTATTATCCAATTTATTTAAGGGAAAAATAAATTAGACGCCTCACATTCCTCACTCCTGGTACATAAAAATTTATCACTAGTGTGGGTCCATTTTTTTTTGTCCTTTTTGGTTGCTAATTTAATTTTTTCTTGTTGTAAACTTCAACGCTCCCTCTTAACAGGAAAGGAATTTAATCTATCTTGATCTGGTACCTTTGGAATTATGCCTGCAACACTTCTATAGTGTTGTTTGAAATTGCAAATATTGAAACTTAATAGCCTCTGAACAACTGAATCAGTATAATGCATCTTTCATCAGAGTCTTATGACTGCTACTAGCTACTGTACCTGTCTACTGAACTCTCTGTGTTGCTGCTGGCATCTGCATCCATGCCCTTTGCACTGTTGCCAACTCTGATATGCGCTCTAGTATCTGACATTCGTCACTCTAATTTATATTTTTCCTACATTTGACTGCATCAATCTAACTGATCCTTCCCACTATTTTTGTACTATGGACTCCTCGTAGCCAGGTTTGATCCATGAGACACGCCATCTCAATGGACCCTGCCCAAATTTATTACCTTGGGAATATTTCTACACATCACCCCACCTTTCACCTAGAGGTATGGATTCATGTGCTCCCTCTGCCCATCTGGCTCGAAATTCCCCCCTCATGGAGGCCTCTAATTGAGTGGATGCTTCCACTCAGTCTCCTCTCTGCTTCTCCAATTGTGGCTGCTCCATAACCTTCTCACATTGCTTTTGAGGTTGCATGTTGAGAGGTAATGTGTGCTCCCTCTCAACCACCAAGTCTCTAACCTCTGCTTTGCTCCTCAAAACTTTTCATGCATCTGGTACCTCAAGTGCATACAGGTTCTTGACTTGTGCACATTGTAATTTTCCCGCTGTTACAAAAGTTTCTAAAAAAGAGTTGATTTTAAATCGACGATGTATCCCTCATTCGAGCTACGATTCAACCGATTTTTTTTCCATTTGGGCAGTGTTTCACAAGGAATCCAAATATGTTATTTTTTTTTTAAAACTTTACACCAAAATATTCATATATTATCTGCAAACTCGCTGCCCAAAAAATTCCTGCTCTGATACCATGTAGAAAATATAACCAATGAGATTCAATATGATCTTGTAATTTGCTAAAAAAAGATATTAAATCCTTCCTACATTTTGCGAAAACAAAACACGATCGCACAATCACATATAAGTAAGAGAAATAAATTATCAATCACACAACACAAGATGTATCTAGGGAAAGAAACTGCTCAAAACCCCTCTATCTCTATTTTTTATTAAGTCAATGAATCATGAAACAATACAATGCTTAATCTCTCATGAGATTCTCGAGCACTCTGCCAATTGTCTCCTACTGATCTAGGAAAAATCAGTCTATTACTTAGCCAATTCTCAACCCTCCTTCACCCTACCTTGCTCATGAAATTCGCAAGGAATTAGCTCCCTATTAATTAAGAAAATGAGTCTTCCTTGATTGTGCAATCCATCATGGCATCCTAATAAATTTATAATTGAACATGGGAAATTTTGTATAAATGCAATTGATAGTCATGTTCCCTTTAACATCTGCCTAACCAGGGTCTTCCTCATAACTGACATGCATGAAACTACTAATAGAGAATTATTAGTTATCTGATTGATCTCTCATTGTGAATTAAATCTAATTTAATTCACTAGTCGACCTCTCACTACCTCATCACTCAGTTAAAACTAGTTAAACTGATTTTATCTCATTTAATTGAGATAAGTAGTTCACACCTACACCCCACTAATGCATCAACTACAACTAGACCCCAAAAATATTAGAATCCCTCTACATGCCTCATCTTAGACCCTCAACTCAAATTTCTTTAGCTAACTCAGTCATCATGACTTAGTTAACTAACACAAGTTCTTATGAGATGAAATTACAATTTATTCTCCAATTTATTTAAGGGAAAAATAAATTAGACACCCCAAATTCCTCACTCCTCATGCATCAAAATTCCTCACCAGTGTGGGTGAATTTTTTTTTTTTTGTCCTTTTTGGTTTCCAATTTCACTATTTCTTGTTGCAAATTTCAACATTTCATAATTTGATGCAGATTTCACACAAAGACACCATTGAAATAACATGCCAAAATTCTCATGAGAAACCTCTCTTAATCTCGATCTGCTCAAAGAGAAACAACAATATGCCATCCTACTTCCTAGCTTGAACCGACTATTAAGGTATGCAACATTCTTGTGAAGCCTCACATGATGATCTTTCTCTTGGAGGATGATCATGGCCTCCCTTTAGAAACCCTTACTCAACCCTCTTACTCGACCTACTTTAGGACCACATCTCTCTTCGCCCCCTTGATCAAATGAGCTCCTTCTCACTTGATGTTATTTCCTTCATCTTAAGGCCTCCCTAAATAGTTTTTCCTATGCCTCTTAGGAACCCTCTAGAACTTATGGATTTTATGCAGTTAGACCTTAGGAAATATTAATTTTCCTTTTTAATTTTATTTTAGATTTTAAACCCCATCTTGGGTCCAAAATCCCTTTTCTTGGCTTCTTTTCCCACAAATCCTTTTGTGACAAAATTCACACAAATCCATCTCACTAGGCGTGTGGAGTACCTACCAAGCTACACAATTCAACAACATAGTCTAGTTTTAGTAACCGTAACATGGTCAAGCTCTTGTAGTCAAGCGAGGGCTTAGTTGAGTTCCCAAGTTGCAAATTAAGTAAGGGTAGTTGTGAGAGCATGATAGCTAGGGAGGGTCATGGCATGAAAATTAGGAAATAAAAGGCATGCTAACACATGTCAGACAATGTCAATGCATGATAAAGAGTTTTAGGGACTAGTGTTGGGGCATATCAAGGGATAACTAGGTCAAAATGCATGGAAAGGAACAAATAAGAGTGTGTGCTAGGGAGTGTCAGCAAATTCAAGTGTGCTAAGGACAAAGTGCGTTAGGAGAAGTTCGTAATAGTATTTACCGGAGGCAAGCCTACGATTGTTATATGGGGCTTGACATAGCCATTTTAGACAAAGGGAGATCACTTTGTGCTAGGCACAACATTGTTTTGCCTTTAGCTAATTTTTTTTTATAGGAGATGTGGCACACTATGGCTACATGCTCATGTTTTCAACTATTCCATATAATTGCATATTGTACATTGTTGTGTATATGTTTTGGGGAACTCGGCTTGTGTCGGCTTATATATTGTGTGCCTTGTGCATCTTGTGGTTCTTGCAAAATCTTAGTTAATGTTCTACTCTTTATATTAACTGAACATACATGTGAAATATTTCTTATGTAACGTGTGTTGCTTAGTTGTTTTATGGCCATGGCTATATCATGTGATCCTTGCCTTGGTAACCAGTTAAATGGGGCAAGTTGAGCTTAGACATGGGTGGCATAAGATGAGTTATAGGAAGTTCTTAGGTGAACAAGGCACAATATACTTGTAGGTGGTGCAATTGGTCAAGTTGTTGCGGTTGAAGCAGGCCAATATTATCACATGAATTGTAGTAGCCAAGGATTTGATTAGGTTCCAAAGTCGAGAAAAAATGTAAAGGCTAGCTGTGAGGACATGAGTGCCAAGGCGTGCTAGGGAATGCTAAGATGTGCTAGATAGTGCGAAGGCATCTTAAACATGTTAATATGTGCCAAGTGATAAGGTGTGCCAAGATGTGCAAGGGTGTGTCAATGTGTTCTAGCGACTGTCAAGGAAAAAAAAGGGAGAAACAAGTTAAAATACAAGGAAATGAACACATAAGAGGGTTAATAATTCATCAATTTACCCTTTCCAAAAGGGGCATGCTAGGCACACCAACACTAGGCGCTAATAGGTGCCAAGTGCAAAGTCTTAGTTCTAAGTTCCAAGTCTTCATTTGTTGCTTCTCATCTACTTTCCAATAGTTGATCTCAAATAAATTTAATATTAAACCATGTCAAATCATACCAAGGCATCTCAATGTATTCCATACATGCTAAGACTTTCCAAGTGCCAACACATGCCAAGTGCTAATATGTATGAGGGAGTGTTATGCATGCTATGAATTGGAAGGGCATGTTGAAGAGTGTTATGGTGTGCTAGAGAGTGCTAATGCATGTTGAGGAGTATTAAGGAGTACTAGTATAGGACAATACATTAAGGGAGCACTAGGTCAAAATTCATGGAAGTTAATTAATATGAGGAACGTGTGCCAAGGTCTAGTGTTAATGAGTGCTAGTTGTCATGCCAAGGAGGTAGTGACAAGGTGTGCTAAGGATTGGTAAGGCATGCTAGCAAATATCAAGGCATGTCAAGAAGTCATAAAGTGTGCTTGGGAGTTCCAGGTTGTGCTAATTGTATGTGCCAAATAGTGCCAAGATATGCCAATACATGCTAGGTGCTAAGGATGTGCGGGGTGCTAGGGTATGTCAATATGTGTCAAGAAGTGTCAAGGAAACAAAAGGAAGAACCAATAAGAGGGTTAATAAGTCGGGACTTTATCTTTTTCAAAAGGGGCATTCTAGGAACACTAACAATAGGTCCCAATACATGCCAAGTGGCATTGTGTACCAAGTGCTAATGTATGTCAATGCATTCAACCAAGGTGTTCCAGGGCATGTTAGGGACTACATGCATGCCAACACATGCTAGTAGAGTTCTATGTTGTGCTAGCGCATACCACCATGTCCTTGGGCGTTAGTGTCATGACAAGACATTCTAGGTACAAATATGTTTGTGAGGTGCTAAGAAATGTTAGTGTTTGCCGAAGCATTAATTTAAGGTGTGCCCAGATTGTTGAGGAGTGTTAGGTCTTTGTCATTAATAGAATTGACAAAGCTTTATTATGTATTAAATAATATATTCCCTACACACAGTAGTGGAACTTTATCTAAGAATTTTCTAGATAATAAACTTAATAGATATGAATCATGTGTTGACTCATAGGGAAACTCTATTCGACTAGTCATTAATGAGGGAAATGATACACACTAATGACTTCTTAAAAAATTGACTGACTCTAACCACTATGGACTTGGACATATTATAAAAAATACTCCACAATAATGCTCTTAAATCATTATCTTTTGACAAAAAGTATATTAACAGGCACATAACGTCATCAAAAACTCATTGGAATGATCAATGATGACGAACATTTTTTTACCGTCACCAAATGTAACAAAAAGAACATTGGTGAGGGTCATTAAAAGTTCGTCACTGGAAGTGTCACCAAAGAGAGAATTAGTGATGGGCCTTTAATGACCCTAACCAAAAGTGCCATTGAAAATGGCTTTGGTGACGAACCTTAAAGGACCATCACTATATACACTTACAGCGATGTTTTTTTAAGGACCGTCACCATATGTGACATTGGTGATGGACCTTAAAGGTCCGTCACAAGCATTACCCTCACTAATGTCATTTTTTCTTATAGTGAGTACTCTGATAAATTCATCTGATGTAGAGAATAGTGAGGTTACGCGCATTGAAGGTAGCTTGCTTGCTAGACCATAGTGGAACGCATGCAGGGGTAAGACATCTCCTACCCCACCACCACTGCCACCTGTAGAAGATATGGCCACACAGATGAAGCTTCCCACCTTTAAAGGTGTGGGAGATGAGGACATGAAGAGGTTTTAGTTTGTTGCTGATGCCATGTAGACTACACAAAATGTTAATGCTGATGCTACCAAGAGAGCGCAACTGGATATGGAATTTGAAACTCGGGCACTATATTGGTTTATGGGATATCTAGCTTAGAACATTGATCCCACTATAGTGCATATTAGCGATGCTTTGAAAAAACAATTCAAGAAGCCGAAGTCCTACTCAAAATGTGTGATAGAAATAAAAGATATCAAACAGGGGCCGAAGGAATTGGTTTGGGAAGCTCATCAATGGCTCAAGCGCACCATCAGCAAAGGAGGATTTTCTTATGATGATAAGAAGCATAAGGAATGGTTCATCTCCATGCTCTTGCAACATCTATGTGGGCCTAAGGGTCAACAGAAGATTGATTCTCATGTTGAAGCTTTGGAAGTTGCTATGAAATTGGAAGTTTCACCAAAAGTAGACGATCAATTCAGAATGCTGCAAATTCAAAGCCAACTCGAGGCTATGCACTTCTAAATTCAAAACCTACGTAGAGATCAGGGTAAATAAGTTGGCATTGATGTTTGGTGCATACGCTATAAGGCTTTAGGCTACACCATAGACCAGTGTACTTTGTTCTCAGATTACAGGCAAGCATGGGGACTGAGTCCATTGCACCCCACGGATGATGCTGGGCCAACTACCCCAACACTATTGTGCATTGCTTGTAGGGTAGCTAGATGACATGATACAAACCATTGTCCTTGGTTGGGAAGCTATGTGCTAGAGCTGAAGCAGCAATGGTGCAGGTTTTGCTCTTCAATTGGTCATGATGAGCACCACTGCCAAACATTCAACCTAGTGATGAACAATTCTAACCTATATAGAGTGCAAGCTGACCCTTCTTCACCAGCATCTCCCTCTAGATGTGCAGGATCCCGAGCAAGAGGAAGGGGAGGGGGAAGAGGTGGAGGCACAAGTCGGGGAAGAGGGAAATTAATCTGCTATAAATGTGGAGACGTTGGACACTATGCATGTGATTGCCCAAACCCAATGCAAAAATCTTGCAGGTACTATAGGAAATTTGATCATGTAATTGAATATTTTCCTATGTTAATTGCTAGAATGAAGAAAAAGCAACAACAAACACCTACACAAAACATACAAATGGTTGAAGTTGAACCGTGTAATGATGATCCAAGCATAAACATAATTACACGCATTGGTGCTGTCACAGG
Organism: Pinus albicaulis; assembly: GCA_034641835.2. Classification (NCBI taxonomy): domain Eukaryota; kingdom Viridiplantae; phylum Streptophyta; class Pinopsida; order Pinales; family Pinaceae; genus Pinus; species Pinus albicaulis. The sequence goes on from CM076571.1 coordinate 472,512,220, forward strand.
AGAAGATGAGCAAAAGAGGGCTAATGCAGATCCGCTGATCAGAAAGGCTTCTCACAAGATAGATGGACTGAACCTGCAGAAGGAAAATGAGACTTTCAATGAATACAGGAAGGATTTCACTGCTGCACGAGAACCCACATTAAATTCTATCATGGAACTGATGATGAAGTCAAACCATTCCTACAAGGCTGTATTGAGTTATTGCACAATCATAAGGTGGTAGATAATCATAAGGCCCTGTTTGATAGCTGCGCAGAAAAATAATTACCTAGAACTAAGACTAAGGTTGTGAAAAATATTTATAAGAACAAGAAGAGAACTGGTCGGGAGAGGCACAAGACTGTGAAAATTAGGGAGTATGAAATGGATCAAATCATATTGGACTTAGGATCGGACGCAAATGTTCTACTTAAGAAAACCTGGCAGAAGATGGGAGAACCAAAGCTAGAATGGTCCACCATTCAGTTACGTATGGCCAATCAACATAAGATCATTCCAGTTGGAAGACTTCCACAAGTTCTAATAGACATTTCTTGAGTAAAGGAACACAAAGATTTTGAAGTGATAGAAATTGTGGATGATACAGACCCTACCCTACGTTGTTCGGACTTGATTTGGCCATCAATATGGGAGGCATAATCAACTTAAAGCGTATAAGCATGATCTTTAAAATTGATGGTACATAGGTGATAGTACCATTGGAATATTGGGTATGTGTTGTATTATTTCCATGATTAGTCGCACGTGTGGGGGGGTCACAAGGGGGGTGATAGCCCCCTATGGAAACTATGGTGGAAGTAGAAGGGGATCACAGGGGGGGTGACAGCGCCCCGGGAAAAAAAATTGGACCCTATTTTCTGGTGAGCAGACACGCCCATGGTTTTGGGGCATGATGGTTTTCGGCCCTTGGTATTTTGTATATTCGGTCAAGGGAACTATAGTTATGTTCTAATCCAGTGTTAATGGATTTCTATTTATGAATGCTTCGACATGTATATATGTTTTGTAACAATATAAGGAATATAACGAGAAATCAAGCTAGCAGTCCTGATTTGGGATCCACATGAAAATCCCGTTGTATATATGTTTTATGTTTTATTCTCTCGCTATTTTTTATTTTCTATTTTTAATATTCATTTGTAGATAATTTATGTAGAGGGTTAAAACCTACATTTGGTATCATAACTCTTCCGTCTTTAAGTGGATGCCTTTGCTGTTGAGGATTTTTTTTCTCGGGCCTGTGGTAGACCCTGTTCAGTGGGAGACTTGCGGGATCAATTCTTGCGGTGAAAGAAGATGTCGAGCAGTGGAAAGATAAAGATTGAGAAATTTAATGGTGAGATATTTTAGTTGTGGAAGCTCAAGATGTAGGATGTGCTGGTGGATAAAGATCAATTGAGTGCAGTAGATCCGGGTACTAAACCAACGACAATGTTAGATGAAGACTGGAAGAAGTTGGATCGGAAGGATAAAAGCACAATATAGTTGTGTGTCTCAGATTCAGTATTGTCGAATGTATCTGGGGAAGCTACGATGAATAATTTGTGGGATAAGCTAGGGATTGTATACCAATCTAACTCTCTGTTGAATAAATTGTTCATATGGAAAAATTTATGTAACCCGAGGATGAAGGATGGAGACTCGGTGGCAGAGCATTTGAACACCTTCAATACCGTGGTAAGTGAGCTGTTATCTGTTGATATGAAAATCTTAGATGAAGATAAGTGCATCGGTTTGTTGTTTTCTCTATCAAATTAATGGGCCAATCTGCTTATTGCAATAGGTAGTAATACAACTACCTTGAATTTTTATGACATTGTCTCAACCTTGCAGTCGAAGGAAATGAGACGAAGAAATATGGAGGACCAGAATGGAAATGCCTTTCTGTATGAGGAAGGTCTCAGAATAGAAGCAAGAATAAGGTTTCGAATGGGAGATCCAAATCTAGAGGGAGATCTAAATCTCCAGGAAGGTTTCTAAAGGTATGCTGGAAATATGAAAAGGAAGGGCACTACAAAAAGGAATCCATATCTAAAGCTCTTGAGAAAGTAAAGGATTCTTATGATGCCCCTTCTGCAGAAGGAAAAACCACCTCGCATGAAGGTGGGGATGTGTATTTGGCTTCTTCTTCAAATACACTTGTAGATCATGAGGCATGGTTGATTGACTCAGGTGCATCCTTTCACTTCAATCCCCATAGGGAGTGGTTCTCAAAGTTTGAGAAGTATAATGGTGGTGATGTATTCTTAGGGGATGATAGGAATGCCAAAATCATCGGACGTGGAAAAGTCAATCCGAAGCTACAAGGTGGAAGGATTAGAACACTTCCTGGCGTTCTCCATATTCTTGCATTGGCCAAAAATGTGATTTTTGTAAGCAAGATGGATGATGCAGGTGTAAAAACGTTATTTGCGAAAGATACATGTAAGATGGTTCGGGGAGCACTAGTAATAATGGGGGGAGTTTGGATTGGAACTCTGTACAAGCTTCATGGTAGCACTATTATTGATGGGTGTAACAGTTCTATGGTTCTAGAAAGTGGAGCCGAAAGCTAAGCGGTCTCTTGAGAAAATACCATGCTATGACATCAAAGGCTTGGACATATTGTAGATAAGCACCTTCACATACTGCATGGAAATGGTATGGTAGAAGGTATGTCTAATTTCTCTCTTGATTTCTATTTCTGTGAACATTGTGTATATGGGAGGAAAAATCAGCTGATTTTTCCTTCTGGTGCTAAGAGGGTGAACAAGATATTAGAGCTTAAGAAGAATGATGCATTTGGACCTATGATTGTTTGGTCACTAAGAAAATATATGTATTATGTCTCATTCATAGATGACTTCTCAAGGAATACATAGATATATTTCTTGAGGAATAATTCTGAAGTCTTTGATAGATTTAAAGAATTTAAGGTTCTGGTGGAAAAGCAGACAGAGAAGAAGATAAAGGTGTTGAGGACAGATAATGGTGGAGAGTTTTTCAAGAAGGACATCGGCTTGTTGTGTTCTCTACCAGATTCATGGGACAATCTGGTTATTACAATAGGTAGTAATACAACTACCTTGAATTTTTATGACATTGTCTCAACCTTGCAGTCCAAGGAAATGAGACAAAGAAATATGGAGGACCGGAATGGAGATGCCTTATCTCTATGAGGAAGGTCCCAGAATAGAAACAAGAATAAGGTTTTGAATGGGAGATCCCAATCTAGAGGGAGATCTAAATCTCTAGGAAAGTTTTAAAGGTATGTTGGAAATACGGAAAGGAAGGGCACTACAAAAAGGAATGCATATCTAAAGCTCTTGAGAAAGTAAAGGATTCTTATGATGCCCCTTCTGGAGAAGGAAAAACCACCTCGCATGAAGGTGGGGATGTGTATTTGGATTCTTCTTCAAATACACTTGTAGATCATGAGGCATGGTTGATTGACTCAGCTGCATCCTTTCACTTCAATCCCCATAGGGAGTGGTTCTCAAAGTTTGAGAAGTATAATGGTGATGATGTATTCTTAGGGGATGATAGGAAGGCTAAAATCATTGGATGTGGCAAAGTCAATCTGAAGCTACAAGGTGGAAGGATTGGCACACTTCCTGGTGTTCTCCATATTCTTGCATTGGCCAAAAATGTGATTTTTGTAAGCAAGATGGATGATGCAGGTGTAAAAACATTGTTTGAGAAACATACATGTAAGATGGTTCGGGGAGCACTAGTATTAATGGGGGGAGTTCGGATTGGAAATATATACAAGCTTCACGGTAGCACTGTTATTGATGGGCGTAACAGTTCTGTGGTTCCAGAAAGTGGAGCCGAAAGCTTAGCGGTCTCTAGAGAAAATACCATGCTATGACATCAAAGGCTTGGACATATTGTAGATAAGGGCCTTCACATACTGCATGGAAATGTTATGGTAAAAGGTATGTCTAATTTCTCTCTTTATTTCTATTTCTGTGAACATTGTGTATATGGGAGGCAAAATCCGGTGATTTTTCCTTCTGGTGCTAAGAGGGTGAAAAAGATATTAGAGCTTAAGCATAATGATGCATTTGGACCTATGATGGTTTCATCACTGAGAAAATATATGTACTATTGCTCATTCATAGATGACTTCTCAAGGAATACATAGATATATTTCTTGAGGAAGAATTCTGAAGTCTTTGATAGATTTAAAGAATTTAAGGCTCTGGTGGAAAAGCAGACAAAGAAGAAGATAAAGGTTTTGAGGAAAGATAATGGTGGAGAGTTTTTCAAGAAGGATATCAGTTTTTTGCTTTCTCTACCAAATTCATGGGACAATCTGGTTATTGCAATAGGTAGTAATACAACTACCTTGAATTTTTATGACATTGTCTCAACCTTGCAGTCGAAGGAAATAAGACGAAGAGATATGGAGGATTGGAATGGAGATGCCTTATCTGTATGAGGAAGGTCCCAAAATAGAAACAATAATAAGGTTTCGAATGGGAGATCCAAATCTAGAGGGAGATCTAAATCTGCAGGAAAGTTTGTAAAGGTATGCTGGAAATACGGAAAGGAAGGGCACTACTAGAAGGAATGCATATCTAAAGCTCTTGAGAAAGTAAACGATTCTTATGATGCCCCTTCTATAGAAGGAAAAACCACCTCGCATGAAGGTGTGGATGTGTATTTGGCTTCTTCTTCAAATACACTTGTATATCATGAGGCATGGTTGATTGAATCAGGTGTATCCCTCCACTTCAATCCCCATACGGAGTGGTTCTCAGAGTTTGAGAAGTATAATGGTGCTGATGTCTTCTTAGGGGATGATAGGAAGGCCAAAATCTTCAGACGTGGAAAAGTCAATCTAAAGCTACAAGGTGGAAGGATTAGAACACTTCTTGGTGTTTGCCATATTCTTGCATTGGCCAAAAATGTGATTTTTGTAAGCAAGATGGATGATGCAGGTGTAAAAACATTGTTTGAGAAAGATACATGTAAGATGTTTCGCGGAGCACTAGTACTAATGGGGGGATTTCGGATTGGAACTCTGTACAATCTTCAGCGTAGCACTGTTTTTGATGGGTGTAACAGTTTTGTGGTTCTAGAAAGTGGAGCCGAAAGCTTAGAGGTCTCTGGAGAAAATACCATGCTATGAAATCAAAGGCTTGGACATATTGTAGATAAGGGCCTTCACATACTGCATGGAAATGGTATGGTATAAGGTATGTCTAATTTCTCTCTTGATTTCTATTTCTGTGAACATTGTGTATATGGGAGGCAAAATCGGGTGATTTTTCCTTCTGCTGCTAAGAGCGAGAACAAGATATTAGAGCTTAAGAAGAATGATGCGTTTGGACCTATGATGGTTCCATCACTAAGAAAATATATGTACTATGTCTCATTCATAGATTACTGCTCAAGGAATACATGGATATATTTCTTGAGGAAGAATTCTGAAGTCTTTGATAGATTTAAAGAATTTAAGGCTCTGGTGGAAAAGAAGACAGAGAAGAAGATAAAGGTGTTGAAGATAGATAATGGTGGAGATTTTTTCAAGAAGTGTGGTATAGCATGGTAGAAGAGTAATCCATACACACCTCAGCAAAATAGAGTTGCAGAAAGAATGAACAGAATGTTGATGGAAAAGGCAAGAACCATGCTCAGTGGTACAGGGTTAGAACAAGAATTTTGGGCAGAAGTAGTGGAGACTATATGTTACCTGGTTAATAGATCACCTTCATCAGCATTGGAGGATAAGACACCACATGAGGTATGGACTGGTAAGAAACCCTCTCTTTCACATTTGAGGGTATTTGGATGTGATCCATATGTACATGTTCCAAAGGAAAAAAATGACCAAGTTGGATAATAAATCTGAAAGGTGCATCTTTACTAGGTATAAGGATAGTTTAAAAGGTTACAAGCTTTGGAACCCATAAATAAGGAAGGTTGTGTACATCTGAGATTTGGTGTTTAGAGAGGTAAAAGATGTTGTTAAACTTGAAGTCCTACCAAAGGAACCTGCGAAGATAGAGTCTGAGCTAAAGGAGGATGAGTTGGACTCTACAACAGAAGAATATTTAGAAGAGGAAGAGAGAAAAACTACAGCTATGAGAAGATCAGTTCGGGAAACAAGGAATGATCCAGGGTAAAATCTTGATACCCTTAACCAAGACCTTTTAATTCAGCTAATAAATAGAATTTCATTTACTTAAAGACGTTAAAGAACTTAAATGAACAACTGCAGCTGTAAATAAGAGGAACATAAATGAACAAGATCAGCAATCATGAGAACACGTTGTTTGATGACGGAGTTCGTCCAGGAGGGACTACATCTCCGGGCCTCGGTGTCAAGATGGTGTAGGCCGCTGCATTATGTGTTGTTTGAAAAAGATGTACATGGATGTGCTTTCCTATGACATACAAGGAAAAATTTCCCTCACGCAGGAGTGGCTTGACTTCTTTAAGAGATGTTCTACTGCAGAACTCTCATACATAAAGAAAGACTCCTATCAGTATGGCCATAGCTGACATGTAGCAAATAAGAGTATCCCGCCAATCCTGGAAAACAAGGGATCTCAAATACACTTAGCAAATAAGATCATCCCGCCAATGTGGCATAAAAGGGGCTCATAAATGACACAAATCTAGAGCTGAAAGTACATCAAAAACAACACAAAGAAAGATCCCACAACTCATGTATCAACCGGGATCTGCAAGACATAATGCATCTCAACGAGAAATAAATGAAGAAGTACATGGAATACACATCATATACCTCATGCTGCCATTTGCTGAAGGCTGAGCAGCTCTGCGGCAGAATCTGAAAGCACCATCAATCTTGTGGCGTCGAGAAAGTGGAAAATGACTGCTCACATGTAAAAATCTGACACCGGCATAGTCCACTTCCAAAAGTGGCTGGAAAATCAAAAACTCAGATGCAGAATCTGAGCACGCCATCAGAATCGTGGCGCTGAGTAGTGCTGAAACGACATAAAATTTGTCCCATTTGGACAAAGTCAAAATTTCGCCCTCTTGAAAATTGAGCCTCAATCAGGGTTCCGCCTGCCTCTTTCTGGGCTCATGGTTCCACATGACCTGCAATTAAAAAATAATAAAACCTCAATCTGCGTGCGTGCTCTCCCGCTCCTCCATGGCCTGGGCGCACAGTAAAATGTCAGGTTTATATAAATTTCGTGGGCGGAATAACCAACAAAGAGGTTGTTGGTCGAATGGTAAAATAGGCGATTTGTTAATGAGAGGTCGGGGGATCAAATCCCGCCTCTCCAAAAACGTGCATACATTTTGTTGAAAAAACAATATAGTATTGTTTTGGGGGGGCCGGGCCCGCATTGGGCGGCCCGCCCCCAACCACCTCCACGGTTTTAACATATAATATATGTAAATGTTGTGGCCGTTGGTTTTAAATTGTTATGTGTTGGTTGTGTATTGGGCCGCCCGTGGAGCGGGCCGGCCCACGTGGGCAGGCGGGTTCGATTCTTGCCGGCCCATTCATATATGGTGCCACATATGCCGGGGGTGGCGGGGGTCACGGCCCCCACCCCCCTTTTTTTTAAATAATTTTTTGTTATTAAAACAAACTTGGCCATTTTTAAAAATCCGGGTTTGGACTGTAGGGGTCATTTTAACTAGGCCACAATTTCGCCCGGAATCTGGCCTGAGCTTGCCGGAATCTGGTGGCTGGAAAAGGTCCAATTTGTTTCCTCTTTAAGGCTGCCCAGTCACCAAGTCAACCTAGAACTTTGACCGCTTATAACTTCTTCATACGGACTCGGAATTGAGTGCCATCTGCGCCGTTGGATTCAGAAAGACGAGATCTACAACATGAAACTAGTTCAAGAGAAATCCGAACACTTTGATTTTTGAGCCTTGTACTCAAGCCTCTTGTACCTGTACCTGATTATTCCACCTGGATCAAACCTCCCCACTGAGGAGCTTTTGGTCCTCCAAAAGCATCAAGCTTTACGTATCATCAACTGTCTACAACTGTCGTTGAAAGGCGCATCCCCGCATGACTCCTTCACCTAGCGTACTTCAGAATCAAGATGCAAAGCCATCATGGCTAACTCAAGCAATGCCATACACCAAAGGCATCCTCGTACCTCTTCACCATTGCATTCGAATCAAGATGCAAAGCCAACACCTGCAACTGCGGAAATGCAAATGTCTGAAAAGGCACATCTCTTGAAGACTCCTTCACCTCACGTACTTCGGAATCGAGATGCAAAAGCCATCACCTGCAACTGCGGAAATGCAAATGTCTGAAAAGGCACATCCCTTAAAGACTCCTTCACCTCACGTACTTCGGAATCAAGATGCAAAGCCAACACCTGCAACTGCGGAAATGCAAATGTCTGGAAAGGCGCATCCCTTAAAGACTCCTTCACTTCTGTCTTTCGGAATTGGAATGCCAACACTTGCCCAAAGCTGCAATGAACATTACATTCTCAATGTGACCAACAATGACCCAGATATTTCCATACTTGCCACGAGTTTATAACATGCACTCAGTGGTCAAGTTTACAGCAAAATGGAAATCATACCTCAACAAAATTACAAGACCAGACCTCATCGTCACATTTCGAAGTGATGGAAAAACTCCTCATCACTTTTACATGAAAGAAATGCATCAGACGACTCATACAACATGACCAAAACATAATCATCGCATCTCAAAGTGATGGCATCATATCATCACTTTTACATGAAAGAGATCTAACACACGACTCATAAAACAAGGCCAAAAAGAAATGTCATGGTTGCTTAAACGAGTGATGGAAACATATCATCACTTTCATAATAAAAATGCGACAAATGACTTACAAGCATGGCCATGACAAGCTTAACATATCTAGAAAAAAAAATCTAGAAGAACCACTTCTCATTTATTAAAACGAGTGGATCATCTCCTTGTGGCGAACTTGCTTGTCGATCAGCTCTTTCGACTTGTGTATGCACGGGCTCTTTGGCTGTACGGCACTGCTCTGGATGAAGTTTCTAGCATGTGGCTCTTTGGTGGCCACTTCGGTCGCAATGGGTGCAAAAGTTCTTTTTCCTCCAAACCTGCTTAACTGATTTCTTTTCTTGTTGGGGAGAAGGCTTTTCGTGCCTCTTCCTTCTTTGTGCTGCCATCCTCTTCCAGCACTTAGAAATCACATGGTTATTTAAACCACAAAAATAACAAGTTTTACGATGCCATATTTTACGGCCATGGTTATCGACATTCCTGTAATCAAAATGCACTCTGGAATAATGAGACTTAGTATACCTTCTGGGGTGGTCTCCGGTGCCATCATGATGATGGGAGCTCGCCTCGGTTCCTTCACTGCAATGTTCACTACCGTGGAATGATGGCGAAGTGTCCCTATCATTCCTCTTCCTTGGAGAGTTCATCATTATCTGTTTGCCTTTGATGTCCTTCGAACATCCTTCGTCAATGTACCCCAAACCTGCATAACGAGGTCGTTGCACAACCTCCAATGGTTCGGTGATGCCTTGGCCACGAATGCCAATTCCTCCTCCTCTGTACCCCATTTTAGTGAGGAGCCTCATGCCGGTACCTGTGATTGGTATCTCCACACTTCCAACTGAAATGACATCATGTGAAGAAACTGAAGAAAAATCAACACTATTTACCTTAGGTGTTGATTGCGAAACAGATGAAGAAAGTTGTTGTAAGCCTTCGTTGCGCTTCACTTCTGTCACTGCCTCTGACACGGCTTGTAGCTGAAGCTGCATCTGCTGCATCTCCTCCTTCTCTTTCTGTAGGAATGCTTTTAAGGCATCATGATCTCTCTAAAGAGTTTCGTTGTTGCGTTTCAAATCTTCCCACGCCTCTGTCGTGGCTTGCAACTGAAGCTGCAACTACTGCTTCTCCTCCTTCTCTTCATGTAGGAACGCCTTCAAGGCATCATGATATGCTTGCAGAATTTCATTTTTGCGCTTCCAATCTTCCAACTCTTCTGTTGTGGTTTGCAACTGAAGCTGCAACTGTTGTTTTTCCTCCTCCTCTTTGTGTAGGAGGGTCTTCAATTCTTCGTTCTCTGCTGCTTGTTTTTCGTAAGCCTCGTACAATATGTCCACTTTCTTGGACACCCTGAGCATGGTTTCATATATTTCCTTAACACTTTCCATGGATCAAGTCAGCAAAAGTTCAATGTTCACGCCCTGCAATCCAATCAGCAAGAATACCTGCTCCGATACCACTTGATCCAGGGTGCATTTTAATTACAAGAATGTTGATAACCACGATCGTAAAATATGGCATCGTAAAACTTGTTTATTTTGTGGTTTAAATAACCATGTGATTTCTAAGTGCTGGAAGAGGATGGCAGCATAAAGGCGGAAGAGGCATGAAAAGCCTTCTCCCCAAAAAGAAAGGAAATCAGTTAAGCAGGTTTGGAGGAAAAAGAAATTTTGCACCCATTGCGACCGAAGTGGCCACCAAAGAGCCACATGCTGGAAACTTCATCCAGAACAGTGCCATAAAGACAAAGAGCCCGTGCATACACAAGTCGAAAGAGCTGATCAACAAGCAAGTTCACCACAAGGAGATGATCCACTCGTTTTAATAAATGAGAAGTGGTTCTTCTAGATTGTTTTTTCTAGATATGTTAAGCTTGTCATGGCCATGCTTGTAAGTCATTTGTCACATTTTTATTATGAAAGTGATGATATGTTTCCATCACTCGTTTAAGCGACCATGACATTTCTTTTTGGCCTTGTTTTATGAGTCGTGTGTTAGATCTCTTTCATGTAAAAGTGATGATATGATGCCATCACTTTGAGATGCGATGATTATGTTTTGGTCATGTTGTATGAGTCGTCTAATGCATTTCTTTCATGTAAAAGTGATGTGGAGTTTTTCCATCACTTCGAAATGCGACGATGAGGTTTGGTCTTGTAATTTTACTGATGTATGATTTCCATTTTGCTGTAAACTTGACCACCAAGTACATGTTATAAACTCGTGGCAAGTATGGAAACATCTGGGTCATTATTGGTCACATTGAGAATGTAATGTTCATGGCAGCTTTAGGCAGGTGTTGGCATTCCGATTCCGAAAGACAGAAGTGAAGGAGTCTGTAAGGGATGCGCCTTTTCAGAGATTTGCATTTCAGCAGTTGCAGGTGTTGGCTTTACATCTTGATTCCGAAGTACGTGAGGTGAAGGAGTCTTCAAGGGATGTGCCTTTTCAGACATTTTCATTTCAGCAGTTGCAGGTGTTGGCTTTGCATCTTGATTCTGAAGTACGTGAGGTGAAGGAGTCTTCATGGGATGTGCCTTTTCAGACATTTGCATTTCAGTAGTTGCAGGTGTTGGCTTTGCATCTTGATTCTGAAGTACGTAAGGTGAAGGAGTCTTCAAGGGATGTGCCTTTTCAGACATCACATTGTAGCAGTTGTACATGATGGCTTTGCATCTTGATTCCGAAGTATGTCAGGTGAAGGAGTCATGTGGGGATGCGCCTTTCAACAACAGTTGCAGATAGTTGATGATACATAAAGCTTGATGCTTTTGGAGGACCAAAAGCTCCTCAGTGGGGAGGTTTGATCCAGGGTAAAATCTTGATACCCTTAACCAAGACCATTTAATTCGGCTGATAAATAGAATTGCATTTACTTAAAGAATTTAAAGAACTTAAATGAACAACTGCAGCTGTAAATAAGAGGAACATAAATGAACAAGATCAGCAATCATGAGAACACGTCGTTTGATGACGGAGTTCGTCCAGGAGGGACTACATCTCCGGGCCTCGGTGTCAAGATAGTGTAGGCCGCTGCATTATGTGTTGTAAGAAGAGATGTACATGGATGTGATTTCCTATGACATACAAGGAAAAATTTCACTCACGCAGGAGTGGCTTGACTTCTTTAAGAGATGTTCTACTGCAGAACTCTCATACATAAAGAAAGATGTACTTTCAGCTCTGGATTTGTGTCATTTATGAGCCCCTTTTATGCCACATTGGCGGGATGCTCTTATTTTCTAGGTGTATTTGAGATCCCTTGTTTGCCAGGATTGGCGGGATACTCTTATTTGCTACATGTCAGCTATGGTCATACTGATAGGAGTCTTTCTTTATGTATGAGAGTTCTGCAGTAGAACATCTCTTAAAGAAGTCAAGCCACTCCTGCATGAGGACAATTTTTCCTTGTATGTCATAGGAAAGCACATCCATGTATATCTCTTCTTACAACACATAATGCAGCGGCCTACACCATCTTGACACCGAGGCCCGGAGATGTAGTCCCTCCTGGACGAACTCCGTCATCAAACAACGTGTTCTCATGATTGCTGATCTTGTTCATTTAATTGCTTTGCGTCTTTAAGTAAATGCAATTCTTATCAGCAGTAAAAGGTCTTGGTTAAGAACACACGGGTCAACTCTTAGAAAGGTATAGTCCATTTGACTTTTGTTCAAATTTTTCTTTAAATATAACTAATGATGATCATAGAATGGTCAGGGATGCAGTATATTCAGAGGATAAAAAACTATAGAAGGAGGCCATGGTTGATGAAATGACATCCTTGCACAAAAATGAGGCATGGGATTTGGTGGAGTTGTCAGCTGGAAGGAAGCCCATCGAGAGAAAATTGATGTTTAAGAAGAAGATGAATGTAGAAGGCAAGATGGAGAAATAAAAATTTCGAATGGTAGCAAAAGGGTATTCCCAGGTGTTGGGAATTGTTTTTGGTGATATTTGTTCTCCTGTTTCCAAGGTTACTTCTATTAGATTACTTGTATATCTTATTGTTTCCTTTCATTTTTAGGTAGAACAAATGGATGTGAAGACAACATTTCTTCGCGGGGATCTGGAAGAGGAGATCTACATGAAGTAACATGAAGGATTTATGGTGAAGGGTAAGAAAGAACTGGTATGTAGGTTAAAAAAGTCTTTGTATGAGTTAAAAAAATCACGAATGATGTGGTATCAGAAATTGAATACCTATATACGACGACTTAGCTTCACCAAAATAAAAGAGGATCACTATGTCTATTTTAAATTAATTGTTGACTGTGTTATTTATTTGGTTTTGTATGTGGATGATATGTTGTTGACTAGAAATGAAAAGAAATTATCTAGGATTTCAAGACCCAATTGTTCTCCAAATTCAACACGAAGGATCTTGGTGTTGCAAAATATATTTTGGGCATGGAAATTAGGAGATATCGAGCAAAGAGGAAGCTGTAGTTAAACCAGATGAAGTATGTCGAGACAATATTGTAGAGGTGCAATATGAACGATAGTAAACTAGTCAAGGTTCTTATTACTATAGGTGTAAAGTTATCTGTTAAACAACGTCCTAAGACACAAGAAGAAGATGAGGATATGTCCCATGTTCCATATGCAAGTGACATGGGTAGTCTGATGTATGCAATGGTCTGTACTTGACCAGACATTTCGCATGAAGTGGGAGTATTGAGCAGGTTTATGTCAAAACCAGGGAAGGAGCATTAGACGGCAGTGACGCAGGTTTTTAGATATTTGCGTTGCACTAGTGATTATGGTTTGTGCTACCAAGGAAGACCTGGATTGGGTAGAGTTTTGGACATCTGTGGCTTTGTTGATGCATATTAGGCTGGAGATCTGGACCAAAGAAGATCTACAAGTGGGTATTTTTTTAGCCTATTTGGAGGTGCAGTCAATTGTATGAGTAAAAGATAGTCTGTCGTGGCTCTTTCAACTATAGAGGCAGAATACATGGCAGCCACTCATGTAAGCAAGGAAGCAGTTTAGTTGCAGAGATTGTGTTCAAGTATGGTGTTGGTGCAGCGAGCTATAAGGATAGACTATGATAGCCAAAGTGCAATTTTTTTAGCTAAGAACCTTGCTTATCATTCAAAGACAAATCACATTGATGTTCAATATCACTTTGTGAGAGATATGGTTGAGGATAAAAGGGTGTTTTTGGTAAAGGTGGACACTTTGAAGAATGTTGCAGATGCATTGACGAAGTTTGTGAGCACTCAGAAGTTCTCTTGGTGTAGAGAAAAAATGAGTGTTGTAGAGCTGAACTAATGACTAAGCTCTCTTGTGGCCCCTTGCGGAAAGAAAACAACAAGTGGGAGAATGCACGCGCTTGGGATCAATATATTAAAGGTGTTTTAAGGAAGACTTGAACTATGAATGAATAAAGGAATGATTTGGATGATATCTGAGTATCAAATGCATATATTGCTTGCTTTATGATCTTTTTTCACATGTTATTTTTGTTTTTCCTGTTCAGATTGGTTGCGCAAATGTTTTCTTACTTATATGAATGATAAATGAATGGATCTATTACTCTTGAGATTTAATAATATATATTAAGGACTATTAAGGGGATTGCAAAGTCTGTTTTAGCACGTGTATAAGATATTTTGTGTAATTGAACTAAATCTATCTGGTTAGGGTTTCTGGTTAGCACTTCTGTTGCGAAGGTCCGATCACATTTTTGTTAGATCTGAAGACACCCACATCATTTAATTCTCTCTAAGGGTGTGGAAACCTGGTTCCAACACCCCCCCAATACTACATTGGGTGGCACTTTGACTTGCGCAAGTAGGTCACTGTCGAAAGGGCCAGTAGTAAGAGGGTTTTGATGGTTAACCTTCACTCCAAACTTCGGTGAGGACCCCTCAATCCAACATGTGCCAATCTCATATCAAATTGATACAAACACTATTTTTTTTCTAAAATTGAGACATAAAATATTGTAAGGTAAGGATACTTGTATTCACCTTATGAGAACTACGAGATAGATTAGTTGATGCTTAGGATTTTAGTATATTGAAAAAATTGTTATGGAGAGATATGGATTAAATATTTCTTATTGTTGGATTTTACTAATTTGTTCATTATAGAAGAAAATTAGAGAGAATATTTTTCTTTCACTTGGATGGTAGATGTTGAGAAAGGGAGGTTTTAGGTGTGTTTTTAAGTTGTTGCTAGTGGATTTCGTAAAGGTTTTAACAAAGTAACTCATTAAACAAATTTCATAAGCAAGTAATTCACCATGAGAATGACGAGGGTATTCTGTCATCAAAAGCTTTGATCATATGAGCAACATTATATTTATTTGTAAATATGGGTCATTTAGAAAGGCCATTTTCTCCATGATCGTGATTGTAAGAATGTGAAGATATATCTTAGCACATCCATAGATGAGGTTGGATGTGTTTATTTTTGTTGGGGATTTTTGCTCAAACTAATTCTTCTATGTCTTTGCCATATCAAGTACTTCAATCCAAGCAACATAAAGTTTGGAGAGTTTTCTAAATACTCATATTAAGAATGTTAGATTATATATAACTTATTGATAAATGGTTACATTTTTTATATACATTTAATAATTGTGATTAAAAAGAAAGTGACATTATTATTCTAGATTCCTCATTCTCGTTAATTTTTTTCTATTTAGAATTAAAACAGCATAAATGAAATATTCTATCTTTATTCTGTAAGACATTAAAATAAAATATCACATGTTATCATTGTAACAATAACATGAAATATATTAAAGAATGATTACATATCACTAAAATTCACTCAATATCTAATTAAACACACTATTAATTTTTATATAAAAATGTATCTTTAAAAACTGAAAATGATCAACTCAACTCATATAAATATTATGACAAAAACATTTAATAATATAAAAGTTAAACTTTACAAGTTACTTTGCTTTACGTATATAGAAATAAAATAAAAAAGACATTGAAATGGAAGGTATTCTCTAATATATGATATTAAGGTATAATATTGTGAATGGTTTCAAGATTATGATAGCGAAAAAAAAAAACCATTGATCTTTGTTGGAACTTGATGTAATATGAAAATAATTATAATGTCTTTTAAATTTCAACTTGTTTCTTAATGGTGATTAAAGATATTCATAACGTAAGACCTTTCAAATGATCTCTTATTTGAACTTTTGGAGTTGGGTCTGGACTTTGTTTAGGATATTATCTTATTTACCTATAAATCATCCAATTTACTTATCGAATCTTCAAACAACATATTAGTTTACTTCGGCGTTATTTTTTCCCAACTTTAAGGTATGTGAGTTGTTAAAATATATTTTTTTAAGAGATAGATGTTTATGGAGTTGTCTAAATTCCCTGAAGAATTGTAATAGCAGTGTTTGAATTATGTTTTTGATGGTGGAAATGGATTCAGTACCATCCGAAAACTTCTAGGACACCCAAAATATTGAAGATTGATACCTATAACCTGGATTTACAAAAATACTTGTCAAATTTTTTAAAAATCTTACCTGAATTTTAATGATTTTCAGGACAAAAAAGCAGTCCAGTTAAACTACAGCGATTTTTATCTTCAAGATTGTGTTGTAGGAAGCAAAAAGAGAAACTGCTGCTTAAAGTTCCTATAAGCCCGCCTGACCGTACAAAGATTTTCACTTCTCAAGCGAGTGCAACAATAGTAATATATATCTGTTCAATAAAAAGATTCTGCAGCAAGGATGGAATTTGATGGGCATTTTGCCCGTCATTAGCCATTTTCCCCATATTTGCAGGCTGGGATATGTTGATGAACGTTTTCTGAGACGGGTTAGGTAAGATAGAAAACGTCATTTTGACGGTTAAAAAAATAATATAAAACGTTTTTATATGTCTATTCCTTAAAATTTTTATTTACCAGTTATCCATTTTTTATTTCTTAAAATATTAAAATTTTTATTTACCAGCTACCTATTTTCTATTTCTTAAAATTTTTATTTACCAGTTGTTTCTTCAATGTTACTCTCTGTGCAACTGCAACTGTATTCATATCCACGCATGAGGCAAGCCGCAATCGGTGAGCCGCCATTGCTATGAGCTTGGAAGGTGAATCGGTGAGCCAGGCCATAGGGGTGAATAGGTGAGCCGCCATTACTACGAGCTTGGAGCTTGGGAGCAACTTCCGGCTCTCTTACAGTGAATATTCAAAAGTTCAAGTTCCGACGCACTTGAGCCATCAATGGGTGATTTCATTCTATTCTAATTCCTGTATAATTTGGTTCTCCATTTGCCTTAATTTAATTTCCATAGTTTAAGTTATAAGGACTGAACATAAATTAGAATGTAAAGCCTTCCTGAAAGATTTATTTGATCAATGTTAAAATATCAAAAATGTCCAGCGAGTGATTCCACAACTATTTTAGCCAATTACAACCGAGCGTGTAGATTACATAATCTCTAATCTCACCAAATTGGATAACGGATTTGTAACACTTACCATAAGACAAACTTACTATGATAAAAAAAAATTTACCAATGTGCAAATTTCAAACAATAATGAAATGGATTATCGTATGATTGGCATAGTTTAACAGTACTATATTATAATCCTAATGTACTGTGATTTGTCCACCGTGAAAACCATATATTACAAATCGATTCGAATTAATTATGCAACTCTTTACAATTTATAAGTCGGTTGATTGATATTCATTGCGTTTTAATGTCAATGGTAAATCTTGGGATTTGGTTCGTATGAATTAATGGGTAGTCCGGTCGGCCCCATCGGTCCGACACCTGGCTTATCCTCCAACGTCCGATGGCATGAGATCTACGGTTCCGGGGCCTAGGGTTTGCAATGACCCCCCGGCGCCCTAACCGTTCTGGCTCATTGTCGTTCCCCTCGCAGAGAGGTTCTGGAGGTAGCGCAGCTCCGCCAGTTTTGTTGCCGGTTTCGTTCAACGCCATACTTGTCCACGGCGTAACGCTGCGACCAAAGTATTAACTTCTTCAGTGCAGGTAACTCACCCGTTTAAGATATCTCCGCAGTTTTATCAGTTATACGAGTGCTCTGCAATTTTCTCAGTTTGTTCGAGTTATCTGCAATTTTCTCAGTTTGTTCGAGTTATCTGCAATTTCCTCAGTTTGTTCGACTTATCTGCAATTCTGTTGGTTTAAAGATTTTTACTGCCATTTCTATTTGTTATTGCGAGGAATAGGTTGGGGTTCCGGTGAGGAACTTTGCCAAGGAAATTTAATGTCTCCTGAACCTCTGAGGGTTACGCCCTTCCTCTAGGAATATATGTTTCTGAGAGGCTTTGCCTGAGAATAACCTCGTTCTTCTTGGATTTTGGTCATTTTGCATCTGTGATGGTCTGGTGCTCAGCCGAAGCGCCCACAAGTTCTGCATTCCTTGACAGGTACTTTACTTTTGTTTTTATCTAACCTTAGTATTTGGTAACCCTTCCTGCGGCTTATGATTTAGAGTTTTTCTTGTTTCATGAGGGTTTTCGGTTCCGCTAACTGCATTTTTGTTCTTTTCATTTTTAACAGGTACTACCTGGTTCCCGCCCAACTCGCAATTACCTGTAGCTTACTTACACTGGTTTGCTATAGCGACATACTAAACTTCCGGCATGCACCCTACAGGTACCGGCTCTCGTCAAGATCTTAGACAGCACGCTTCTTGTGTAGCTTTCAATCTCAGGGTTTAGTCTGATACTTGTTTAGCATGCCGTGCAGGATAAAATCTAGCTCAGGCTCCCTTGATATTCTCATTTACGGCTTCATGCCGACATTGTAATTTGTTAAACTTCCCCTTAAGGGGTTTTCCTTGGAAGAGTGAAACTGGTGCATTTTAGGAATGTGGGGTTTTTAAAATGTCTGTGTGAAATTCGCCTGAGGGTTATTACTGTACTGTAATCCTTTTCTTTGGACCTATTTATATATAAAATGCTATGGTTTTGTTCACGATATAGTTTTTCATGCACTGTGATATAAATGAATTGTTTCTGCTCTATGCTTCGTTCTCTGGTCTATCTGAACCTTGCTTATGAGATTGTTGTTAAATGTCGAGGGTTTACTATTTCTCGGATTGATAGAATTCAGAGATTCTCGTTCCTTACTGCTTATTATTCTAGAATGTCTCTCTGCTCTGCCAGGCATCCGGACCGCAATTATGTCCGCGTTCTTTTATGGAAAGAACGACCAAACCCTCTGTTCTGAATCTTCGGTCCGAGGGTTTCACAGTTCTCTTCCTTCACGCTGCCTGTGTGTATAATCTCTCCACTTTGTTTACTGAGCAGTCTTACTGGTGGAAAAAGAATCATTACTACTCTTTAGTCCTCAAATTCTATTGATTTTAGTTCTCAAGTTCTATTAATTTACTTCTCTACCACAGATATAAAACTACACTGTGCATGTCAAATTATCGTAAGAAGGAAGAGGTTCTAGACGTTCACCATTCTTTTGTTTTCTGTGTATTTCTTCTGTGGAATGCAAACATAATCATTAACACTGTTTTCCCAGCGTTCCTAGGTTAATAATTAACAGAGATAGTATAGAAATACAAGTAACATTTTCCGTGCTATCAGAAGTAGATTTTCTAACAATGGTAATTCAGATATTAAGTCCAAAATCATAGCAAACTGAATCATTTGACTACTACCAATTCTTTTAACAGAAAAATATAGAAATACAGGTAACCTTTTCTGTGCTATCAGAAGTAGATTTTCTAACAATGGTAATTCAGATATTAAGTCCAGAATCATAACAAACTGAATCATTTGGCTACTACAAATTCTTTTACTCATCTGTTTTCAAAAATCGAACTGATGGTGATACTGTGCCTCCCGTCCTTGAGCTGACATCCAGTCACGCAGCTCCCCCCGTGCATCAAGTCTGGCTCTGAATCATCAGAGTACTGGACAGAAACATAGGACAATCCGGTCCAGTTCTTCCATCATAGGGAGAGGAAAAACCAGGAAGTACTGGGGAGATCACGGGACAACCGGTCCAATCTCCGACCCAGTATACTCTCTGTTCTGAACATCTTTTCAGCTTCACAGAGTTCTCCTCCTTCCTCCACAGATCCAACCCCTCCTTCTCTCTTGGATTTTCCTTTTATCCAGAGCTCCAGGGTAACTGTGGGAACTGTTTTTCCAACTAACCCAGATCTTGATTTACATTTTTACTTTTACCATCAGTGTTACCCATGAAACTATTTCACAGTAAATTTTATAAATGTGAAATGTAATTTTGTTCTATTAATCTAACTGAAATAAACATAAATCTTAATTTGTTTTAAACAAAATAGTCTAACCATTCGTTCCACTAAACCAATGGTTACAGTTTTCCCCCTCTGGAGGAGAACACCGTCCTCGGTGTTATTATTCCAGTTCAGTAAAAAGCTGTGGATAAGCTTCCCGAACAAAACTTTCATCTTCCCAGGTAGCTTCCTCAGGTCCAAAGTGCTTCCATTGCACTTTAACCTGGGCGATGGCTCGTTTCCGGAGCATGATTTCCCTCCGGTCGATTATACTGTGTGGCTCGACCAGAAACTCCCCGTCTGGTTCTACCTGCAAAAGATGAACTTATGTTAATTAAATAAGCCATAATATTGCATTCATTATTTGACAAGCTCACTCACCCACTACCTGTATGTTCTGCCAATGAATAATATGCCGGGTATCATGGACATATCGTTTCAGTAACGATACATGAAAAACATTATGCACCCGAATATGACTAGGTAGGGCTAAGCGATACGCCACTGGTCCCACTCTCTCCAGAATCTGAAAAGGACCGCAGAATCGGGGTGCTAGTTTTGCACACGATGCCCATCTTAAGGTGCTTTTCTTTGGTTTGATCCTAACATAAACATGATCTCCAACTGCATATTCACGGTAAGACCTTTTCTTATCTGCATACACCTTCTGCCTGTCTTGTGCCGCCTTCAAATTCTGTCTAATCTTTCTCACCTCAGCCTCCATCTCTGCTAGCATGTCTGGTCCTAACATGAGCTTATTCTCTGGGCTGCTCCAGTTAATGGGAGTCCTGCACTGTCGACCGTACAGTGCCTCGAACAGACTCATCTTTAAGGATTCCTGGTAGCCATTATTGTAAGCGAACTCTATCAAATGTAGATATTCTTCCCACTTAACTGGTTGTTGCATGACATACATTCTCAGCATGTCTTCCAGGATCTGGTTCACCCTCTCTGTCTGACCATCCGTTTGCGGGTGGTATGCGGTACTAAAATGTACTTGAGTTCCTAGACCTGTAAACAATGCCTTCCAGAAGGCTGATGTAAATTTTACATCCCTGTCTGAAATGACAGTCTTCGGTATGCCATGGAGTCTGAAGATCTCACGCATAAATAGATCTGCTATTTGCACCGTCTTATAAGTGGACTGAACAGGTATAAAATGTGCTGACTTACTTAATCTATCCACAACTACCATTATGGAATCATTACCTCTTTTTGATTTGGGTAACCCGGTAATAAAGTCTAATGAAATCACCTCCCATTTCCACTCAGGAATGGGTATAGGTTGTAACAATCCAGCTGGATGCCTATGCTCCACTTTTACTTGCTGGCATTCTAAACATTTGGTTAAATAGCTTGCTAATTCCTTCCTCATGCCCGGCCAACAGTAGTCCTTTCTGATGGCGGTCAGCATATTCTGATATCCCGGATGACCAGCGTAATTGCTTCTGTGATATTCATCCAGTATCATGGTCTTCAATTCCACTCTATTTGGAATGACTATCTTTTTCTTAAAAACCAACAACCCTTCTTGGTTGATTTCATATTCCCCTTGTTCTTTAGAGTCATGGACTTGCTGCCACAAATATTTATACTCTGGATCCTTGGCTGCTTCTTCTCTGATTTGATCTAGAAATCTGTTTTCCACCTGATTAACGTATAACTCATAAATGCTATGCACCTTTCTGCTTAACGAATCCGCAACTCTGTTTTCTTTTCCTTTCACGTGCTGCAGATCAATTTCAAACTCACTCAAGAAAGCATTCCACCTTGCTTGTCGTGAGTTTAAGTCAGTTTGTTTAAAATAACTGGTTAGGCTGCTATGGTCTGTTTTTAAAACAAATTTCTTTCCAAGTAAATAATGTCTCCACACCCTGAGTGCGTGCACAACTGCGGTCAACTCTAGATCATAGGCTGAATACCGCTGCTCATGATCTTTTAACTTGCGGGATTCGTACGCAACTACCTTTCCCTCTTGTGATAAAACAGCCCCAACACCTTCCTTGCATGCATCTGTACAAACCTCGAATTCTTTACTCGGATCTGCCACACTTAACACAAGTGCTGTGGTCAGAAATTGCTTCAATCTTTCAAAACTACTCTGGCATTCCTTAGTCCACTGGAAGATTTTTCCTTTCCTCTGCAAGGAGGTAATAGGAAAAGCTATCTTGGAGAATCCTTTTATAAATCGCCGGTAATAACCAGCGAGACCCATGAAGGATCGTATATCTGCCACATTCTGTGGCACCTTCCACTCCATAATAGTCTTAATTTTCTCCGGATCTACAGCTATACCTTTTTCCGATATTACATGCCCAAGATACTGTATTTCTGTTTTAAAGAAGTCACACTTGCTGAATTTCGCATATAATTGGTGCTTCCTAAGCATCTCCAGCACCATGCGCAAGTGTGTCTTATGCTCTTCTGCATCCTTGGAGTAAATCAGTATATCATCGATAAAAATTAGCACAAAGTTATCCAGATAAGGATGGAATACACTATGCATCAGCCTCATAAAGGTGGCTGGTGCATTAGTTAATCCAAAAGGTAATACTACGAATTCGTAGTGGCCATACCTTGTACGAAAAGCGGTTTTATGGATATCTTCATCTTTAATCCGTATCTGGTGATAACCATATCGCAAATCTATCTTGGAGAACACCGTGGCTCCCCTCACCTGATCGAACAAATCATCAATACGAGGTAGAGGATACCGATTCTTAACAGTCAGCTTATTTAACTGTCGGTAATCCATGCACATACGCATAGTTCCATCCTTCTTTTTGACAAACAATACGGGTGCTCCCCAGGGTGACACACTGGGTCGAATATACCCCTTATCCAACAATTCCTGAAGCTGCATCTTAAGTTCAGTCAGTTCTGGAACACTCATACGGTAAGGAGTCCAGGAAACTGGCGAGGCTCCTAGCAACAGCTCTATTGTAAAATCAACTTCTCTTTTCGGTGGTAAACCTGGTATTTCTTCAGGAAATATGTCTTTAAATTCCTGTACTACCGATATGTTCTCTACTGAAACTGCTTTATTTTTAGACTCAGTTAATCCAACTTGTATTGCATACAGTTGGCATCCCTTCCTTATACATTTCCCCATCTGAGAAGCTGTAATTGGACGCAGATTCACAGGCTTCTTTATGCCTTGAATTTCTTGACGAGTACCATTATGATCCCTGTAGTAAACTATCTTTTCCTTACAGTCTATAAGAGTCCAATGCTTTTCCAACCAGTCCATGCCCAATAAAATATCGTAAGACCCCAACGGCAGAATATTTAAATCAACTACCAGCTGCTGTCCGCTAATTTGCAGTGCGCATTCTCGTATCTTGGCACTAACCTTTCTTTTAGCTCCTGTGGCTAACTGGACCAACCAGGTTTTCTTAAACTTTTGACTTGGTAGTTTACAGACTTCCACTAGTTTAGGAATTATATAACTTAGACTCGCCCCCGGGTCTACTAAAACAGAAACAGTTTGGGTTAGCAATTTACCTTCCAGTTCTATCATGGTAGGCTGAAAATCTGCTTGCCGGTCCTCCAGTGCAGCATTTATTCTGGGTATACTCCGAGCAACATCTCCCACAGTAGAGGCCTCTTGCAGATTATTTACTGTCTCGGTTTTATTACGCTGCGGGCAATCTCGATAATAATGAGCTGCTCCGCAGCCCCAACACTGCAGAGGTGGCCTCTGATTTTGTGGCTGCTCAGGTTTACTTGAAGCTTCCACTGTTTTATCTTCCCCAGGCCATCTAACCCGCTGATGATTCCTACCGAATTGTTTATTGATTGAATTTCTTGCAGTATTCCGGAAATTACTGGTTTTTCCCTTTTTGAACCAGCATTATTTCTGTTATCCTTCCTTGGTTGCCATCCTTTTCCGGAATCCATCTTATTCTTTGCTTGCTGGTAACACAGCCTTGCTTTCCTAATGGCGTCATCCATTGTTTTGGGATTCTCGAATTCGATACGCTCCTTCATATGGGCAGGTAGGCTGCTCAGAAATCTTTGAACCTTGGCCTTTTCTTCTCTTAAGTAGGGTACATAACGCAATAATGCAGTAAACTTGGTAACGAACTCGTCCATGGTCAGCTGTCCCAGCCTTAAGTCATGAAATTCTCGGGCTTTTTCATCATAGAAACGCTCAGTGAGATACTTATCCTTAAAGTGCTGTTGAAAATTTTCCCATGTCACGTCTTGATCCTCAAATCCCCATATATTCTTCACTTCTTCCCACCATAAGGTGGCTTTGTCCTTCAACTGATAAATAGCCAGCCGTGCCTTAAGCCCACTGTCATAGTCATACACCTGGAAATATTTGTTCATGTTAATCAGCCATGCTTCTGCCACCTCCTCCTTTTCTCCATCGAACGTAGGTGGCTTTAACTTTCTGAATTCTCCGTGTAACTCCACCTTCTGCTTTTTATTGGCTTTCCGTTCATTTTCATTTTCAGATTCAGCCTCGTTAAAATTTCTGTGAGAATTACTCCGCTGCGATATACTTTTTCCTCCGTGGTTCATATCCTGTTCACCAGTTCGCTGATCGTCCCTTTCCTGGAATTCTCTGCCAGCACTGGGATTCTCATTTCTCTGATTCTGTTTGTCAGAAAGGCTTTTCAAAATCCTTTCTTGCTCTTGCATCATTCTAGCATTTTCCTGCCGTACCCTCTCCATCTCTTCCTGCAGCTGTTGTACTGTATGTAGCAGGATGCGGGTCTGATGTTGTTGTTACTCCATCAGTCTATTAGACCTCTGATGTTGTTCTATTCCCAGCTGGACCCACATTTCAGGGTTTCCCTCTGGTAGAGGCTGCATCTCCCCGATGTTCCGCTGTAATGATTGTGATGATGTAGGTGTCCTTCTCATCTGCACTTCCAACTAACTATCCGACTGTGCAGGGTAACATAAAAGATTTTTAACGTTAGTTGGCCCATTAGGGCTCCAGAGTTGTAACTCTGCTCTGATACCACTTGTAACACTTACCATAAGACAAACTTACTATGATAAAAAAAAATTTACCAATGTGCAAATTTCAAACAATAATGAAATGGATTATCGTATGATTGGCATAGTTTAACAGTACTGTATTATAATCCTAATGTACTGTGATTTGTCCACCGTGAAAACCATATATTACAAATCGATTCGAATTAATTATGCAACTCTTTACAATTTATAAGTCGGTTGATTGATATTCATTGCGTTTTAATGTCAATGGTAAATCTTGGGATTAGTTCGTGTGAATTAATGGGTAGTCGGTGGCGGCCCCATCGATCGACACCTGGCTTATCCTCCAACGTCACTAGATGTGAGATCTACGGTTCGGGGGCCTAGGGTTTGCAATGACCCCCCGGCGCCCTAACCGTTCTGGCTCATTGTCGTTCCCCTCGCAGAGAGGTTCTGGAGGTAGCGCAGCTCCGCCAGTTTTGTTGCCGGTTTCGTTCAACGCCATACTTGTCCACGGCGTAACGCTGCGACCAAAGTATTAA
This sequence comes from Pinus albicaulis, assembly GCA_034641835.2. Lineage (NCBI taxonomy): Eukaryota > Viridiplantae > Streptophyta > Pinopsida > Pinales > Pinaceae > Pinus > Pinus albicaulis. The sequence goes on from CM076571.1 coordinate 472,537,694, forward strand.
CTTCTTCAGTGCAGGTAACTCACCCGTTTCAGATATCTCCGCAGTTTTATCAGTTATACGAGTGCTCTGCAATTTTCTCAGTTTGTTCGAGTTATCTGCAATTTTCTCAGTTTGTTCGAGTTATCTGCAATTTCCTCAGTTTGTTCGACTTATCTGCAATTCTGTTGGTTTAAAGAGTTTTACTGCCATTTCTATTTGTTATTGCGAGGAATAGGTTGGGGTTCCGGTGAGGAACTTTGCCAAGGAAATTTAATGTCTCCTGAACCTCTGAGGGTTACGCCCTTCCTCTAGGAATATATGTTTCTGAGAGGCTTTGCCTGAGAATAACCTCGTTCTTCTTAGATTTTGGTCATTTTGCATCTGTGATGGTCTGGTGCTCAGCCGAAGCGCCCACAAGTTCTGCATTCCTTGACAGGTACTTTACTTTTGTTTTTATCTAACCTTAGTATTTGGTAACCCTTCATAAAACATGATTTAGAGTTTTTCTTGTTTCATGAGGGTTTTCGGTTCCGCTAACTGCATTTTTGTTCTTTTCATTTTTAACAGGTACTACCTGGTTCCCGCCCAACTCGCAATTACCTGTAGCTTACTTACACTGGTTTGCTGTAGCGACATACTAAACTTCCGGCATGCACCCTACAGGTACCGGCTCTCGTCAAGATCTTAGACAGCACGCTTCTTGTGTAGCTTTCAATCTCAGGGTTTAGTCTGATACTTGTTTAGCATGCCGTGCAGGATAAAATCTAGCTCAGGCTCCCTTGATATTTTTATTTACGGCTTCATGCCGACGTTGTATTTTATTAAACTTTCTCTTAAAGGGGTTTTCATTGGAAGAGAGATACTAGTGCATTCTATGAATGTGGGGTTTTAAATTAGACTGTGTGTAATTCACCGGAAGATTATTACTGTACCGTAAACCCTCTCATTGAATCTATTTATATATATAATGCCATGGTTTTGTTCACGTTATGGTTTTCATGTACTGTGATATAAATGGAATGTTTTCTGCTCTATGCTTCGATCTCTGGTTCTAACTGAATCTTGCTTATGAGATTGTTGTTATATGTCGAGGGTTTACTATTTCTCGAGTTGTTAGAATCAAAGGTTCTCGTTCCTTACTGCTTATTATGTTAAAATGTCTCTCTGTTGTACACAGGCGTCCGGACCGCCATTATGTCCGCGTTCTTTCATGATAGAGAACGACCAAACCCTTGGCTCAGAACCTTCAGTTCGAGGGTTTAACAGTTCTCTCCCTTCACGCTGTCTGTGTGTATATTATCTCCATTTTGTTTACTAAGCAGTCTTACTGGTGAAAAAGTCATTACCACTCTTTAGTTCTCAAATTCTATTGATTTTAGTTCTCAAGTTCTATTAATTTACTTCTCTCCTACACATATAAAACTACTCTTGTGCATGTCATATTATCGTAAGAAGAAAGATGTACTAGACGTTCATTATTCTTTTTTTTTCTGTGTATTTCTTCTGTGGAATGCATACATAATAATTAACACTGTTTCCTAGCATTCCTAAGTTAACGATAACAGAGAAAATATAGAAATACAAGTAACATTTTTCCGTGCTAACAGAAGTAGATTTTCTAACAATGGTAATTCAGAAAATTAAGTCCAGAATTATAACAAACTGAAACATTTGACTACTACAAATTCTTTTAACGGAAAAATATGAGAAATACGAGTAACCTTTTCTGTGCTATCGAAGTAGATTTTCTAACAATGGTAATTCAGATATTAAGTCCCGAGTCATAACAAAGCTGAATCATTTGGCTACTACAAAGATTCTTTTACTCATCTTTGTTTTCAAAAGTAGGCCAGTGGTGATCTTGTGCCTCCGAATCCTTGGTGACATCGATCACGCAGCTCCCCCGTCACATCAAGTGCGCTCTGAATCATCGTCAAGACTCGTCCACAGGGTATGGAGTCACGTTCTTCATCAATAGGGAGGGAAAACCGAAATGCGGGAGATCACGGGACAAACGGTCCAATCTCCAACGAGTATACTCTCTGTTCTGAACATCTTTTCAGCTTCACAGAGTTCTCCTCCTTCCTCCACAGATCCAACCCCTCCTTCTCTCTTGGATTTCCCTTTTATCCAGAGCTCCAGGGTAACTGTGGGAACTGTTTTTCCAACTAACCCAGATCTTGATTTACATTTTTACTTTTACCATCATGTTACCCATGAAACTAATTCACAGTAAATTTTATAAATGTGAAATGTAATTTTGTTCTATTAATCTAACTGAAATAAACATAAATCTTAATTTGTTTTAAACAAAATAGTCTAACCATTCGTTCCACTAAACCAATGGTTACAGGATTTCTCGATGAACGCCTCAACTTGATAAAATTTCTTGCTCAGTAAAAAGCCTTTCGGGCAGGCTAGTAATGTTGTGATTTTGCTCCACAACAACTCGCTTGCTTACTAACTTGGTTTTTCATGTGGTAAAAAGGGGCTCAACTTACTGACTGAGTAGGTTTTTTACTAAGCGGGTTGTTTCTTTTCGCAGTTTCTCATAAGCCCCCCTTGTTTTGAGAAACCTGTTAAGTTCTTTCTTGTCATTGTTTTCTATAGATTCTTGTAAATTATTTTCGTCAATTTTGATCCAAATTTCAATTTTATGAAATCATAGTAGCAAGCTATAGCCATTTTAATCGTGATTTCTTTTTTAAAATCACCTAACTTTTCCCATTTCTAATCAAAAACCTGAAATTGGCCATTCATTCCAATTAATCCAATATTATCTCTCATCTCAGATTTCCTTAGATTCTTAGAAACGATTTGGGCATCGACTTAAAGCTGAAGATTTCCACGAGGCAATCCAAAATATGGGAAAACAACAATGTCATTTAATTAAATATACCCAACTTATGAGATTCAACTTTAGTACAAAATTACAACAATTCCAATCACCAAAAATAACCTTATTTATCAACAGCATATTAAAACAAATATTTTAAAGATCCAGCTATTATCTTCAGCATATTAAAACAAATATTTTATTAACATTAGATTGCAAATTCACTACACAAATATTTTATTAGCATTAGATTAAGTTGACTACAGGGCAACTCTATTGACTGGGTAGCTATCACCAAATTATACAATAGTAGTAATATTCAGACATTCATTATTCAAACATGTTACAAAAAACTAGTGTTATTGTTTTTTTGGATATTTTTTAATTCAATATTGTATTTAGATTGACTATTTATTTATATTGGTAAAGGGTTAATTTATTATGAGAACATTCTTAATGAAGAGTAATGAAGAGTAAAATATTAAAGATAACGTTTTTTTTGAAGGGAAACATAATGATTCAAAATATCAAAAAAAAATTCTGTGACTAGTAAATCAGAGAAAAATCAAAATTCCAACCCTGCTCGGCACCGGCAATATGTCAGGCAATAACATTTTTCAATAAAGCCCATCATTTTTCTCAGCCGTGAATGCTTCATTTTAGTGGAAGTTCCATTCGTCAAGCAAATACACTTTAGGTACCTACACTTTAGGTACCTTTGTAATGCACATCATTCACCATTGAAGGTATCTTTGTAATGCACATAATCTAGCAGTGAGTTGGAGAGGAGAAATTTATTTCTCCCAATTATAAAAATAAATATTCATTCCCCAAGAGCAAAGCTCATATTCATTATATTAAATTTTATGATACAAATTCAAAATCATTACATTAAATTCAAAATCATTACATCAAAGTTTATCACGTAAATTATGAAAAATGAAATTCCATAAAGAGAATCTTTCATAGTTTCCAACCCAAAAATAAACTCAATTATATTTCATTCTTCCCAACCCAAAGATAAACTCATAACGTGATATTAGTATTACAAAAATTCGTGCTATTAAATCAAAATGTCATATTAATATTACAAAAAAAACACCTTATTAATTATTATTTATAAATTCATATTAGATAATAGCACATAAGCAGTTTACTCCGTTTGGGTTGAGATGTCGGCCTTGAGGTTGATCTTTGCAGGAACTGCAAGTTGGATCTGCTGCTATCGGTGGAAGTGTAAGTATTCTCTAAAATTTCCCTCTGCAATATTTTAAAACACAAAATCCATAATGATAGTCCAAGCCCTTACGTCCCCGCCATTAACCTAAGCTCAAATGAATGAAGGGAACAGAAGGTCCAAGTGCTTACGTTCGCACCATTAACCTGAACTTATCTCGAGATAATGGAAAAGACAAAATCCAAGCGCAACCGCTTTACATTTACTTGAATTTATATGCAATTAAGATTGAGATAAGAATGTGACGGAGGGCTTATCCCACAAAATTACCTAAACAGAAACTTATCTGTAATGGAAATAAGTATAGATGAATGGGATGAATAACTTTAACTTATCCGTAATGGAGATAAGTATAGGTGAATGGGATGGATGCCTTGGAGGGCTTGCCCCACAACATTTACCTGGCATGGATAACTTTAACTTATCTGTAATGGAGATAAGTGTAAAGGAGATAAGTATAGGTAAATGGGATAAAGTTGTCTACAATAGATAAACTAAATGACCCTAACTATTAGAAAGATTTAGAGTATCTAAATAGTTATATTTTTAAATAATATTCATTCCTAAATATTTTTGAAATCTACAACTAACATAAAACGAAATACCAGACAACTCTAAACTTATCTGCAATGGATAAATTGGGTGAATGGAACGGACGGAAGGGTTTGAACTATCTATGTTGATGTTATGTTTTTAAATATTGTAAAAGAGAATTTGACTTTGCTACGTACCCTCCTTGGATATACGAAATCCATTATATCCAAATCCACTTCGCTGCAGACCCTCGAATCCCTCGCTGGCCGGTCCATGAACTCTCTGAACTGTTACTGACCAACGCGGTTTCTCTCTTCATTTCCAATATAGTCAGAATTGGACTGCCAAAACGTCTTTCAAGTTGCAGTACTGATCTCTGAAACACCACTGCAAAGCGAGATTTTCGATTTTGTTTTCTAGGCGGCTCTGGATCTGCTCCTTAAACACTTCCATTCTCATCACACTATATCGTCCATGACGCAGCCAATTTCGCTTTCGTAAGGCAATAAAGAGAGATATATATAAATGGTGAGTCATGAAAGAAGCACTGGAAGTAACGATATAGCTGAGACATGAGCAATGAAATCGGATCCAAGGAGCCCATTGTCAGTCACTTATTAGAAGCTTCTGGAAGTTTCAGAGGCACTTACTGGAAGCTTCTGGAAGCTTCAGAGGAAGTGAGGCTATTGTCTCAGTCACTGGAGGCTTCAGAGTTATCGTCCGATAATCTTTAAACTATATTCGTTTTCCCCTCTCCTCTACCTGACATCCGGCTCCCGGATCTCGTGCCTGTCATCCGCCACGTGGTACAACCCTAGATAAAATTAAACGAAACAAATTAATAAATATGCATGCAGTTGTGGTAGAATGGGATTTATTAGGGTCGACACAATCAAATAAATAAAAGCGTCAACGAAACAAATTAGTACATCTATGCCGTGTGATGTAGGTACATTCCAGAACCCATCGTCTCCTAACTTCCAAACCCATTGTCTCCTAACTTCCATGCAGTAATTTCTGATCATATCCCAACTAGAATCATCATCTTTAAAAAGACCACGAGTCTGCTACAACCAAAAGAGGAGATGGGAATGTACTATAAACACACCAATTCGATCCACTAGTTTTTAGTTTAGCTGACGTGCTGAGGAGTCCCAGTAGAGTGTTAAGGGTATTATTTATTCTCTAATTTTGCAATGGTATTCAGATGTTAATTATATGATATTTCTATATAGATATATTTGAAATTTACACAAATAATCTATTAAATCCGGTATATATACCATTTAAAAATTTATCTAAAATTGAAGAAACTAACCTTGAATGAAAATTGAGGAAACTAACATGGATATGAACTTTTTTACATCAATAATATACTAAGTTAGAAAACAAAGGTTAGCTAATATAAAATTCAAAATCTTATATAAAACATAAGTTAACTAAAATGGATATGATTTTAAAAAGTTGATATGTAAAAAGTGGATATGAATTATTTACTCTATAGTAAATGAAGAATAAACTGAAATTTATAATTTTTTATGCAAATTAATAAAAAAATTTAAATAAGTTTGAGATATTCATTTTTTCATTTACTAATATTTATATACACCATATCTCCTATTCAATATCTTATCATCTTACTCGAGAGGTGTGTGGTTAACCAAAAACAAATGATGAAGGTTTTGGGAGCTCATGAATGTTGTTGAATGTCGCTGATTGCTAAATGATCACACTTAAATTTCAAATACAATCTTGTAACATGTTTAAATGATTTTTTGTTCATTGCTAGGTTACTACACTTGAAATTTCAAATACAATCGTGTAACATGTCTAAATGATTTCTCTTTTCTAGTGGGACATTTAGATTGGATGTTTTCCCCATTTACTATTCAAATTTGTCAACAATGAAAGTACTTCCTAGTGGAGGAATTTTTTCTTATCACATCATTGTACCACATTATTTCATATGAAAATTAATAACAAAACATACATTTCATACATATATTATGGTAAAAGAAAGATACATTTTCTAAATATGCTTAATAGTAGATATTCTCATCCATCCAAACCATTCAATCAACAAAATCTATATGAAAATCATAATTTAATAAAGTTAACGGAAAATATGCAATGAAAAGAAAATCCACAGAAGATAATCAACAAAATGTATATGAAAAACATAATTTAATAAATTTAATGGAAATTATGCAATGAAAATTAAATCCACACAAGACAATCCTGAACAATATAATTTATCAAAAGTGTGTATCCTAAACCATCTAGAAAGGAAAGATTCACCTCCAAATTATAGGCATACACTATACACACAATCCACAAATCAAGATACAATATGAAAAGAGTGAATGATAATCATTAGTATCAATGTTTTCTTAACCCATTACACATTAGTCTTGTCCCAATTGATTCCTAGGACACACGATCCTTTTTTTTCCTATAGTAAGACCTAGTATGATAATTTATGAGTCATCTATAAGAAATAAAAAAAGTTACATGCTCATAAATGGGTTCTATGTCACTCAACTTCAATGCTTTCTCTACAACCTTAGATTTCTCTTTAATAACACTGAATTCCCATCCTCTATAGGCCACCAAATTCTATAGGAATCTATAATCTTACACAAATATTAATCCCATGACTCTGTGAATGCTTCTTCTACTATTGAGGACTATTCAACATCAAATATGTAGAATGATATGGCTCGATCCTTACCAAATGGTGTATGAAAGGAAGAAAGAAATCCAAGAGAAAAATCATAGATGACATATGTACTCTTACATGAGGCATATAACCGTTCTAGAAGAATATAACATATTTTTCATTATACACATAAATTTAATGTTGAAAATGTTTCCAATAGCATAGGAAAATTATGAGAAGTTGATTTTTAGACACATCAAAACAATATTCTATTCATGGATCATATAAGGAATTTTGTCCCTAGAAAGAAAAAAAGGAACCCTTGTGTTATTTTTTATGCAATATTAAGAAGGCACAATAGTGTACAATGTGATAATGAAAGATCTAATTGAGGATGGAATTGTAGTTGTATTTCTAAGTAGAATGTCATAATAAGATGTGCCTGAGTTTTAATTTATTCAAAATAAATTCACCAAGTGAAATGTGAAAATTCCTCAAGATTGATGAAGAGTATGATCGTTGTTAGTAAGTAAAATTTATAGAAATTCTACGAGAGTGTTAGATACTGCATGATGTTGGAAACCACTTCATTTTTATGAGACAACCTCAAAATATGGTGCATTACATGGATTATAATGGTACTATGTTGGGAGTATGACTATACTAAGAGGAAGGTGAATTACTATAATGACCAACTTACTAATTTACCAATTTAAAAATAATTCAAACCATATAAACATCAATCACATAAGAAACACATGAGAACACGAGATGTACATGGAAACCATTAAAGGGATAAAATCAGAAAATTTATTTGTCTTAATGTTCTTATAGGAACCAACCACTATTACATCAATTTAATAGCACCAACCATAAGGAGACACCCACCCATCATTTATAGTCACAAACTTTAATGAGACTTATGTCTCGTGATTTCCAAGAAACAACTTGAAGGAGATACCAATCCTCTAGTTTTACAGTCACCAATCGCCTGACCTGTAATGAGTATATGTTTTTTTTTTATGTTTTCTTCACAACTATGTACACTGCTCTTTAATTTGTACTTTATAGCTCTACAAATGACACTAACTCTTATCTTCGTAACTATGCATACTTCTTTCTAGTATGTACTATATAGTTTTAATTTTTTTACTACAAGATTGATCTATTGCAAGTATTAAATGTTTCCCATCTCACTTACTCCAAAAATCATCTTCACTTCAATAATCAACCTCGTTTTATTCACCAACAATAATTGTCTTTTACTCAATCGTAGAATTCAGTACATGCTTTCGAATTATGTTAGGAATAAGTTCCCTACCCAAATTACACGTTTTATTTATATTTCATCTTTATATTTCTTGAGCTTCAACCCACTGAATTTGGTCTTCTTTTCCCTTCCTTTCTATTTCATATCACCACATTGTCACATCTAATAGACACTTTACAACTTCCAAACTGATGTATTTTTCGTGAATTTCTTGATGAGGTCGACATAAAATAGAAGTATAAATATCAGGTGCTTAGTGTAAAAGCTCAAAAATGAAAGTAGTAAGTATTTAGCTCAAAAATTCAAAGTTTCTAGAATTTCCCAAAACCAAAACATCAATGTAGAGATCGTCACAAGGAATTAGGTGCAACTCGTTTCGTCGAAAACCAAGTATGGGTGAGGGGAAAAGGCTTCTTGTTCATTTTCCTAAACAGCTAAAAAAAATTGCAGAAAAGGACAAAATGATGACATGGAAATCCAGTCAGTAGAAAGGGATATTCTAGGAATTTTCGTCAGTTTTTTCCCAATGGGATTGTGACAAGTGTCACTGCAGGATTGGCAAGTTTGGGTTTGAGAAGGTGAAATTGCCCAATGTCCTCGAAGGTTGAATTTGGGTTGATAATGAATTATTATGTGTTGGATTTATTTTTTAATTATTATTGTTGGATATATATATATATATATATATATATATATATATATATATATATATATATATTCGTATTAATTATTTAAATCCAAAACTTAGTATTATAAATTCTTCATTTTTTAATTCCAAAGTCGAATTTCAATATATGCCAAAGGTTTGCAATTATTGGGTGGCACATTTTTTAATCCTAAGGTTGGATTGTACATATATTTTGGTGCAAAATTCATGAAAAAAATGGGAAGAGGTCGGGGTTCGACCCCACGACCTTCCCCACACAGCACAAAAACCGCAGTCTTGGCTATTCTGTTGGGTATTTTTTTTTCAAAAACAACACTCTCCCCTTACCACCGAGCCACCATTTTAATCCTTGTTATATATATGCGATGACTTATAATTAAAGCTCATGCTTACCTCTGATGGTGGAAGTGAGAGGGCTAGGCCACCGGCTAGCCCTCCTCCCCACGTGACCCTTCCACAACTGCCGACTAGCACTGAAACTAATTGCGCTTAGCATGGCCATTAACCTCTTAATCCGGGCTTATGTGTTAATTAAAACGTAGTTAAATCACTGTTAAGTTGGCGAAATATTTGGAGGTGCCCCCATTTTTGGAAGGCCTGCTATTTTGACGGGGTTATCTAGAGTATTCTCAAGATTTGGAGGAGGATTCTAGGAAGATCTAAATGAGCCATATCTTGAGCAATTTTTGAGCAATTTTGGCTCAGGAAGAGTCATTCCTAGAGTATTGGCATGCTCTGAACACATTGGTATAGGTTGCAGAGGCATAGGAGCAATTATACAGGTGTTTTTGTCAGTTTGAAGAAAACTAAAGCCTAGGGCCACCACGATGGAAGGCCATGCATAGATCCGCTGAAGGAAAAATTAAGAGGATGAATAGTGATTTATGATATATTTTGACATTACTGACTCATTGCAGTATGTTTGAGGAGCATTTGATGCATGTAAAAAATAATATTTTCACTTTTGAGCTAATACACTGGCCCGAGCCATGGAAGCTAGACCAAGGAGATTTAGCCCGGGAGGGTGAACTCCTTCATCGAAATTCTGTGTTGATGGATCAATTGTGATGGTTTGTTGTTATTTATGTTCTATTGATCAACATTTGATTTTAAAATTTTATGGTTTTGAATTCACTCATAAAACTCAATTAATTTACCTGTTTAACACACACAAGCAACAAGGAAACCTATGTACAACAAGCATAATATTAGAAAATAAAATTTAAATCTTAAGATGAAATTAGAAGAGAAAAACTAAGATTCATACTCAGTTCGATTTGGTATCAATTATTGGTTGAAAGGAAAGTTTATTTGATTTATAGTTTCTTCAGTTTTGTGCAAGTTTAATGATTGTAAATTTGTGATGCTGACAAGGTTAAAGTTGTAGAAAGGTGAAGGGAAATTATTGGTTGCAAGTCCTAATATTAGGAACAGAAGAAGGATAATGAATGCAAGTCAGAATTTGACATTGCTAATGATCAAAGAAAGAGATGCTTTGAATCAAACCTTTCAAAAATATGTTTATTCCTGAAATGAGATGTTTTGGGATTCTAACAGTTTTCCTTTGAAAAGAGGTGAACAAGATGTAAAACATTTTCATCAGTCAACATCGATGTTGAGCAGTGTTGGAAACAATATGTCACTGCAAGAGAGTGCAAAGACCATATTGAAAGCGACAAAGTAGCTTGGAAAAGAAGCCATGGGTTCCAAAAATGCTTGTTTTTGGTTTCCAAAGGGTACATGGAAATGGCGAAGATACTTGGTCAAAAATCGATGCAAGTAAAAAGAAAGAGGAGCTAAGAATCGAGATGGTGATAGTGTGCAAGGTGAGAAGGTTTTTAAGTTTCCTTTAATTAATGGCCAAGGTAGGAGCAAGATGGTTTTTGCAATAATAGCTTGTTTCTCTACAAATTCATTAGCATTTGCAACATGACAGTGTCAATGACAACAAGAGAAGGTCGCAATAATCAAGGAAAAAATCAACTTTTTGTGAAAATCTCCAATTGATGAAAATGGGAAAATTTTAGCGCATAAAGACTGGAAGGGTGAGGGAATAGTACCCTTATCTACATGATCAACAATCAAAGAGATTTTCGGGTCCAAAATATTTCTAGTGGGGAGGAATGATTAGGTGCTCACTATAAAAGATAAAAAAATGAAAGTGCTCAGTATTTAACTAAAAAAAATCAAGGTTTCCAGAATTATCCAAAAATAGAACGACATCGTAGAGATCATCACCAAGAATCCAACGAAACCCGTTTCGTCGAAAACCAAGTCTGGATGAGGGAGAAAAGGCCTGTTGTTTTTTTTCCTAGAAAACTAAAAAAAAATTGCAGAAAAGGAAAGAATGATGACATGGCAGTCCAGTCAACAAAGAGGGATATTCTGGGAATATGATTCAATTTTTTCCCAATCGGACTGTGACAAGTGTCAGTGCAAGATTTGCCAATTTGGGTTTGACAAGGTGAAATTGTCCAATGTCCTCCAAGGTTCAATTTTGGTTCATGATGAATTATTATGTGTTGGAATTATTTTTTAATTATTAAGGCTACTTTAATACATACATATTTATATATATATCTATATAATATTTTATATTGTTTAATATCATATACTATGTTATATTTATATATTATTTTCATATTAATTATTTAAATTCAAACCTTAGTATTATAAATTCAACATTTTTTATTCCAAATTCGAATTTCAATATATGCCAAAGGTTTCAAATTATTGGGTGACACATTTTATTAATCCTAAGGTGGGATTGTATATATATTTCGGCACAAAAGTCATGAACAAAATCGGTGGAGGTCGAGGTTCGACCCCATGACCTCCCCCACAACAACCCTCTGCCCTTACCATTGAGCCACCACTTTAATCCTTGTAAAAATATGCGCTGAATTATAATTAAAGCTCCTGCGGATCTCCGATGGCAGAAGGAAGGGGCCCTGCCCACGGGCTAGCCCTCTTCCCCACGTGACCCTTCCACAAGACCTTTGACCAACACCCAAAATAATTATGCTTAGCACTCCCATTAACCTATTAATATGGGCTTAAGTGTTAACTAACACGTAGTTAGATAACTGTTAAGTTGGCAGAATATTTCGAGGAACCCCCATTTTTTTCCGGCCTCCTATTTTGGCAGGGTTATTTGGAGTGTTCTCCAGATTTGGAGGAGGATTCTAGAAGAAATTTAATGAGCCATAACTTGAGCAATTTTTGATTGATTTTGGCTCAAGAAGAGTGATTCATATAATATTGGCATGCTATGAACACATTGGTATAGGTTGGAGAGTTAGATGAGCAATTACACATGTGTTTTTGTCACTTTGAAGAAAATTGAAGCCTAGGGCCACTAGGAAGGAAGGTCATGCCTAGATCAGCTGAATTCCAAATTGAGAGAATGAATAGTCATTATGAACTCATTGGAGTATGTTTCAGGAGAATTTTATACATATAAATAACAATTTTTGTACTTTTGAGCTAATACAAAGACCTAATCCATGGAAGTTGGACCAAGGAGATGTAGTCAAGCAGGTTTGAACTCCTTCATCAAAAATTTTTGTTGATGGATCAATTGTGATAGTTTGTTGTTCTTTATGTTGCTACTATTCAACATTTTATTTTCATACATTATTCTCTTGAATTTACTCATAAACTCAATTAATTTACCTGTTTAGCAAACATAAGAAACAAGGAAACCTATGTACAAGAAGCATAAGATCAACATATAAAATTTAAATATGAAGATGAAATTAGCACAACAAAAATAACATTCATACTCAGATAATTTTGGCGGTCAATAGAGATGTGTATGAGAAACCATGATAAAAACCATAGTCCTGATGCTTAACTCCCAACATACTAACTTCCCATTGAGGATGTGGACTTAAAGGTAAGAGTAAAATACTTGATTTTGGACTGAATATTTTTATACCTTAAAAGACCTCTCATCAGCTCAGATATCACTATTCTTTGGTTAAAATACACACGTTTTATAGATTATTTGAGACTATAACACACCCTTTATATTCAAGAAATTTGTTATAATGCAAGCTACGTACCATGTTGACAACACTATCCTTGTGTATTATGTTTTGTCTCTTCATATAACTTGCATTACCAAATTCTCACTTATTCAGAAGGAAAGAGGGTAGTGTTCACTCACCATGACACTCTTGTTCACTTAAGGAAACACGTAAAAATTGGAATTCAATTTCCTTTTTCTCATCTATAGATTTTCCCTAAAAAAATAAAGAATTATAAAGTAAATAAAATCTTCAAAGCTTGAGGAAACATCATCGACCTTAAATTTTTTTCCCAAATTGCACTTGAGAGAAGCTAATAGTCTTCATAGCCTCAATGTTTCCTATAAATTGAGGGCTTGACCATTGAGAAAGGGATCAAAATTTATTACATTATTATTCTATCAAGATATTCATTCAGAGAGAGAGAGTTTTTCGAGCTACGAACTTGAGGAGGTGCTACTCCAACTTCATCTATTGATTGTAACATTCCTCTTATTGAATAATAATATAGATTCATTATTATTTCTTCCAAACTGCAATCTAATGGTTATTTCTTGTGCTTAATTAATGATGTATTGGAATTTTGGCTTACATTCACTCATCCAATAATATATGCTTGTTTAGTTACCATGAATTTCGATTGACAAAATCATTATGTTGTAAAGGTTTGTTGTTGTCCTTTCTGTGTAGGATTGTCCTTTGGAGTTAGTTGGGAGAGTTTCTAAACCACACTAATCACTCCAATTTTTCTACATAGAGAAACAAACCAGTGCTTCACTGTCATTTTTTTTATCAACCGATTCTTTGATTCTTACATTACTGAAGGTATGAAGCCTTACAATAATCCATCCCTTTTCTTGTATATCTTGTGTTTCGAGGAAACCTGAGAGTGTTGTTGTTTGTATAACCGAGAAAAACTCTCTATAACAGAATTGGCGACTCCAGTAGGAAGAGTTTCGTTTCCCAATTTGTTTATCTATCTCATATAACAAAGTTATGATATTCTTGAGTCCTTGATTCTTATCCATTCTTTGCATGCAAAATAGTCTAGTATACATGAGTCCTTTTCCCTAACCTAGACTACCTTTTTCTGAGCAATTTTTATATAATGATGTTTTCGGTGCACATCATAGCATTAAATCTTTATTTAGCCCTTATTTTCACTATGTTATGTCTTCCTATAATGCACTTTCTTTGCCTGGTCACCTGCATCAATTCCTTAAGCCTCAGTTTTTTCACCTTTGATGAAGTGTTGGGTGTGGATGTCCATAAAAAGACTTGAAGTAAAAGTGAACATCCTCATTCCAAGGAAACAATTAGAAATTTATCTTATGTGTAAGATGAGAAAAAAAAAGTTGCAATGCTAGTTTGGAATTGTAAGGGAAGCATGGAAAAAATTGTATCAAAATATTATTAACTTCATTGAATACTAAAAACTTACACACATATCTTAGAAATCAAGTCTATAACATATTTGATTATATGACAGAATCTAAGGGTAAAAATGTAACTCTAAACAACAGAAAAAACATACTTAATTACTTTATATACTAAAAGATTAGATTTTATGCTTACTTTATTTATTTTATTGAATTTACATTAATATATACTTGTGTTTCAAAATAAATTTATATAACAATGTATCTATTATTAAATAGCATTTGAGTCTCACAAAATATTTCATTTTATATCTTTTTTGTTTATTATAAAACTTAAATTTAATTATATAACTTAAAATATTAAATCAAATTTATTAAAAATAATTCATAATTAAATTATATATTTATATATATAAATGAAATTTGATTTTTAAATATTAAGATTTATTTAATGGTTTATAACAAAATAATTGACAATTTAAGTACTTTATAAACTTAGACATATAATTTTATTTTTTGAATTAATTTTAATCTAAATATATTATATTTATTTTAATAAATATAACTACATTTATAAAATAAACAAGTCATTGCTCACATTAAGCATAGCAAACAAAGACAAAACACATCTTGTATACAAGGTTTTCGAAATGTTTAGTTCAAGAAATTAATAAATGATGGGAATTTAACACATTTTATCGTGCACCAACTTATAAATAAGGTGAATGGGTAAACTAAATCATATAATTTATATCATGGAACAAGGATAAACCGTTAAATATTTTAAATTATTTATAAAATATAAAAATAATTTTATTAAAAATATTTTGTAATATCCAATAATTTATATATTGAAAAATAAAATAATTATATATATAGAATGATTATATAGAATAAGAATAAAATTTTTTATTAACATAGTTAATTATTTTATATTAGTTAATGTTAATTTATAGTTGAATGTATTTATATCATATTCTAAGATATGAGTCTGCTGCAACTAAAACCAGGACATGAGTCTCTTATAACTGAAAGGTGTTGTTTATTTATACCATAATTTACATTATTTTCAAATTTTCAGCATAGATTTAACATTAACAAGAATTTTTGGGCACTTAAAATCCCAAAATGTTGAAATTTAACACCTGTAATTGAGATTTTGAAAACATTCTACCAAATTTTCACAAAATCATATAGAAATTTATATTATTTTTGAGATAAAACTAACTAATTTGTAATTGAAATTTTGAAATTTTTTTACCAACTTTTAACAAAATCATATAGAAATTTATATTATTTTTAAGATAAAACTATCAATGTTTAAACTACGCACAACCAAAATAAAAAATCAGAATGTACTGGAATTACACTAAATTCTACCTAAAGTTACACCAAGACATAAATCTTGAAAGACCAAAATAGAAGATGGGTGTGTACTAAAACCACACTAAAGGCTACCCGCAAGTTTTGTAAGTGACCTTTTGTGCTATGGACAGTCCCAATAGTGTGTTAAGGGTTATTATATTTACATTAGAGGATAAGTATTTTGCAATGATATTTGAGGCAAATTATATTCACATGAGATTTCCATATATTTGAAATACAAATATATAGTTTTATGAGTACTTCGTAAGATATATACTTTTATAAGAACTTGCTTATATTTATACTTTATGTTAAAAAATAAAAAATACAAATATATACTTTTATGAGTACTTTGTAAAATATATAACTTTAGAAGTACTTGCTTATAATTAGACTTTATGTTTAAAAAATAAAGTTATACTTTTATGAGTACTTTGTAAAATATATAACTTTAGAAGTACTTGCTTATAATTAGACTTTATGTTTAAAAAATAAAGTTGGCTAAAAGATATTTAAGACCTTCTTATCTAAAGATTGAGTTTATAGATACATGAGAGATATAAAGGATGACATGATTTCAAGACCATTTTACCAAAAGATTGAGTTCAGAGATACATGATAGATTTAAATGATGACATGAATGAAGAGTAATTTTTTTAAGAGATTGTCTTTAGAGATAGATTTAAATGATGACATGAATGGAGAGTTCGTGTATAGAATAAGAAAATGGTGTTTCTACGTTTTCTCAAGTGGATATGTACATACTATAAGGTTACTTATTTTTGGATAAAGAAAGAATAACGTTAGATTTGGTATTTTTATGCAAATTAATTATTAAGTTTAAATAAAGATTAGATAAACATGTGTGATATGGATTTACTAATATTTCCCTATACTTCATATCTTATTTAATAGAGTAATTTTAATTAAATGAACTGATGAAGGTTATTGGATTTTATAGGTTTAATGGACTAATTCTTAATCAAATAAACAGATGAAGGTTATTGGAATTTATGGGCGATGATGATTGGTTAGTTATTAGGTTGGAAAACAAAGTTTGGGTGACATAAAATTCAAAATCTCATGTAAAAATAGTTAACTAAAATGGATATGATTTCAAAAGTTAATACGTAAACACTAGATATGAATTATTTACATTATAGTAAATGAAGAATAAAGTAAAGATTATAATTTTTTATGCAAATTAATAAGTAAATTTAAATAAGTTTTAGATATACATTTTTCCATTCACTAAAATTTTTATACACCTTATTTGTTATTCAATATCATATCTTTTATTCAAGAAGTTTTTGTTTAACCAACAAATAAAATGATGAAGGTTTTGAGAGCACACGAATTTTGTTGATTGCTAAATGATCACGCTTAAATATCAAATACAATCTTGTAACATGCTTAAATGATATTTTTGTTGGTTTCTAAGCTACCACACTTGAAATTTCAATTGCAATCTTGTAACATGTCTAAATTATATCTCTTTTCCACTAGGACACTTAGATGGAATGCTTTCTCCATATAATATTCAAATTTGTCAACAATAAAAGTACTTCCTAGTGGAGAAATTTTTCTATCACATCATTGTACCACATTATTATATATGAACATTAATAAGAAAAAATACATTGCATACATATGTTATAATAAAGGCAAGATACAATTTTTTAAATATGCTTAATAGTAGACATTTCCATCCATCCATCCAAACCATTCCATCAACAAAATTTATATCAAAAACATAATTTAATAAATTTAATGAAAAATATTCAATGAAAAGAAAATTCATAAAAGAAAATTACAAACAATATAGTTTATCAAAACTTTGTATCCTAAACCATCTATAAAGGAGAGATTGACCTCCCATTTATAGAAATAGACTATATAAACCATCCACAAATCACGATACAAGATGAAAAGGGTGAATGATAATCATTATTATCAATATTTTATTAACCTATTACACATTAGGCTGGTCCAAATTGATTCCTAGGCCACAATATAAGTTAACGATCTTAAGTAACCTTCAATCAACAATGTTTCTCTACATATCAAATAATTATAACTCAAGGATGGTATTTGTTTCTATAATAAATAATCCCTTAGGAATCCCATCTTGGTAAGTGCTTTGGTGCAAGAAATAATATCGCACTACATGTTATCCTACTATAATACCTAGTATGATAATTTATGGGTCATCTATAAACAATAAAAAAAATTACTTGTTGAAAAATGGGTTCTATATCACTGAACTTCTATGCTTTCTCTACAACCTTATATTTATATTTAATAACAGTCAATTCCCATCCTCTACAGGCCTCCAAATTCTATACAAAACTATAATCTTACACAAATCTTAACCCAGGACTCTGTAAATTCTTCTTCTAGTAATGAGGATAATTCAATTTCAAATATGTAGAATGATATGGCTCGATCCTTACCAAATGGTGAATGAATGGAAGAAATAAATCCAAGAGGAAAATCACATATGACATATGTACTCTTACATGAGGCATATAACCCTTTTAAGAGAATATAACATATTTTTCATTGTACATATAAATATAAGGTTGATAATATTTCCAATAGCATAAGAAAATTCTGAGGTTGATTTTGAGACACATCAAAAAAATATTCTATTCACGGATATTATAAGACCTTTTTTCCTTAGACAGAAAAAAGGAACCCTTATGTTATTTTTATGCAATGCTAGGAAGGCACAATAGTCTAAAATGTGATAATGAAAGAACTAATTGAGGATGGAATTGTAGTTGCATTTATAGGTGGAATGTCATAATAAGATGTGCCTAAGTTTTAATTTCTTCAAAATAAAATCACAAGGTGCAAGGTGAAAATTCCTCAAGATTGATTAAGAGTATGATCATTTTTAGTGAGTACAATTTAGAGAAATTCTACCAGAGTGTTGGATAATGCATGGTGTTGGAAACCACTTTATGTTTATGAGACATCCTTGAAATATGGTGCTTTAATATGTTGGAAGTATGATTATACTAAGAGGAAAGTGAATTAAAAAAAATGGCGAATTTACTAATTTACCAATTTAAAAATAAATCAAGCCATATAATCATCAATCACGTAAGAAACACATGAGAACACGAGATGTACGCGGAAACCATGGAAGGGAGAAAATAAAAAAATTTATTTGTCTTTAATATTCTTGTAGGAACTAGCCACTATTACATCAATTTAATGGCACCAACCATAAGGAGACACCCATACCTTGATTTATAGACACAAACTTGAAGGATACTTATGTCCCCTGATTTTCAAGAAACAAGTTGGAGGAGATACCAATCCTTCAATTTTACAGTCACCAATCGCCTGATGTGTGATGAATATATGTTTTTTTTTCTTCAAAAATTTGTATAGAGAATATTTGTTTTGTACTTTTTAGCTCTAAAAACAACAATAACTCTGATCTTCATAGCTATGTACACTTTTCTCTACTATGTACTTTATAGTTGTACATTGTTTACTATATGATTGATTTATTGTAAGGATTAAACGTTGCTCGTCTCACGCACTGCAACAATCATCTTCACTGCATCAATCAACCACATTTTCTTCACCAATAATAATAGCCTTTTACTCAATTGTAGCCTTCACCGCATGCTTTGGCATTATGTTATGAATAAGTTCCCTACCCAAATTACACGTCTTCTTTATATTTCATCTTTATATTCCTTCATCTTCAGCCCACTGACTTTCATATTCCTCACCCTTCCTCTCTGTCTCATATCATTGCATTCTCACATCTAATCAACCCTTTACAAGTTCCAAATCGATGTTTTTTTAGTCAATTTTTTTATCAGTTCGACAAAACAAATAAGTATACATCAATTTCTTGATTGAGTCGAAAAAACGTAGAATTTGGATCCAAACATAAGATGACATAGATAGTTATGGTGTTTACCCCTTTCGGGGACAATAGAGATGTGTATGAGAAACCATGAGAAAAACCATAGATCTTATGCTTAATTCCCTACATACAAACTTCCCATTCACGATGCGGACTTAAAGGTACGAGTAAAATCCTTTATTTTGGAGTGAATATTTTTATACCTAAAAATACCTCTCATCAGCTCCAAGGAGATCACTATACTTTGGTTAAAATACACCCCTTTTCTAGCCTATCTCAGAAAATAATAGACCCTTTATATTCAATAAATTTGTTATAACACAAGTTATGTACCATGTGGACAACACTATCCTATTCTATAATGGTTTGTCTTTTCATGTAACTTACATTACCAAATGCTCACTTAGTCACAAGGAAAAAAGCCAAAGTTAACTCACTCTGCAAATGTTGTTTAGTTATAGAAACTCCTAAAAAATGGAATTTGATTTCCTTTTCCTCATATATAGCTTTTCCCTAATAAGATAAAGCACTATAAAGAAAATAAAATAATTAATTCATGACGAAACATCATCCAACTTAAATATTTTTCCCAAATTGCACTAGAGAGAAACTAATAGTCATCATAGCCTAATTTTTTCCTATAAATTGAGCGTTTAACCATTGAGAAGGGGATAATAATTCATTACATTGTTATGCTATCAAGATATTCATTCAAAGAGAGAGTTATTGGAGCTACAAACTCGAGCAGGTGCTTCTCCACCTCGATATATTGGTTGTAATATTCCTCTTATTGACTAAAAATATAGATTAATTATTATTTATTTCATAATGCTATCTAATGGTTATTTCTTGTGCTTAAATAATGATTGATGTAATTTTGGTTTACATTCACTCAACCAATAATATATTCTTTTTTAGTTATTATGACTTTGGATTGAAAAAATTATTATGTTGTAAAGGTTTTTTGTTTTCCTTTGTGTGTTGGATTATCCTTTGGATTTAGTTGGGAGAGCTTCTAAACCACAATAACCACTCCAATTTATCTACATGGATAAAAAAATGGGTGCTTCAATATAATTATTTTATCAATCACTACTTTTCTTCTTACATTACTGAAGGTATTATGGGTTTTGAGGTAAACCTAAGAGTGTTTTTATTTGTCTAACCAAGTAAAATTCCCTATAACAGAACTGGCGACTCCACTTTCGATAGTCATCTTTCCCACATTTTTTATCTCTCTTAGATACTGAAGCTATGATATTCTCGATTCCTTGATTCATATCCATTGTTTGAATGAAAAATATTTTAGTATATGTGGGTCCTCTTCTTTGACCAAGACCATCTTTTTCTAAGAAAATTTTCTATAATGTTGTTTGCAGTGAACATCATAGCATTATAACATTGGTTAACCCTTTTTTTCAATGTGTTACCTCTTCCTATAATGCACTTTCTTGGCACTTCACCTGCATCAGTTCCTTAAGCCTATTATTTTTCACCTTTGATGAAGTGTTAGGTCTGCATGTCCATAAAAAGACTTGAAGTAAAAGTGAACATCCTCATTTCAAAGGAACAATTGGAAATTTCTCTTATGTGTAAAGTGAGCAAAAAAGAGTTGCAATGATAGTTTGGAATTGTAAAGGAAGCATGGAAAGAGTTGTATGCATATATTATTAACTTCGCTAATTACCAAAAAAAACTCCACTCATCTCTTACGAATCGAGTCCATAACATCTTTGATTATCTCAGAGGTTCTAAAGATAGAGACTTCACTCTTTAAAAAAAAAAAGACATACTTAATTCCTTTATATACTAAAAGATTAAATTTTATGCTTACTTTACTAAGTTATATTAATATATACTTGTGTTTCAAAATAAATTTATATGACAATGTCGTCTATTACTTTAGTAAGTTATATTAATATATACTTGTGTTTCAAAATAAATTTATATGACAATGTTGTCTATTATTAAATAGCATTTGAGCTGCACGAAATATTTCATTTTGTTAATTTTCTTTATTATAAAATTTAAATTAAATTATATAAATTAAAATATTAAATAAAATTTACTAAAAATATTTCATAATTAAATTATATATATAAATAAATTCATAGGAAATTTGATTCTTAAATATTACTTGAAAATTTAATTGACAATTAAATTACCTTTATAAACTTAGAGATGAGTTTATTTTAATCTAAATATATTATATTTATTTTAATAAATATAACTACATTTATAACATGAACTAGTCATTTCTCACATCAATTATGGCAAACAAAGATAAATTATGGCAAACAAAGATAAAGGACATCATGTATACGAGGTTTTGGAAAAGTTTAATCCCAGCAATTAATAAATGATGGGAATTTCAGACATTTTATCCTCCACAAACTTATAAAGAAGGTGAATGGGTCAACTAAATCATATAATCTATATCATGGATATATGAAAAGGGTAATCGTTAAATATTTTAAATTAAATATTCTAAATCATTTATAAAATTTAAATAATTTTATTACAAATATTTTGTAATCTCATACAATTAATATGTTATAAAAATAAAATGATTGTATAGAATAAAAATAAATTTTTTTATTAACATAAATAATTATTTGATATTAGTTCATATGAATTTATAGTTTAATGTATTTATGATAATATTTTAAGACATGATTCTGTGGCAGCGTAAACACTAAGACATGAGTCTCTTATAACCAAAATATGTTGTTTATCTAGTTCACAATTTTGTCTTATTTTTAGAAATTTCCAACATAGATTCAACATTATCTAGAGTTTTTAAACACCTAAGAACCCAAAATATTGAAGTTTGACCACTTTCAAAATCATACTGAAATTTATGTTGTTTTTTAAATGAAAATATGAGTTGTTTAAACTACTCACTAGAAAAATATAAAATGAGAATATACTAGAATCACACTAGATTCTACCCAAAATTACACCAAGACATGAATCTATTGTAACCAAAATAGAAAATGGAGTGTACTAGAATCACACTAAATGCTACCCACAAGTTTTGTATGTGACCTTTTGTGCTATGGACAGTCCTAATAGTGTGTTAAGGATTATTATATTTGCATTAGAGGATAAATATTTTGCAATTGTATTTAAAGACAATTATATTTCCATGATATTTTCATATATTTGAAATACAAATATATAATTTTATAAGTACTTCCTAAAATATATACTTTTATAAGTACTTCCTTATCTTTATACTTTATATTAAAAAATAAAGGTTGGCTCAAGGAAATTCAAGACCTTTTTATCTAAATATTGAGTGAGTGTATACATACATATTGAGTGAGTGTATAGATACATGAGAGATATAAATGATGACATGATTTCAAGAACATTTTATGATTGAGTTTAGAGATACAAGATAGATTTAAAGGATTACATGAATGGAAAGAATTTTTTTTGGGATATTTTAGGGTACTATAATAAAAGGGTTCATAATTTTTGAATTTACTATGATTAGTCTTGAAAATATGTACATACCTTGCTATCTGCAAGTTGTTTTCCCATATTTGAAAATAATAATAAATGAAAAGAGGGTAAAAGTACTAAAAGAAAGATCAAAGGACTTGAAAAAAGAAGATAAAAAAGAATAAAAAATAGACCCCAAAAGAAAAAAGAGATAAGAATAAGGCATGAAAGTGATGCAAGTCAAAATGCCACAACTTTTTACTTTTACTGCAAAAATAAATGATTATGTGCAGCTTGTTCAAAATGCCATAATCCATGATGAATTAAATAGTTTAATCTTAACTTTTTCATGCTTTGAATTCTATGTTTATATATAGAGAATAAAGATCTGTCAAATAGTTTAAACTTGACATATCAGTAGATAGTTAGAGAATAAATGAGGAACTCAACAGTTTAATGTGAGCCCTTCGATGAAATAAGGTAAGATTTATATCGTTTAGTCTTTAAAAAGAAAAATGGATATAGGGTTGCAAGCTCAAATACACCCATGCAAATGATGAAAAAATGATAGAATAAATTATGGGTAGGTAGAAAATAGTTGTAAAAGGCTTGTAATAAACATCATCTGGCAAAAATTATTAATTTCCCTCCCCTAAAAGTATTCAATATTCAAAACCTTCAGTTAAAAAGGATCAAAGCATTTCTCTGACTTTTGTTGGGACCAGACCCAAGGCTTAATAACTGATTGGTAATAAGGATTGGATTCCCTTCATGAAAAACCCATTTCCTCAACATTATCACCCTTTTCCTAATTTAAAACATCTTTTTGCTTAGGAAAAGTAAAAATTCCCTTTAACTAATCTCCTTTCATGCAAAAACAATAAAAAAAAAAAACCAAAATACTATTTATCCTAAGTATTAAGTGTAAATCTTTAAAATGGGGCCATCATTGTACCTAAATGCTTAAATTACACTTTTACTTAGTACATTTATGTATATTTTCACTCATCACATTCATTTTCATATTAAATTTAACTAATTTTATTAATTCCTTATAAATACCCCTCCCGTAGTTATATTAATTCATTTATTCTAATATACCCAAAAACCCACTTTATTTATATTTAAACTATGGTCATATTACCCCATGTGACATATCCCTCTCCCCATAGTTTAAAAAAAATATATTTTAAAAAACTCGACCCACAGGTTATAATACACATGTAAATAATTTATTTACTATGTAAATCATATATTTCGCTTATCCCATTAATAAATAGGTTTATATGTTTAACACTATGTTTTTAACGTATAACTTAACCCTGCCATATATAAAAATCCTTGGCCCCAGGCTCATTGTACCCCATAATTCCATCGACAATCTCCACCTTTCGCCCTCCCTCTGCTCGATCTGACGATCCAAAACCCATATCGCATTTTCAAAAGTGGGATCATTAATCGATTTGAGATTTGCAAAATGGGAACTATTTCCCTCTTCTCTCTCCTCCACACGACGCAAAACTGCTGGATCAAATTCGTTGGATAAAAATAGCTAACCACTCTTCAACCATGTGATAACCGTTGATGGTATTCGCCCCACCACGCCAAACTGCCTTCTGATCTGACTTGACCCGCATTAACTACACATAATGTTTAAACCTGATTTTCTATAAAACTGCAAATTCGCTCAATTTAAACATTTTTCTGAATTTTCAGCATGTTTAAACCCTTTTCGACTAAACGCAAGACGTTGCTACCCCTGGTTTATGTCCAAATATCAGAATTTGTCCCGAATTTGATGTTGCAATTGATTAGACTTATCAAAATGTGTTTTAAGGACCTCAACAGCTTCTGAAAGCATCTAGATGCTTTTGAAACCCTATTTCAAAGAACGTATTTTTTGTAGAAACCATGATAAAACGACAATTTCGAATACTTTAACCTGTTTTAAATCAAAATTGAAGATATTTAAGCCTTTTTTCAAACCTTAGAAAACCCATGACTAATTGAAATCCTTTGCAAAATACTCAGAAACCTTTCCATGGGTGAATTAAACTGTTTTTAGTCCATTTTATCCAAGAAGAGCAGAAAAACCCTTGTTATATCTTTTCCTAAGTCTGTAAAGTGTTTGAAGACTAGTTTTGGAACTAAATTGAAGGTTAAAACCATAATAAAGCCCAATTTTACCTTTTGTTGTTACAAAAGACCTCCGTCATACCAGAAATACCTTTTGTAAATAGTTTAATCTTACATAAGAGTATAAAAATCCTAAAAACATAGTTTTAAGCATCCAAAAGGTCAAAATTGTCAAAATTAAACCCAGTAATGGCTTCTAAGAGCACCATTGTTATAAATCCACTACAACCTCCTATTGTATATGTTGAGTATACACCTCTACCTGATGTGGATTACAAAATAACTGATCCAATACTTGAAGTTAACCTGGTAGATCTCCACTGCTGGAGTCTAGAAAAGTCCTTAGATCAGGGAGATGAAGTTCAAATTTGGGAGTCCAATTTACCCAAATATGTAGTTCCACATACTCATAAGTGTCCAGAAGTCATTAGGTTATGTCAACCCTACTATTCCCCTGACCAAAGAGCTATGGTTGATGCTAACAAAGAATTAATGTTCACTATTACTATAGAGTCTATAAACCTAATGCTTCAATTGGAACTAGATCCCAATGCAGTCCCATTATCCATGGAAGCTCTTACAAAGCTTTATATTGAGTTATGTTTTCCTAAGAAATTTTTGATCTTCCAAACATTCATGCCTTCATATCTTGAAATCCCAAAGATAACCCCTCCCTATTCATCTTCGAAATTTCCTGAAGGATTAAGGTGTGTCATTTCAATGCTGTCCTTTATTCTTGGATATTTTACTGATGAGAACACTGATGAGGCTATTATTGGTTTTATATCCACCTTTGTGCATGGTAAACCTCCTTCTGTTATTTATTATTATGCTGAATACATAGCTGATAGTATCCATGATCAACTTGTGAAATTGCCCACTGAAGGAGTTTTCATATATTCATTCTTCCTCTTTCACATGTTCCTTTACTTCCAAGCAGATAAATTCAAAATAAACCTTCAGAAATTGGATGTAGAAGGTACTCCATTGTCAGTCATTTTCTGGACCTCTCTAATCATAAAAGAATAAAAAAAATTCACTTATGTGGATTTCATAGATTATTTTATTCATCGATTAATAAACATGCTGACAAACAGTGTACAACCAAGGATAAGTAATGAGATAAAGAAAGTGTTACAGCTGTCAGAGCAAAGCAAAACTGGAGATTGGTACCTTTACCAAAATTATACAGAGATCAAAGTCTACGGGTCAAACCTTTTACCCTATAAACTGCCAAAATACTTGTGAATGAAAGTTTTTGCCTTAGAGTACATAAGAAAAATTCTCAATTTAGATTCTATCAACTTCTTGGCTGCTAAAAAGAAGACAATTAAAATTGAAGAACCAAGTGGGTCCTTTCATTTGCAATCACAGGGAAGAAGGTATAGAAGTAGCAAAATAATTGCTGGAATATAAATTTGAAGAAATTTTCTTGTGGAATTATGATCCTAATGGAATACTCAGTGAAATTAGGGTAAAATTAAAATGAACCCCTTATATCAATGATAAAATGCTTGAGATTGAATAGTTTTTTAATCAAACAGAATGGCTGAACAATACCTTGATGGAAACGGTTAAACAAGGTGATACTAGTCACACCTTGAAAACTGTAAATCAAGAGGATGGAACTACAAAAAGAATCAAAGAAGAAGGCACCTATAAAGCTGAAACAACAACAAAGACCAGATTTAAAATCAGATATAATAATAAGCCTAAGCTTAATCCAGTGAACAAGGAGAAGGAAACAATTGAGATTCTAGATGAAGAAAACACAGAGAAGAACACATATGCTGCTACAGTTATTATAAAAGAGCAAGAAACTAATACTCCAGACACTCAAATGATTGAAAAACAACAAAATATGGAGGCATCCTCATGACAAAAAACAGAAAAAACAGACATTGATATCAAAGATAAATACAAAGAAATCAAGGCTAAGAATGAAGAGTTAAAAAACGTGATTTATTCACAGTATCTAAAGCAGAATCCGGGAAATCAAAAAATATTACTCTCAGCGTTTTATTACAGTAATAAAAAGTTTCTTATGACAGCGCTACAGCCAACAATGCCTAAACCTACAACAATAGCAAATTATAAGAAATTTCACTTTCAAGTGCCAGTTGATAGCATTCATCCCTTAGATCAAATTGAGTTTCATAAGCAAAGCTTTGAAATGTTTTATTCTACTATGACTATAAAGGCAATGAGTGCTCAGAAAGTTCAAAACACTATAACCAATTTGAGAGATCAAGTTAGGATTTAAAAAGCTTCCTCTTATGTTAAGGACACTAGAATCAAGTCCTTAGAAGAACTCGTGATTGGAGTAGGATATGACCTTGCAAATGTAAAGGCTGTAGAAGAATTAGTGAAAAAGAAAAATTCTGACATTGTAGCACTTAGAAAAAAATTAAAACTGCCTCGAATAGAACATCCTCAGGCAAAAGAAATTGTGCAGGAGGCAAATCAAAAAGATGGTATGATGAGTCTCATACTCCAAATAATAGCACAGCTTAATGAAATGGAGATAGAAATGGACAAGTTTGTCCAAGAGAAAGAAGATACAAAAAATGAAAGTGCTCCTTCCAAATTCATCCCCATGGTAAATACAGCAGTTCCCTCAACTTTATCAAAGGACTTAGCACCAAAAAGTCGCATTGGCCACAACTATGCCAATGAATTCTTCCACTACTTCTGGTACTGAATCATCAACTTCAGCAGTGCAATAAACAGATGAGGCCAGCAAGCTCATAAAAGCAATGCAATATATGTCAATTTAGAATAATGAGATCAACAGGTTGAAACAACAAATTAAGAACTTGGAAAATGCCAAGAAATTAGCTCAAATCAATGCTAAAATAGAGGAACAGAAAGCCAAAAGGTTAAGTGAGCAGTTGAAGAAGGTTGATGCAGAATTAACTTTGAAAGAACCAATGGCTTACATAAAAAATTAGTTGTGGTCCAAGATCATTGAGTCAATCAATGACACTTGGCCTTCCATTCAGGTAATCTATGAACAAAAATATTTGCATAAAGTAGCAAAAGAAGAAATTGTGAAGAAAAAGGAAGAACTTGTGCCAAACCTGAAGAGGTCCAAGAAATAATCAAGTTTTTAAACACTAAAAACAAAGAAGAATTGGATGAGATTGGGATAGCAAATAGAACTGAAAAAATTCTTGAAGTGAGAAAGGTAACTACAAAGAAAAACTTGATGAAGCAACTAGAATAAAAATGTCAAAACATGGATTTGTCCATAACTATATTTATGGTAAAGTTTGAGATATTAAGGCAAAAATTCTTGCCAAAGATTCTTGTTTTAAATGAGAAACTAAAGAAGAAAGAGGACTACAATAATAGGATCAGAGATTTTGCCAAAGAATAAGTAAACAAGGCAGATTGGCAAGGAGTACCTACGGGCAAAGTTGCACAAAATAATTGAAGATTTGTTTTATTTACAACATGAGATAAAAAATCTCTTTGTGGTTAAACCAACCTTTGTTAGACACACAGAGGCTAATGAAAATTACAAAAAACTTACCAAGATCAAGTTACCTAATGAAGAATTTTGGAAAAATCTTACTGATTTGCTGTAAAAGAAAAATTACAGTAAAAGAGGAGGAAAAATAGAATTGTTGTTTTTACACAACAAAAATAGAACTTTACAACAGTAAAACAGTCCTACAACAGATGAAAGAGTATCAGTGGTTAAAGTGTATCAGATGAAAGAGTATCAGATGAAAGAGTATGAGATGAGAAGATATAGTTTCAAAAGATATTGAAGATTTTTTTTCCAGCATTGAAGACAACACAATAGCGAGTTGCACCTAAATCCAAACAAAATTTCTTTTTTATTTGAATAATTAGGACAACTTTCCAGTTGTTAAGCAGCTATAACTAATTTTTTTTAAGAGATATTTTAGTTTCCTTAGAAAAATCCTATAAGTATTCTAGGATATTTTGTATAATGTTTTGTATAAATACTGCACTCTTTTAAGTATTATTGTGGACTAAATTACAGAAGATTTCTATAGTCAATATTTTTTTACCTGAAGGGCTTTTGTACCAATTTTCAAGTCAGAAGGCTGGATCAAATTAATAAAGCATCATGCTTCAGGATTCATGTTTTGGGCCAGCTTTAGTGAAGTAATTTCTACTGTTATTTGTTAAATATTCTTATGTTTTCCATTCATACATACATGTGTTCTAAATTTAAATGTGAAATCAGGAAGTGATATATAAGAATTTGTTAAAAGCACTCTGTTATTTACTGGTTTTAATTTTGATGTTTTATGTTGATTTCCTAAGTAGGGAACCCTTCATTGCTCCCTCTTTCGAATGAACTATTTCTTCTTCACTCCTTATTCGGATCAAAGAATCCTTGATTGATATTTATCCCAATTAAACCACTTCACCAATCAACCTCAAAGATCTTAAGTGACTCTGCCATCTTTCCCTCAAAATATTTGACTTTAGACCTTGATCCTGTCTTAACTACTTGACACATTAACTCCATTTTCCCAATGGAAAAAAAATATTTATCTCTATCCATCTCATTAAGTTAATTTTCCCACCAAACCAAACCAAATATCAAAACCAAATTTCCCTATATAACTAGCCTAAAATCATATATAAAAACAAAGTTAAACCTTATAGAGAGCCCTCTCTAAGCCTTAGGAAGGCCAGATCCTAGAGCTTGAAAGTAGGTTTCTGGTTACCTCTAATATTATTTACACTATAAATCAAAATATCACAACTTGGATAATTATTAGAGTGATAACATATCGGCGACTCCATTGGGGAATAACCAATCCTCAGTTTTAAATAGGTCTTAAAGGAAATATTTTCCATTATCCTTTCACCTTAAGACTGTTTTATAAGTTATGTGTATAACTCCATAAAAATTTGTAATTCTGGCTTCCAGAAAAGTCTACTATACCAAGTCAAATAAAAATCCAAAACCTGCTACAATAGTAGATGATCCAGATATAATTGGGAAAAAGAAAAAAAAAAGTAGAAGATTTAGGTAATAAAGTTTCCATAGTTAGAGAAAATTCCCTTGAAAAACAATTAGCAACTATACAAGACATTGATTCTGACTTAAATTTTGAACAATATTTATTTAGAAACAAATAAGAAAGTGATTTAAATAGCACTGTTATAGATCCTAATTTTATTTCATATCTCGAATTAAATAAGAAACTGTTTCAGCAGATTCTAAATCAAAAATATTTGAAGCTTATGATAAACTTGATGAAATAAATGCTACTATAATTAAGGAAATATATGAAGCTCTTCTTCAACATTAATTTGAATTAGCTGCATTATCAGCATATACACCTAAGCCCTCTACTTCTAATTTAGATACTAGCCTTTTAGAGTCACAAGGTTCATCTCTTTTTACCACTACATCATTCATAATATCCAACACACTCCATTCCATAGATCCATTTACCCAAAAGCAATTATTCCAACCTAGAATATTATTTCCATCTTCCCCCACCTCAACCCCACTCACTAGTTTTCCTTCTACATTTTCCAATACATCATTCTCATTCCCAAGCACTTCTTCATATATTGTAGTTACATATTCTCGCATCCGAACTTCACCTTTTAGTTATTCAACCATATTTTCTAGTACACCATGTTATATTCCAATATCATCAGCCACTTCTTTAACTACACCAGCTAGTACTTCTACTTCTTCCTCAAGCACTTCCAACTTACCTCCTAGCTAAGCTAGAATCCAAACCATGGCTGCTAGGTATGCTCCCTTGGTCCTTCTAGGATAGTTACATGACATGCCTCAATATTACCACAGTAAAATACCTCAATTTGATGCAACCACTTAGTACACTGCCCAACATGATATTAATAAGATGACAAATTATTTTGAGCTTCATGAAATAGATGACTCTGATATAAAAATGAGACTCTTTTCTCAAACATTAACCAGGGAGGTAAAAAAATGGTTTAAAGGTCTTAATCCTGGTAGTATTTCTGATTTAGAGGTTTTTCATAGATTATTTTTGAATAAATGGGAAAAGAACAAAAATCCACTTCAAATATTATCTGATTTCGATGCTATGAAAATAGCTCCTAATGAATCAGTCCAAGATTATTGTAATAAAT
Organism: Pinus albicaulis; assembly: GCA_034641835.2. Lineage (NCBI taxonomy): Eukaryota > Viridiplantae > Streptophyta > Pinopsida > Pinales > Pinaceae > Pinus > Pinus albicaulis. The sequence continues at coordinate 472,569,255 of CM076571.1, forward strand.
ACAACAATGTTTATAGTTCAATTCCTATTAATCTCAAACCCACTCCAGACTCTGTCCTTCTCAAATTCCTTGATGGATTTGATACAGAAATATCCTATCAATTGAGAGAGAGAAATGTTGATACTTTAGAGAGAATGTAAACAGATGTTGTTAGTGTAGAGGTAAATATATTGGCTACAAAAGCTAGATTAAGGAATGAGAGGACAGTAACAATAAAATAAGAAGCATCTTGTTTAGATGTAAAAATAGATCAATTAGCCAAAACTTTAGAGAGAATGATGGATAGATTAAATAATATAGAAAGGAGACCATAATGGGATAACCAACAACAAATTAGAAATCCCAACTTCAGGAAGAACATAAACACAGGGAAATCTAAAGAATCAACAACTGGCCAGACAATAAGACCTCCTTTTGAACAGAACTATGCTGAAAGTTCTCATCAAGATGAAAATGATGAAGACACCATAAATCTAATGGGTATAAATGATGATAACACTATATTTCTCACACAAGAAGATCAAGAGTTATTTGAACTGCAAAAAAATTAATTAGATTCAAATGAATCATTTGACTACAAACAAGGTTATGATTTTCTATCAATGAAGTACATAAGAAATATAACATAAGAAGTAAGAAAAACATTGAGCATTCTATTAAGAAATCTACACAAACACAAACTAAGAAAACAGTAGAAGCTCCCACTACAAAAGTTCTGCAAATTCTCCCTAGGGAAAATAAGCAAAGCTCTAATTCATCCTAGAAATTTTCGAGCCCCAAAATTTCACCAAGTCCCAAGATTGTTGATATAACAGATGAGGCTGTCCAAACATCACTATATTCACAAAAAATTTCTTTTGTTAAAACAACTAATTATACTAAAACATCAATTTTAGATTCCAAAACACCAACTACTGATCCAAAATTAGCTGATCCAAAAGCTGCGACTGCCAAAACAACTTCTGAAAATACAAAATATGAAAAAACATCTACTACTTCTCAAATTATTCCTAAAAGGAAAACTAAAAATGTTAAGACAGTAGAAGCACAAACTGAAAATGAGAAAACAATTGTAGAAAAACAAGACAAACCTACTCAAACTACAGTTACTAAAGAAGAGATAATTCAGCTAATTAAATCACAACCTTCATTTTATATCCAAGCTGAAATTGCAAAATTAAAAATACCAATGCCTTTGATAGAATTGGTAAAACATGATTTGTACAAAACAACTTTCACTGAAACCTTAAACATGAATGATGGAGACGATTTAGTAAATCTAAATGATGATCAACTAGAATTAATTTTTGGTCCTGATGTTAATGGAAAACACCAAGATGGAGCAGTTCCACCATTTTACATTAGCTCAACTGTTCATGACCAAATATTACACAATGCAATGCTAGATTCAGGGGCTTCACATAACTTAATGCAAAAATCAATAATGGAAACCTTGAATTTAGATATCATTAGGACTTACAAAGATCTATTTTCATTTGATTCTAGAAAATTCAAATGTTTAGGTTTTATTAAAGATTTGTGTGTCACATTAGTTCAATATCCTGGTAAGAGCATACTCTTGGACATTGTAGTAGTTGAGATCCCTCGAAAGTATGGAATGATATTATCTCACTCATGGGGAGCCAAATTACAGGGATCTCTACAACTGGATATGTCATATGCAACCATATCAGTTTTTGGCCAACCAAAGAAACTCTATAGGGAAACGTTGATGAAATATATAGTGAGTAGTCTAGAAAGACCAATAAATTACCCAATTTACACTACACCCAATGACATAGATTCATTCATCCTATGAAACTCTGAAACTGATGTTGAAATCAAAACTGAACTTAAAAACAAAACACCAGATAATGAAAACATCTTTCATGAATCATTATGGCACCTAGATTTTGATGGTTTAGTCAATAAATTAGGAGTAGGAGCGGGAGTTTGGATAATTAATATAGAAAAAATTCATGAAAAAGGCCATGCTTTCAACTAGAGTTCAAATGTACCAATAACATGGTTGAATATAAAGCTCTCATTTTAGGACTGCGAATTGTTAAGAATTTCGGAGGTAAAAAAATATCAATTATGGGAGACTTAGAGTTAATTGTAAAATAGATAAATGGAGAATATTCTATTTATAATCAAATATTAAGCCAATATAGAGAAACTATGTTATATTTGATCAAAGAACTATTAGAATGTAATTTTTTTGCAATACCAAGAAAACAGAAAACACAGGCTCACTCCCTAGCAACTTTTGCTAGTACCTGTAAACTGCCATTTCAGCCAAATCATAGATATACTGTAGAACTCAAATACAGACCAATAATTCCATATAATCTTAAATATTGGCAAATTTTCTCACAATATTAACAGATTTACTATTTTATGAACAATGAAGGTGAATTTCAGAATTGTAAAATAGATACAAATTGTACTATAGATCAAAATTGAGATAGTGAAGCTTATTTGAATAATATAGATGTAAATAATGTAAGTTTTGTTAAACCTACTAAATTTAGTCAATTAGACAAAGATAATTTAGAAAAATTAGAGATTGAAGAGATATTTGATGATGAATCTAATATTTTGAACTTAAAAAACATTTTTTTACCAAAAGGCTTAACCCCTTTAAAAGATTTATTTGACTCAAATGATGTTGCGGGAAAACCTAAAATGGAGCCACTTAGATCTAATATTCAGGAATGTAATATTGGTACAGAGTTAAAACCTAAGATGATTAAACTTTCCAAATCTTTAGCTCAGGAAGAAAAAGAAAAATACATAGCTCTTTCTAAGTAATTTCAAGATTTTTTTGCTTCGAGTTATGAGGACCTAAAATCCTATGACACTAGCACAACACAACATAAAATACCTATAAAAGAGGACCAAAAACCTTTTAAACAAAATCTAAGAAGGATCAATCATGTTTTGATGCCTTTAATTGAAAAAGTGGTAAAAATAATGTATGATGCCCAAATAATTTCACCAATCAGATATTTTGATTGGGTTTCTAATCTAGTTCCCACTAGGAAAAAGATAGGAGAAATTAGATTATGTGTTGATTTTAGAAATTTAAATAAGGTATCATTAAAAGATAATTACCCTTTACCAAAGATGGATCAAATTTTACAAAGGATAGTTGGTTCTTCTAGGATTTCACTCTTAGATGGATTTTCAGGGTATAACCAAATTCTACTCCAACCAGAAGACCAAGCCAAAACTACTTTTACTACTCCATGGGGCACTTTTAGGTATGTAAAAATTCATTTTGGGTTAATGAATGTAGGAGATACTTTTCAAAGAGCTATATATATAGCCTTTTCAAAGGAAATTCTTGAATTCTTAGTGATTTATTTAGATGAAATTACTGTATTTTGAAATACTGATTATGAACACTTGGATCATCTCCGACAAGTCTTTCTTAAATGCGGAAAATTTGGCATCTCTCTAAACCCTAAGAAAACCTTATTTGGATTAGAATAAGGTAAATTAATTGGACACATTATATCTAAAGAGGGAATTAGAATATACCCTGCCAGAATCAAGGCCATTCTTAACATTAGTCCTCCTAGGAACATTAAAGAGTTACAAGCTTTTCTAGGTAAAATTAATTTTCTTAGAAGATTCATCTCAAATCTAGCTGAAATAATCAGAGAGATTGATAATATGCTTAAAAAGGAATCATTACTTAAGTGGACTATTGAAGCCAAGAAATCTTTTGAATCAATTAAATAAGCTTTAACCAAAACACTAGTCCTTATAAGTCTAGACTTAAGATTTTAAAATTTTCTCTTTTCCTTCAAAACACAGTATTGCTGCAGTTCTACTATAGAAAAATGAACAGGGCTATGAAAAACCCATTCCTTTATTTATAAAATCACTCAGAGATGCCACTTTAGAGTAAAATATCACGGAGAAACATGCCCTAGCTTTGGTAAAGACCATAAAAGACTTTATAGTGTACATTCTTTATTCTCACATCATTGCCTATGTTCCAAATGCAGTTGTAAAGGAAATTCTAACACAGAATGGTCCTGATGGTAAAAGAGGAAAGTGAATTTCCACAATTTTGGAATATGACATAAAAATAAAACCCACTAAACTCATAAAAGGTCAAGGTTTAGCCAAACTTATGGCAGAATCAAATTTTCATGCTTTAGACATTAATTTTATTGCCCAAGTAGATAATCAGGAAGAGATGGCAACACCAGAGTTCACTGAATCCTTTTTAGACTCACCATGGTATGTATATATCATATTTGTATTACTAAATTTACAAGCTCCTCCTGGATTATCAAGAACAAAAGCTAGATTTTTAAAATTAAAGGCAGTGAGATTTTGTATCATAGACAATGTAATTTTTTGGAAAGATCATGGTGGAATTTTATTGAATTGTTTTCTTAAAGAAGAAGCTGACAAAGTTTTATAAGAATTTCATGTAGGTGACTGTGGAGGACATATCTACTGGAAGACTACTGTAGACAAAATCTTGAGAGCTGGTTTTTACTGGCCTACTTTGTTTCCAAATGTAAAAAAGTAGATGAGCTCCTGTCACAAGTGTCAAATATTTGAGGGAAAGAGAAAGATATTACCCCTGCCCTTAAAACCCATCTCAACAGAAATGCCTTTTCAACAATGGGGTCTTGACTTCATTGGTGAAATTCACCCTCCATCCTCATCTCAACATAAGTGGATTATGACAACGACTGAATATTTTACTAAGTGGATAGAAGCATACCTTCTAGGAAAGCCATTGATACTGTCATTATCTCCATTTTAGAAAAAAACATACTTTCAAGATTTGGATACCCCAAAAATATTATCACTAAAAATGTAGTTGCATTTAAATCCAAAAATATGATTGATTTCTACCATAAATGCCACATTACCCTAGGCCATTTTATGACATATGACCCCCAAGGTAATGGCCTTACTGAATCTTCCAATAAAATGCTTCTGAACATCATCAAGAAATTACTAGAAGATAACAAGAAAACTTGGAACAAGAGGTTACTTAAAGCCTTATGGGTAGATAGACTTACCACCAAAAAATCTATTGGTACATCCCCTTACCAGCTTGTTTATGGAATGGATGTTGTTTTTCCATCTTCGTTAGGAGTACCGGTAATGAATATAATTCAATACTTACAAGTTGAGGCCAATGACATTCAAAGAAGTATTAATCAAACCATTCACTTGCAGCAAACAAGAGAAGAGGCTTGTCTTATGCCTCAAGTTATCCAAGATAATATTAAGAATTTTTTTGACAAAAAAGAGTAAAGAAGATGATTTCTACATTGGTGACAAACTTCTGAAATGGGATTCAAGGAGAGAAGAGAAAGGTAAAGGTGGGAAATTTGATTTCCTATGGAAATGACCATATGTTGTTTATGGTTACAGAGGTAACAATGCTTTCTTTTTGAAAAAAATGGATGGATCAGATCTGGTAGGTGGACCTGTCAATGGTAGAATGCTGAAGAATTACTAATCTTTAGAAATAACCAGTAGTTAAATTGATTTAATTTATCCATTTTATATAACATTGCAGATTTTAGATTGGATTGGATGTTTTCCTAACAAACTTGAAGCCTGGAGAGAAGGCCCTAAGCTTTTAAAGGTAAAATATCATAGGTATGAGCAAGTGCAAAGATCGGAAAACATTTAGAAGATCAGCACAGTGAAAATTCAAAGGCTACTATTCTCAAAATTCTTGACATTTCACCAGGAAATGCCATCCCCATGTGGAGCCACTGTTAGGGTCCTATAATAATAGGGTTCATAATTTTTTAATTGACTATGATTAGTATTTTAAATATGTACATACCTTGCTATCTGCAAGTTGTTTTCCCATATTTGAAAATAATAAAAAATGAAAAGAGGGTAAAAGTCCTAAAAGAAAGATCAAAGGACTTAAAAAGAAAAGTAAAAAAAAATTAAAAAATGGACCCCAACAGCAAAAAGAGATAAGAATAAGACATGAAAGTGATGCAATTCAAAATGCTATTACTTTTTACTTTTATTGCAAAAATAAATGATTATGTGCATCTTGTTCACAATGCCATAATCCATGATGAGTTAAATAGTTTAATCTTAACTTTTTCATGCTTTGAATTTTATGTTTATAGATAGAGAATAAAGATCTATCAAACAATTTAAACTTGAAAAATCAATAGATAGTTAGAGAATAAATGATTAACTCAATAGTTTAATACGATCCGTCGAATGAAATAAGGTTAGATTTAGATAATTTATGCCTTAAAAAGAAAAATGGATTTAGGGTTGCAAGCTCAAATGCACCCATGCAAATGATGAAAAAATGAGAGAATAAATGATGGGTAGGTAGAAAATATTGTACAAGGCTTGTAATAAACATCGTCTGGAAAAAATTATTATTTTCCCTCCCCTCAAAGTATTCAGTATTCAAAAAAATTTGTTAAAAAAGCTCAGAGCATTTCTATGAATTTTGTTGGGACTGGACCCAAGGCTTAGTAACTGATTGGTAATAAGTATTGGATTCCATTCATAAAAAACCCATTTCCTTGAAATTATCACCCTTTTCCTAAGTTAAAACACCTTTTTTCTTAGGGAAAGTGAAAATTCCCTTTAACTAATCTCCTTTCATGCAAAAACATTAAAAAAAACCCCAAAAATTCTATTTATCCTAAGTATTAAGTGTAAATATTTATAATGGGGCCATCATTATACCAAAATGCTTAAAATACACTTTTTCTTAGTACATTTATGTATATTTTCACTCATCACATTCATTTTCCTATTAACTTTAACTTATTTTACTAATTACTTATAAATACCCCTCCCGTAGTTATATTAATTCGTTTATTTTAATATACCCCAAAACCCATTTTATTAATATTTAAACTATGGTTTTATTACCCCACGTGACATATCTCGCACCCCATCATTTAAAAAAAAAATATTTTAAAAAACCGGACCCACAGGTTATAATACACATGTAAATAAGTTATTTGTTGTGTAACTCATATATTCCATCTATCCCATTAATACATAGGTTTATATGTTTAAAAATATGTTTTTAGCGTATAAATTAACCCCTCCATATATAAAACTCCTGAGCCCCATGCTCATTGTACCACATAACTCCATCGGTAATCTCCACTGTTCGTGCTCCCTTCGCTTGATCTAACGATCCAAAACCCATATCTCATTTTCAAAAGTGCGATCGTTAATTTATTCGAGATTTGCGAAATGGGTAGTACTACCCTCTTCTCTCTCCTCCATGCGGCTCAAAACTATTGTATCACATTCGTTGGCCAAAAACCGCAAACCACTCTTTAACTGTGGAGTAACCACTGATGGTATTCGCCCCCCAGGTTCCAAACCGCCTTCCAATCTAAATTGAACCGCATTAACTACACATATTGTTTAAACCATATTTTCTATAAAACTGCAAATTTTCTCAGTTTAATCCTTTTTCTCAGTTTTCTGCGTGTTTAAACCCTTTCTGACTAAACACAAGATGTTGTTGCCCCTGGTTTATGTCCAAATACCAGAATTCGTCGAGAATTTGATGCTACAATAGATTAGACTTATCAAGTTGTGTTTTAAAGACCTCAAAAACTTTTGAAAGTATCGAGACACTTCAGAAACCCTATTTCAAAGTCCAAATACCTACAAAAATAGGTATTCTTTGGAAAAAGTAACCTTCCCGTCATCTAAAATAGATATTTCTATCAATTTGAGCCTTTTGAAGCCTGTTTGTCTACAAAAAGACCATAATTGCATTCAAAGAATGTGTTTTCTGTACAAACCCTGATAAAACTATAGTTTCGAATACTTTAACCTATTTTAAATCAAAATTGAAGATATTTAAGCCTTTTTTTTAGACCTTAGAAAACCCCTGACTAATTGAAACCCTTTGCAAAATACTCAGAAGCCTTTTCATGTATGAATTAAATTGTTTTTAGTCCAGTTTATCCAAGAAGAGAAGAAAAACCCTTGTTATATATTTCCTTGAGTTTGTAAAGAGTTTGAAGACTAGTTTTCGAACTAAATTGAAGGTTAAAACTAGAAGAAAGCCTAATTGTATGTTTTTCCATTAAAAAATAGCTTTGTCATACCAAAAACACTTTCTGTAAATAGTTTAAGCTTACAGAAGAGTATAAAAAGCCTAAAAACATAGTTTTAAGCATCCAAAAGGTCAAAAATGTCAAAATTAAACCCAATAAAGGCTTCTAAGAGCACCATTGTTTTAAATCTACTACAACCTCCTATTTTAGATGTTGAGCATACACCTCTAGCTGATGTGGATTACAAAATAACTAATCCAATAATTGAATTTAATCTGCTATATCTCCACTGTTGGAGTCTATAAAAATCCTTAGATTAGGGAGATGAAGTTCAGATTTGGGACTCCAATTTACCCAAATATGTAGTTCAAAATACTCATCAGTGTCCATAAGTCATTAGGTTGTGTCAAACCTACTATTCCCCTCACCAAAGAGCTATGGTTGATGGTAAAAAAGAAGTATTGTTCACTGTTACTACAGAGTCTATAAACCTAATGCTTCAATTGAAACCATATCCCAATGTAGTCCCATTATCCATAGAAGCTCTTACAAAGCTTTATATCGACTTAGATTTTCCTAAGATATTTCAGATCTTCCAAAATTTCATGTCTTTATATGTTGAAATCCCAAAGGTAAATCCTCCCTATTCATCTTCCAAATTTCTTGAAGGATCAAGGCATGCCATTTCAATGTTGTCCTTTATTCTTGGATATTTTACTGATGAGCACACTGATGAGTCCATTCTTGGTTTTCTATCCACCATTGTGCTTGATAAACCTCCTTCCTTTATTTATAATTATGCTGAATACATAGCTTATAGTATCCATGATTATCTTGTGAAATTTACCATTGAAGGAGTTTTCAGATATTCATCCTTCCTCTTTCACATGCTCCTTTACTTCGAAGCAGATAAATTCCCAATAAACCTTTAGAAATTGGATGTAGAAGGTCATCCATTGTCAGTCATTTTCTGAACCTCTCTAATCAGAAAAGAATCAACATAATTCACTTATGTGGATTTCATAGATTATTTTATTCATCCATTAATAAATATATTGACAAATAGTGTACAACCAAGGATACAGAATGAGATAAAGAAAGTGTTACAGATATCGGAGAAAATAAGAGCTATATATTGGTACCTTTACCAAAATCATACAGAGATCAGAGTCTATGGGTCATACCTTTTACCCTATAAACGGCCAAAATACTTGCCAATGAGTTTTTTTGCTTTATAGTACATAAGACAAATTCTCAATTCATATTCTATCAAATTCTTGGCTGCTAAAAAAAAGACTCAATTCAAATTGAAGAACCAAGTGGGTCCTTTCATTTGAAATCACAAGGAAGCAAGTATAGAAGCAACAAAACAATTGCTAGAATATAAATTTGAAGAAAATTTCTTGTGGCATTATGGTCCTAATGGAATAATCAGTAAAATGAGGGTAAAATGCAAATTAACCCCTTATATCCATGATAAAAGGCCTGAGATTGAATAGTTTGCTAATCAAACATAATGGCTTGACAATACTTTAATGGAAATAGTTAAACAGGGTGATACTAGTCACACCTTGAAAATTGTAAGTCAAGAGGACAGAACTACAAAAATAATCAGAGAAGAAGGCACCTATACAACTGAAAAAACAAGGGAGACCAGATTCAAAATTAGATATAATATGAAGCCTAAGCTCAATCAAGTGAACAATAAGAAGGAAACAATTTAGGTTCTAAATGAAGAAAACATAGAGAAGAACACAGATGCTGCTGCAGTTATTATAAATGAGAAATAAAATGATACTCCAGACACTCAGATGATTGAAAAACAAAAAAATATGGAGGCATCCTCACCACAACAAATAGAAATACATACAATGATATCAAAGATAAATACAAAGAAATCAACGCTAAGAATGAAGAGTTAAAAAATGAGATTTATTCACATAATCTAAAGTAGATTCCAGGAAATCAAAAAATATTACTCTCAGCCTTTGATTACACCAGTAAAAAGTTGCTTATGACAGTGCTACAACCAACAGTGCCTAAACCTACAATAGTATAAGATTATAAGAAAGTTGACTTTGAAGTGCCAATTAATAGCATTCATCCCTTAGATTAAATTGAGTTTCATAAGAAAATCTCTGAAATGCTTTATTCTACTATGATTACAAAGGAAATGAGTGCTCATAAAATTCAGAACATTATAACCAATTTGAGAGATCAAATTAGGATTGAAAAAGCTTCCTCTTATGCTAAGGACACTAGAATCAAGTCCTTATAAGAATGGGTGATTGAAGTATGATATGACCCTACAAATGTAAAGGCTACAGAAGAATTGGTGAAAAAGAAAAATGCTGACATTGCAACACTTAGAAAGAAATTAAAATTGCCTCCAACAGAACATCCTCAAGAAAAATAATTTGTGTAGGAGGCAAATCAGAAAGATGAGATGATGAGTCTCATACTCCAAATGACAACACAAATTAAGGAAATGGAGATAGAAATGGAAAAGCTTGTCCAAGAGAAAGAAGCTACAAAAACTAAAAGTGCTCCTCCCATAGTCATCCACATGGTAACTACAACAGTTCCCTCAACTTTATCAAAGGAGTTAGCACCAAAAGTCCCATTGGCCACAACTGTGCCAATTACTTCTTCCACTACTTCTGGTACAAAATCATCAACTTTAGTAGTGTAACAAATATATGAGGCCAGCAAGCTCATAAAAGCAATGGAAAATATGTCAATTCAAAATAATGAGATCAACAGGTTGAAAGAAAAAATTAATAACTTAGAACATGCCAAGAAATTAGCTCAAATCAATGCTAAAATAGAAGAACATAAAGCCAAAAGGTTAAGTGAGCAATTGAAGAAGGTTGAAGTAGAATTAACTTTGAAAGAACCAATGGCTTACATAAAAAATCAGTTATGGTCCAAGATCATTGATTCAATCAATGACACTTGGCCTTTCATTAAGGTAATCTATGAACAAAATGATTTGCTTAAAGTAGAAAAAGAAGAAATTGTGAAGACAAAGGAAGAACTTGGTGCCAAACCTGAAGAGGTCCAAGAAATAATCAAATTTTTAAACACTAAATACAAACAAGAATTTGATGATATTGGGATAAATGATTGAACTGAAACAATTCTTGAAGTGAGAAAGGTAACTATAAAGAAAAACTTGATGAAGCAGCTAGAAAAAAAATGTCAAAACATGGATTTGTCCATAACTAGATTTATGGAAAAGTTTGAGATATTAAGGCAAAAAGGCTTGCGAAACATTCTTGTTTTAAATGATAAACTAATGAAGAAAGAGGATTACAACAAGAAGATCATATATTTTTCCAAAGAACAAGTAAACAAGGCAGATTGGAAAGGAGTACCTACAGGAAAAGTGTTGCACAAAAAAATTTAAGATTTGTTTTATTTACATCATGAGATCAAACATCTCTTTGTGGTCAAACCAACCTTTGTTATATACATAGAGGCTAATGAAAATTACATAAAATTTACCAAGATCAAGTTACCTGATGAAGAATTTTGGAAAAAGCTTACTGATTTGCCGTAAAAGACAAATTATAGTAAAAGAGGATGAAAAACAGAATTGTTGTTTTTACACAGTAAAAATAGAATTTTACAGTAGTAAAATAGTCCTACAACAGATGAAAGAGTATCAATGGTTAAAGTGTATTAGATGAAAGAGTATCAGATGAGAAGATAGAGTTTCAAACAGATTGAAGATTGTTTTTTTCCAGCGTTTAAGATAACACAATAGCCAGCTGCACCTAAACCCAAACATCATTTCTATTTTATTTGAATAAGTAGGACATCTTGCAAGTTGTTAAGCAGCTGTCACTATATTTTTGTAAAAGATATTTTAGTTTCCTTAGAAGAATCCTATAAGTATTCTAGGATATTTTGTATAAATTTTTGTATAAATACTTCACTCTTTGAAGTATTATTGTGGAATAAATTGTTGAAGATTTCTTTAGTCAATATTTCTGTACCTTAATGGCTTTTGTACCAATTTTCAAGTCAGTAGGCTAGATCAAATTAATAAAGTGTCATGTTTCAGGATTTATGTGTTGGGCCAACTTAAGTGAAGTAATTTATACTATTATTTGTTAAATTTTCTTATGTTTTCCATTCATACATACATGTGTTCTAAATTTAAATGTGAAATCAGGAAGTGATATATCAAAATTTGTTAAAAGAACTCTCGTATTTACTAGTTTTCATTTTGATGTTTTTTACTGATTTCCAGAGTAGGGAACCCTTAATTTTTCCTTCTTTAAAATGAACTCTTTCCTCTTCACTCCTTATCCAGATCAAAGAATCATTGATTTCTCTTTATCTCGATTAAACCACTTCACCAATCATCCTCAAAAATCTTTAGTGACTCTGCTATCTTGCCCTGAAAATATTTTACTTTAGACCTTGATCTTGTCCTATGTGCTTGACACATTGACTTCAATTACCCAATGGAAAAACAAATTTATCTCTATCCATCTCATTAAGTGATTTTTCCCACCAAACCAAACCAAACCAAATATCAAAACCAAATTGCCTATATAACTATCCTAAAATCATATATAAAAACAAAGTTAAATCTTATAGAGACAACCCTATTTGAGCCTTAGGAAGGCTAGATCCTAGAGCTTGAACGTAGGTTTGTGGTTACCTCTAATATTATTTAAACTATAAATCAAAATATCACAACTTGGAGAATTATTATAGTGATAACAGGATATATTTAAGAAAGTGGCATTTCTACGTTTTTCAAACTCGACATGTATATACTTAAAATTTATGAATAAGATTATTTTTTTTTGGATAAAAAAAGAATGAACTTAGATTTAGTATTTTCTATGAAAATTAATTATTAGGTATAAATAAATAGGATATTTCCTATACAAACTAATTATTGAGCCTAAATAAATATAAGATAAACATGTGTAGTATGGATTTACAAATATTTTCATACGCCTCATCTCTTATTTAATATACTAATGTTCAATGAAATGAAAGAATGATGGCTATTGCATTTGAGAGTTTTACTGACTCATGCTTAATCAAATAAAGGGATGAAGGTTATTGGAGTTTGTGGGCGATGATGATTGCTTAGTTATTATAGATGTTGGCTTAAATACAGTATTATAACATGATAACATGATTTTCTTTAGTTAGTGGGGAACTTAAATTAAGAATATTTTTCATTCACTAGTGAGATTTTCCAAAATGAAAATATTGATATTTCTTAGTCGAGGAAAATTTTATTATCATACCATTTTAGCATTATTTCATATGATATTTTATAAGAAAATATGAATTACATACATTTATCATAATGAAAAGTGATTTAAAATTTATAAAGAGGCTTAATAATAGATATTTCCATCCATCTACACCATTCCATCAACAAAATTTATATGACCAACATAATTCAATGAATTCAATGGCATATATGCAATGGACAGAAAATCCAGACAAGATAATCATGAGCACTCATATTTTCTGAAGAGTGTGCGCCCTAAATCATGCACCAAGGAATGATTCACCTACAATTTATAGACATATTCTCTACAAACCCTCCTAAATCAAAATATGAAACCACAATGGTGAAGGAAAATTACTAGCATAATTTTTTTATCACCCCATCCCACATTAGTTTCCACCCAATTCCTAAGCCATGAGGTAGCTTGATCATCTCAACTAACCCTCAATTAACAATGGGCCTCTCTATCACAAGAAAATACAACTCAAGCATGGTATTTCCTTTCTTTCATAAAAAAACCGTTGATTATCTCATCTTAGTAAGTACTTTAGTACAAGAAATAATATCCCATTACATATTATCTTCTATTAATACCTAGTATGATAATCTATGGGTCATCTATAAAAAAATAATAAATAATTATATATCATAAAATGGGTGTTATCTTACTCAACCTCTATTCCTTCTCTACAACTTTAGATTTCTCTCTAAAAGCAACGAACTTCCATCCTTTATAAACCACCAAATTTTATACGTAATTATAAGCTAACACGTCTTTTAATCCTATGCTCTCTAAGTGTTTCTTGCAATAATTGTTGGGAAAAATACTGAGAGACGGGGAAGGGCGGGGGGGCGGGGGGGGGGGGGGGGGGTGTGGTGGGTTTAATCAATATTTACCATAATCACAATATTTTACTTTTATCTTACTGATTTCTATACGTGACTCTGATTAACCCAAGTAACGTATATACTCAGATACACTAATAGAAACTTGCGTATACTGAGATAACTTTATTGAGAGATGAAATTTTAGAAACAGTTTTTTTAATCCAGCTTATACGTTATGCATCAGAAAGTTAAGAAATAAATGTGTGTAGTATTAACAAAATAAATCACCTCACAAGAGCATCACATAGGAACACCAAGATTTAAGGTGGAAACCCAATTCGAGAGAAAACCACTCTTGTTGTCGTCTCTACCTTCAATATTTATTATATGGAAAACTACTTACAATATTGTACTAGCACAGACTCATACCAACACGCAGGTACCCACCTGTAGAAGGTTGCAACCTTCTCTCATTCTCTAGCTGCTACTGGAAGGGATCTCCAACCCCCTGATCTCGTTTACCAACCACTACTGGAAGGGAGCTTTAACCCCCTGATCAAAACACCAGCTTCTACTGGCAGGAATCTTATACTTCCACACTGAAGGCTTCAACCCTCGGAACCAATACAAAACACGTTTCATCAGTTTCACACTAGATCCCAGAGCTTCAAGACAACTCATCATAAAGATCATCAATAATAAACTTAACGCAAACTTCAATTAGAACAGTGAGATCACTATAACCAGAACACAATAATAACCCAGATTTCAGAATTAGTATGCAGAACCAATCTCAACCCTGATCATTCATTATCTTAAAATGCATACGCTACTTTACTTTACTGATCCCATGTGTATAGGTGCTTTTCTTCACACCAACCTACTTATAGATATGAGAATACTGAATTTAAAGAATATGATCAGTCTTAGAACCAGATCTGAGGTTTTCAGTCAGATATCTTTCCAGTATTGTAAAACCCTTAATAAGTCAGTCATCATTAAGCATATTTACTCATTCATTGATCATATTTGTACATATTCAACTTAATATAATATACAGTATTCAAGAAACCTAGATCTACAGGAAGAATTCATTGATAGACAATAGAAATACAACACCAATAAATAGATAACCTCTGCAGCAATCTTCAGAAAAACCTGACTTCCATATGCATTTTTTCTTAGACAAAGCCGCGTATATACGCACTTTCACTGAGACATACTAGCGTATAGATTTGTAAATATTAATTTTGCAGAATGTTTCAGAACTATAGACTTACCCAAATTTCTTCACTTCACTTCAGCAAACATGTACCAGATCAAATATCTAGTCATCTCTTCAATAGATCAAGTACATAGTCATTTCAGGTCTATATATCCTGATCCACTATTGTATCCAAGGGTGCATCACAGATTCAGATCTACCAGTAAAATAGATTTCATCCCATGTAGATATACTTCAGATATAAGTATTCAGTAACAACCCTTACAAATGCACATAATTCACACTATGATCTTCTTCTGCTTATATAGATTTATCTTTTACCAATACGATGAGCCAAAACCACACAATTGTCGATGGTATTCTTGGATAGAATGAAATAGACGACACAATGCTTAATACTATGGGATAATACCATGGTAAGGCCCCCTAGTATCATAATTTTAGAGTGCAAAATTCATACGTGACTTTACTTCTTTGTACCCACATGTATACACGACTTCTCTTCATAACAACTGTGAATATACTAATTTTTTATGTATACACAGGTTGCCTATATACCAAGTAGCATATGTACATGGGTTGCCTTCATCAAACCTGCATATACATTGTGACATATTATATCTATCATTTCTCTGATCTTAATTGGATTGCCTTTCTCTGTCACTTATGAGCTAACATGTAGATACATCATTTGTACATCTTTAACACATACTTTTTTTTATCAAAAGGAAACTCATCAAGTAGGTTTCCATCATGGACAACTTCATCAAGTAGGATTCCATCAAGGACAACATATTGGATCATATTGCCAACAATCTCCCCCTTTGGACTTGATGACAACTAAGATGGTGTTTGATCACCACAAGAGATAGATACATTAATCAAAATGATTATTCAAACACCAAGATACTCTCCCCCTTTGAAATTAAGGGAAAAGGATCGATCAAAACCAAAACAAAGTTTCTCTTTCCTTGTAGAAAGAAGAGCTATGTAGATCTGATGTGCACTGAAATTACCATGCTCCCCCTGAGTTCATGCTGAATCTTCAGACAAATTTTTCAATGAAGTGCATGAATCTATAACTCAACTGAGTATGACCTTTCCTATCAGCAAGGACTCATACTTAAATCAAATATCCAACCAAGTGGGTTTACAGTTTTTTACTCCACTACCCAACAAAGTGGGTTTACAAATTTGAACAAGTTTTTAAGAGAGTGAATATAAAAATTTTACATCACAGGTCCCAACATGACCTTTTCATAAAATAATAGATATGAATTTGTATAACCATGACCAAAAGAATCTCAAAAAGGAGATCATAACACAACAACTAATCAGAATGCCAACAATGCATCCTTTTCAAGCAAGGCAGGTGTTCCCCCTAAACTTGTGCATCCTGAACACCTTCAAAAACCATTTCATCAAAGCACCTTCATCCAGGAGATAAATATCAAATAAAGGTACAGTAAGATGAATACTCAAAAAATAACAATGATTTACCCAATAGTACCACAGACTATTCTATAAACTGAGCCAGAGAAATCCTGTCAACAAAAACCATACACGGGTTTAAGCACAGAAACTCGTGTATATACGTGATTCTCCTTTATGAAAACAGTGTAACAAATTTAATCTTATGAAATTAAGTGGATTTGATAAGAGAGGCAGAGACAACTCCCAGCTTCTGTCTGAGATATTCAAATGCTTCCCTCGGAAGAGGTTTAGTAAATATGTCTACAACTTGTTTTTTGGAGGGAACATACTCCAATTTAACCTTTTTTTAAAGAGCTTGTTCATGTAGGAAGTGATACTTGATAGCAATGTGCTTGGTCTTGGAATTCACAACAAGATTTTTCGAGATACTAATGGAACATGTATTATAACATAGAATGGAGATAGGAGGTGAATATTTTATTTGAATATCTTGTAATGCTTGCATCATCCAAAGAAGTTGTGTGCAACATGATGCGACAACCACATATTCTTCTTCCACTATAGATAAGGCAATAGAAATTTGCTTCTTGCTAAACCAAGAGACTAACCGGGGCCCCATATAGAATGCACAACCACTAGTTCTTTTTCAATCATCAACATTTCCTGCCCAATCTGCATTTGTGTAAGTATGAAGAGTTAGATCGACATTCTTTGGATACCATAGAACAAAGTCCTGATTTCCTTGTAGATATTTGAATATTATTTTTACAGCGCCAAGGTGAGACTCTTTTGGATTACCTTGGAATCGTCCAACAATCACAACTGCATGCATAATTCCTGGACTTTTCCCAGTTAGATAAAGAAGACTTTCAATCATGGATCTATACTCTAGTTGATTCACCATGGGGGAATGATCATGAGAACCAAGCTTACATCCAAATATCATTCGAGTAACTACTCACAGGTTTGTAGTTTTCCATCCCATACATCTTCAGAATTTTCTTGAGATATTTTCTTGTGATAGAAATATGCCATATGTTGCTTGTTGCACTTGTAAGCGAAGAAAATATGTTAGTTACAAAAGTAAATAAATTTCAAATTATTGCTCCATAACAGAAATTTTTTTTTGACTCATGGACTCTTCATTACTTCCAAAAATTATGTCATCAACATACAAAACAATAATCGATACTTTATCATTCTCTATTTTTGTTTATAAGTTATTGTCAGTATATCCCTTTTTGAAACTTTGTTGTTGAAAATATTTTTCAAGAGGATATTACCATGACCAAGGAGCCTGTTTGAGACCATATAAATACTTTTTAAGTTTTCAAACAAGTCTTTCATCATTTCCCAAAATCAATCCTTCTAGTTGTTCTATATAAAATTCTTCTTCTACATCACCTTTGAGGAAATCATATTTTACATTCATTTGATAAAATTTCAATTGTTGAAAACTTGAAAAAGCAAGAAACATTCATATGGCTTCAAGTCTAGCTACAGGAGCAAATTTTTCTTCAAAGTCTATACCTTCTTGTTGAGCATACCCTTTACAAACAAGTCTAGCTTTGTTTCTAATAACATCTCCATTTTCATTTAACTTGTTTTTTGTAGAAATTATATGCACTAAGCATGCATATTTCCAAGATCCACCTGTTCTCACACTATTTAACTTTATGCAAGACACTGAATCTATTACACTTGTTAATATTTTGCGGAAAAATTAATCGCACACACATGTGAAGCATAAACAAAAAATATTCAATCGCACATAACACAGTTTTTAACCTGGAAATCCTGAAGCTGAAAAACCAAACTATATATTATGTAACATGGAGATCATATGACAATCTCATACAAACATACAAAGCTTATCACAAGCTCTCAGTATAGTACAATCATCATACACTAATAAGGCCCAATCTTGCAAATCCATGCACCGATCTTTGCCATCTGCTAGCCTGCCTCCACTGCGAAATATATGATGAAGAATAGCTCTGAATGAATTTGAATTACTCTTGGATTGACTGTGCAATCCTCATTGGCATCTCCAATATGTCTGTGATGCAATCAATGCATCACTATAGTCACAACAGATAGTCTATCTTGCCCTTTCACCTATCTCTCCACTGGTCTCCACTAAAACTTCCATGCACTGTAGTTAACTGTTGTATTGTTTAGTTGATTAATGAATTATTATTTATGAATTAATTAACTAATTAATTCACTCCACTCTCACTAGTGTATCAATCAATTATACTAGATACAACTAGCTCAACCGATTCTAACTGAGTTAAACTGAATACAAATCCATAACTACTTCTTCCAACTATGTCATAACTCTGCCACTTGAGTTCTAGCTGATTCCTCCATGCATTAGCTCCAGTAAACCCTTAGGAATAGCGTAATTCCTTTTGTCAGCAACTGTGCCACATATATGCACTGAACTAAAGTGCTCCAATAGAATAAGTTGTTGTTTAGAGTCTAATTATTATTAAGAGCTAATAATAATCAACATGCATCTATTTTTAGATTGATGGTCTATAAATAGAATTCGCACAATATTCTAAAAACAAAATTTCATATATTTTTCCAACTTGATCAACCATCCACAAATAGCATCCTGCAACTTCTGAAATATGATCATCATGTCTAAAAATAGACTTGCGCCAAAAATAGCCTGCGGTCCCACTTTGTGAAGGCGACTCTTTTCACTAAGCTCATCATCTTCTTGAATCTCAACACTCCCTCTCAACAAGATAGGGATTATCCTTCACCTGGATCCTGCGTCTATGGTATTCGAATTTTCTCCTGGTGAGCGCCTTTGCCAAAATATCTACATCCTGATCCTCCGTAGGAATGTAATGAAGAAATATGATCTTCCGCTGCACACAATCTCTAATATGATGATACCGGATGTCAATATTTTTAGATCTATCCTGAAATACAAGATTAACCAAGAGTTTAATGCAACTCTGATTATCATAATGAATCACCATGGGATCTAAATGTGAACTAAACAAACCAACTAGAATCTTCCTAATCCAGATAGCCTCACATGCAGCTAAACTTGCTGCCATGTATTTTCCTTCTTCTGAACTGAGTGCCATGGATATTTGTTTCCTGCTGTACCAAGAAACTTCCATAGGTCCGATAATTAAAATCCCTCCAGATGTGCTCTTTCTGTCTGTTGGGCTTCGTACCCAATCTGCATCCGTGAAGCCATGCAAATTCACCTCATCCATATGTCTGTACCATAAACCATACTCGGATGTGCCCCTGAGATATCTCAAGACATGCTTGCCTACCTTCCAAAAGAGTTCGGTATGCTTAACCATCACTTGTGAAATCTGGTTCACAACAAAGCATATTTCCGGTCTTGTATTGACTAAATACATGAGCGAACCCGCCAACTGTCGATAAACAGTGGCATCCACAACCTCTGTCGATGTAGCATCCTCCTTCTTCCCATTTCCTCAAAGAGGAGTGTCGATAGGCTTGCAACCTTGCATGTGAAACTTCTCCAGTATCTCCTGAGCATACTTTCCTTGAGACACAAATAGTTCACCTTCCCACTGCCATATTTCCAATCGAAGGAAATAATGAAGGAGGCCCAAATCCTTCACCTCAAACTCCTTTGCAAGATCAGCATGAGTGTATCAGCTACTCATCACTTGTTAGTACCAAATCATCAACATAAAGTACAATGATCAAAATCTTACCCTCAACCACAATCTGGTACAGGTTTGCATGCGCCTCACTCTTGGTGAAGCCAAGTCCAGTGAAATAGCTATCGATCTGAGTGTACCAAGCATAGGGTGCTTGTTTTAGCCCATAAAATGCTCTTTTGAGCCTACACACATGCAACTCACTGCTAAAGATCTCAAATCCTTCAGACTGCTCAATGTATGCCTCTTCCTCAATGATCCCATTAAGGAATGAAGTCTTCACGTCCATCTGATTAATGTGCCAACCCATCTGCGCTGAGAGAGAAATGATGTTCTGCATGGAAGAATATTGTGTGACAAGTGAAAATGTTTCTTCATATTCAATCCCCTCAATTCGTGAGAAGCCCCAGGCAACAAATCTTTCCTTATACTTCTCGACGCTCCCATTAGCAGCTTGCTTTACCTTGTAGATCCATCTTGATCCTACAACTGATTTCCCCACCGACCTTGGAACAATCTCCCAAGCACTATTTCTGACAATGGAGTCATACTCCTCCACCATGGCATCTACCCATGTGGACTCCTACATTGCTTCTTCAAAATAAGATGGCTCTATCACAATAGACTTGCTCATAAGAGCCATGTATCTAGTAAATTGGTCAGGTAACTGTCTCTGTCTGCGCTGTGATGTAGGGACTCCTACATTCTTTGTCGCATCAAGCTTTAGTCTCTAAGCTTCTGTGGTACGCTTTCTGCCTTGTTTGATGTTTGGTTCTGCATAAGTGAACTCCTCCACTCCATGAATCTCCTCCTGTGGCTGATCCACATCCAGAGGCTCATATTTGGGAACATGTTCCTCATCCACATGCAAGTGTATCTCCTTCTCAAGCAACAAATTCATGGCTTTCACCTCATTGAATTTTATATCTCGTCGCATAACAATCATCCGAATGTTTGGAAAATACACACGATAGTTATGGGGTGTTTCTGTGTACCCCACAAATATCCCAA
Organism: Pinus albicaulis; assembly: GCA_034641835.2. NCBI lineage: Eukaryota > Viridiplantae > Streptophyta > Pinopsida > Pinales > Pinaceae > Pinus > Pinus albicaulis. The sequence goes on from CM076571.1 coordinate 472,590,753, forward strand.
CTTCTGCAGTCGGCTCCAGCTTCTTCCTGTCGTCCTTCGTCACATGAATGTAAACAAGTGAGCCAAAAATCTTCAAATGAGAAATATCGGGCTTCTTACCAGTAAAAGCTTCCTTTGGTGTACTCATGCCAAGTACTTTATGAGGACAATGGTTTTGCACATAAACCGCAGTGTTGCATGCTTCCGCCCACAAGTGCATCGGTAGGCCCTGATCATGCCACATTGCTCCTGCAGCACCCACGATCGTTCTATTCTTTTTCTCCGCGACCCCATTATGCTATGGGTTATGAGGCGCTATGATTTCTCTTTCAATTCCTTCTTTGCTACAGAAGTCTTTGAATTCACCAGAGATGTATTCACCACCATTATCGCTCATTAGAGCTTTCACCTACTTCCCCGACTCCTTCTCCACCAATGCCTTGAACTCACAGAACTTTGAGAACGTTTCACTCTTCTTCTGCATGAAGAAGCTCCAGCATATATGAGAAAATTCATCAACAAATATCACATAATACCTGTGTTTCACTGTTGAAGCAACCGAAAATGGTCCACACACGTTTGTGTGAATTCTCTCCAGGACAACCGAAGCACGGTTCTCTCTATCATGAAAGGTGGTCTTCACAAAATTACCCAATGTACATCCTTTGCATTAATATGACTGCGCAAGAGTACCCTTGGGATGTCCAGTAGAAATTTACTGCACAATTTTCAAAGCGCCATGGTCAAGATGGCCCAATCTCCTATGCCATAATTCGCCCTCATCCTGGCTCACCACTTCTTCTGCTTTGCCTACCATTGCAGCGCAACCATCTACCTCTAGATTATAGAGGTTCTTAATTCAAAACCCTATCTTCTTGGTTTGACACGTTGTTTTATGTTGAAGCAAGGCTTTTCCCTCACTGAAAACAACATCATAACCCCTGTTTTCCAGCATTGCGACTGAGGCCAAGTTCTCCTTCGGACCTAGAACATGCATGACATTCTTCAACAAGAATGGATTACCAGAATCCCTCTCAAAGGTAATGGTCCCAATTCCAGTTGCACTGTACCAACCATCGTCGCCCATCTCTATATGCATCTAGAGGTCCTTCTACTCCAAGTCACTGAACAACTCTTTGTCTCCTATCATATGGAAATACACACCACTGTCAAGATACCACACTGATCCCATGTAGCTTGAAACCAAGCATGCGATCAAAGAAAAATCCAACTCAAATTGTGAGTCTAAGGCCTCTCCAACTTCAGATCCAACAACCTGCTTATTCTTCTTCTTCCGTGGACAGTTAGTGGTGAAATTTCCATGCTCGTGACAGTGAAAACACTTCACTTTGGACAAATCCTGCTTCTTGCATTTCGCACCGGATTTAGAAGGATTTTTCTTCCCCTTCCCTTTCCTTGCTTTGGTAGCCAAAGAAAAATTCTCTTCATATTCATTCTTCGATGAAGATCCATCCCTGGTACCCCACCTTATCTCCTCCTGCACAAGATCCGACCAAGGTCGCTCCCATCCTGGCAGATTCTCCCGTCCATTAACAGAGTCTTCATAGCTATGCCAACTCTTTGGAAGCCCAAGGAGATCCAAGCTAACCAAGTCTTCTTCATCAACAGTAACCCCCACACTTCCCAGTTCATCCTTGCAGTGGACAAACTTCGTGAGGTATTTTGGAATACTGTCGCCATTCTCCATTTTTATTTTTCTGAGCTTGTCTTTAAGCGCCAACTTCCTCTGGTCACTTCTTCTTTGGAACAAATCTGTAAAAGCATTCCACATTAAGAATGGAGTGGATTTCTCGTGAATTTTGGACATAATGTATTCCTTCACACCTTCCAATAGAATCATCTTCGTCTTTGCAGTCTTCTTTTTCCATGCATCAACTAATGAAACATCGCCAAATCCCTGCTTAGGAACATCGCTATCGATGAAATCCTTCAGCCCATTATCCTCCAGCACTGCCTTCATCCTGTCCTTCCAGGATATGTAATTCAAGCTCCCATCAAGAGAATACTCCAATCTCAACCCGTTGAAGGACATTTCAATGTATACTCGATTTCTGCACCAAGAATCTTCTGTAGCAAATTCGAATTGTCCACCAACACAAACTCACTTCACAATTACAATCTTCAATCAACAATGTTATGATACCATGTAGAAATTATATGCACTAAGAATGCATATGTACGAGATCCACCTGATCTCACACTATTTAACTTTATGCAAGATACTGAATCTATTCCACTTGTTAATCTTTTGCGGGAAAATTAATTGCACGCACATGTCAAGCATAAACAAAAAATATTCAATCGCAGGTAACACAGTTTTTAACCGGGAACGCCTGAAGCTGAAAACCCCAACTATATATTATGTAACATGGATATCATATGAAAATCTCATACAAACGTACAAAGCTTATCACAAGCTCTGAGTACAGTACAATCGTCATACACTAATCAGGCCCAATCTTGCAAATCGATGCACCGATCTTTGCCACCTGCTAGCCTGCCTCCACTGCGCAATCTATGATGAAGAATAGCTCTGAATGAATTAGAATTAATCTTGGATTGACAACGCAATCCTCATTGGCATCTCCAATATGTGTGTGATGCAATCAATCCATTACTATAGTCACAACAGATAGTCTATCTTGCCCTTTCACCTATCTCTCCACTGGTCTCCACTGACACTACCATGCACTGTAGTTAACTGTTGTCTTGTTCAGTTGATTAATGAGTTATTATTTATGAATTAATTAACTAATTAATTCACTCCACTCTCACTAGTGTATCAATCAGTTAAAATAGATACAACTAGCTCAACTAAGTATAACTGAGTTAAACTGAATACAACCCCATAACTACTTCTTCCAATTGTGTCATAACTCTGCCACTTGAGTTGTAACTGATTCCTCCATGCATTAGCTCCAGTAAACCCTTAGGAATAGCGTAATTCCTTTTTTTAGGTGTTGTGCCACATCTGTGAACTGAATTGAAGTGCTCCAAGAGAATAAGTTGTTTTTTAGAGATTGATTATTATTAAGAGCTAATAATAATCGACATGCATCTATTTTTAGATTGACGATATATAAATAGAATTTTCCCAATATTCTAAAAATAGAATTTCATCTATTTTTCCAACTTGATCAACCATCCACAAATAGCATCTTGCAACTTCTGAAATATGATCATCATGTCTAAAAATCGACATAGTCTAAAAATAGACTTGCACCAAAAATAGCCTGCGGGCCCACTTAGTGAAGACAACTCTTTTCACTAAGCTTATCATCTTCTTGAATCTCGACATTTTTGAATACCCATTTTGTTCCAATAAAATTTTTATCATGAGGTCTTGGAGCCATTTCCCAAGTATGATTCTTTTCAATATGATCAAGTTCTTCATTCATGGCTTGAATCCAACATTCATCTTTACTAGCTTGATTTACATTTTGTGGTTCAATAGTGGATATGAATGCCAGTTCGCTAGGGGATCCTACAAGATTTCTTCTTTTTTGGAAACCTGATCCCTTTTCTCCCAAAATTTGAGATTCTCGATGATTCTTTTGAACATACCTAGATGAAGCCTTTTCAGGTATATCTTCTTCTGGTGCTTCATTGGTTTCTCCTTCTATATTGTTGCTATTTTATGAGGGAGAATATACATCATCATCATATTCATTTGTTTTTGTTATTTCCCTTTTAGGAGCTGTGAGAGACTCATCAATTACAACATCAATACATTCAACAATATCCCAAAGTCTTTTATTGTAACATTTAAATTATTTACTTCTACAAGAGTAACCAAGAAATATTCCTTCATCTACTCTAGGCTCAAACTCACCAAGTATTTCATCATTTTTCTTGATAAAACATTTGCTTCCAAAAACTGTATAATGCTTTACAGTGGGAATATTACCATACCAGAGCTCATAAGGAGTTTTATCACTGTTCACATGAACATGAGCCTTGATAAGAATATTTACTGTTGTATGTGTTGCTTCTCCCCAAAAGGTATCAAGAGCTGTAGATTCATCAAGCATAGTACATGCCATTTATTGAACTGTTCTATTCATTCTTTTCGTCACACCATTTTGTTGTGGGGTTACAGCTACATAAAATTGTCTTTTTATGCCATGATGTTCACAGAAATCAATGAATTCATCTCAGATATATTCACCTCCTTGGTTGGATCTAAGACATTTGATTTTTAGATCTAATTCATTTTCAACCAAAGCTTTGAAGATATTAAATTTTCCAAATGCTTCATCTTTATGTTTTATTAAACTGATCCAACATATTCTAGAGAAGTCATCAATAAATAAAATATAGTATTGTTCTCCATGAGGTGACTTTTTCCTTACAGGACCATATAGATCAGTATTTATAAGTTCAAGAGACTTACTTGATGATCCTTCTTTTGCAATGAATTGCAGCCTAGTTTTCTTACCAAATTGGCATGATTTTCATATGGTACTTTCAGGCAGAGTGATACTGGGAATATCACGAACAACTTTGAGTCTGCAATATTTTCTTGTTTGAGAGAAGCTCAAATGTCCCAATTTTCTGTGCCATAACGAATTTTATATAGATTTACCTAAGTAAAATTTACCTTTCCCACCTTTCAATATATACAGATTGCTTGGTGTTCTAGTTCATTTTATTATTGTTTTTCCTGTGTCAGGTTCACGTACTACACATTCTTTTCAACTAAAGACAACTTCATTTCCTTGATCACACATTTGGCTTACACTCAATAAGTTATCCTTTAAACCATCCACATATAAAACATTGTTAGCATTAACATTTTATCTTAGAAACAAAGAACCTTTCCCCTTAATGGTAGTAGGAGAGTCATTTCCAAAAGTAACATTCTTTTCTTTCTCTAATGCATTATATGAAAGAACATTTTGAGCATCTGCTATCAATGTACCATTTATTTTATTCTCCTTCCACAAATAATGGTATGCCATAGCTTTCAACCTGTGAGTCCTCCTTTCTCCATGCCTTGGAATTTGTGGTTATATGTTCTTTTGGCTGAAGTTTACTCCTGCATTCATATTCTTCATGTCCAAAGTTATTGCAATAAAAAAATTCAATTTCAGTTTGAAGAGCAGAAAATTTGTTGTAAGTATTGTTCTTTACTCCAGTCTCATTTCTTTGCTTTCTAGCTTCTCTGGTCATGATGGTTTTGTATGCAACACATTGTACAACTTTATGACCAAAATTATGACATGAGAAACATTTTCCATTAAAGAAGAAATTTTTGTGATCATGAAACCTTCTATTTATTTTTACCTGTTGATTGATATTTTTATTATTTTTCTTCCTTGAATTGAAGTGGTAATGCTTTACCAGTTTAGTCTCTTTGTTATTTTTCTAAGTGGAAAAAAGTTGTTGGCTGGCTTTAGCTTCATTTAGATAGCTTGGTGCTGAAGACAGAGAGGATTTTCTGATATATCCAAGACCTCTCTTTACAAGAGGATAGCATTTTACCTTGATAATTCCATCTAAGGTTCCAAATCCTTTAGCAAATCTAATATTTAAAGTTTTCACTTTCTCAATTTCCTTTCTTAGACTTACTATTTCACATCCTAATTTCTCATTGTGCTTCACCTTTTCTATAAGCTGATTCTTTAGAGAATATATGGAATTTTTTTTTTCTTCGAAACATATTTTTAGTTGATTTATTTCTTAAAGAAAATCATTTTCTTCTAAATAATCCATAAAAGTATCTTTAGCCTCACAAGAGTATTTTTTAAAAGCCATGAGAAGTCTAATATCTTGATTAGATTCTCCTTCTTCACTATTTGATAGACCGTCACTATCTTCATGAGTATAATATATTTTTCTATTGATAAACCATTTCTTATTTCCTTTTGACACTTCCTTTCCCTTTTCATGATTATCTTTATGGGGACATTTAGCAGAATAATGACCAACTCTTCCACAAGAAAAAAATTTAAAAGGAAGGTTACCTCTGAATCGTCCAATGCCAAGTTGTAGCTTCTTTACAAAATTTATCTCATATTGTTCTAAAACATACCCTGATCCTTCTTTTTATTCTACTTCCTCTCCTTTTGCAGCAGCTCTAAAGACAACTTCTTTGACTTCAGATGGACCTCCTTTCCTCATTTCACATGCACTCATAACTCCATGAAGTTGAACAATAGTAAGAGTTTGTAGCTCCTGCTTCTCTTCAATAGCAGACACTTTTGACTTGAATTTGGGAGTTAGAGATATTAAAACCTTTTCTACTAGAGTAGTGTCAATTATGGTTTGTCCTAGATTTCTCATACGATTTACAATATGATCTAGACGTAAAAAGAAACAAGCAATACTTTCCTCATTATGCATTTTAAGCTTTTAATATTGAATTCTGAGAGTTTGGAATTTATCACTTTTTACCTTGGCATCAGCTTCATAGCTCAGAATGATTTTGTCCCATATCTCCTTTGCTGTATTCAACTGCATGACATTGAAAATTTTTGATTCAGTAAAACATCCCAATAATGCATTGATCGCATTTGCATTGGTTTCATAGTTCTTTCTTACTGCTGGATTTTCTGGAACTTAAGCTGGATATTGATAACAACCTTCAACTATAGCCCATACATCTACTCCAAGAGACTGAATATAGGATCACTTCCTTGTCTTCGAGAAGATTAAATTGTTTTTGTTGAAGAGATGAGGCATGATAGTTGTTGTCCCATCTTGATTTATCATCTTAGTTGATCTTCCTTCCAGCGATTAAGCTTCTTTAGAAGGACCTACTGTGATACAAATTGTTTGGAAAAATACTGAGGCGGGGGGGGGGGGGTTGAATCAATGTTTAAAATAATCACAATCTTTTACTTTTGTCTTACTGATTGCTATACATGACTTTGATAAACCCAACTAGTGTATATATGCGGACACACTAACAAAAATTTCCGTATACTGAGATAAATTTATTGATAGATGAACATTCAGAATTTTTTTTTTAACCCAGATGATCAGCTATGCATCAGATAGTTAAATAGTAAATGTGTGTAGTAATAACATAATAAATCATCTCACAAGATAATCACACATGAACACTAAGATTTAAGGTGGAAACCCAATTCAGGAAAAAACCACTGTTGCTGTCATCTCTCTCTTCAATATTTTTTATATGGAAAATGACTTACAATATTGTACTGGCGCAGACTCATACTAGCATGTAGGCACCCAGCTACAGAAGGCTACAACCTTCTCTCATTCTCCAACTACTACTGGAAGGGAGCTCCAACGCCCTGCTCTCGTTTACCAGCCACAACTAGAAGGGATATTTAACCCCTTGATCAGAACACCAACTTCTACTGGTAGGAAGCTTCTACTTCCACACTGAAGGCTTCAACCTTCAAAAGCACTACAGACCATGTTTCATAATTTTTCACATTGGATCCCATAGCTTTTTCCTTTTGAAATTTGCAAATTCCCTAAATTTGGATTTTGGATTCTTTTGCATATAACTTCTATCATGGCTTTATATTTGAAATTTCATGATCTACTATACAACAACTCCCGATTTCTCCCTTATAACTAAATAGAAACGATTGGTATAATGTTCCTCATTTTAAAGGTAATTTACATACCCCTGTTTTGTAGATTCTTGTTATGAACATTATCAGTCATTAGTTTTTTTTTATATATTCAAATATTTCTCACCTAACAACATAGTTCCTTCTTGAGAAGAATCCCTCATTCTTTCTCAGTCCAAGGATATTTTTCGCTCTCTGTTATGGTAAGTGATTTTACTCTTTCTATTCAAGAAATTGAACTCAGCCTTTTTATTTTGAAATCAGTTTTCCAAAATACATCATATGCCTTTAAAATTGTTTCAGTATCGTTATGTCATTTACTTCTAATTATCTCTGAATGCTTTAATTTAACAATATACATAAATTCTAAAGTTTCCTCGAATATAAATTTGATTTTGTTTTAACGAACATCCTTTCATTTTTGTTTGTCGTAGATTATGGAATTGTATTACATAGTGTTTGATTTCTCCCCTCAAATCTTTAATTGTTATATGCAATATTTCTTTCGTTTATTCTACACTGCATTTTCTCTTCTAATTCCTCTATGTAAAAGAGAGTATTTTATTGTGTATATATACAAAGTTTATACTTCGTTTTCTAATATTCATATTTTCTCTGTATAAAACTAGTTTGAATATATTATTATCCTCTCATTTGTGAAATTAACTTAATTCTATTACTTTCAGATCTTTATTTATATCATAATACTCTGTTCATTTAGAGTAATTGACTTTGAGATTAATTCCTCCATAATTTAAATTATAAAACTAAATTTATAATAATTTTCATTCTAGACTACATTGATAAATCCTTTTTCCAAATTCTCATGTTCTTCCGCTACTATGTATAATACTTATCTACTATATGACATCTCTTCCCTCAGTTCAATATCGAATTTTCCTATTTTTTCATTAATTTTTGTCACATAAGTAAATATGTTCTTTTTATCCACTTGTTCTTACCGTTCATTTTATTGTATGTGCAAGAAGAAAGCTTCAAGCCTGAAGATAATTTTAGAGGTATTTTTATTTTCTGTGCCTCTTCTCAATTTTTCATTTTTGTTTTTGTCAATTACACTTTCTAAGTTTGGTAGCTTTGTTTGTTACAGGTTTGTTCTATTTATTTTCACTCTATGCTACAATTATTTGTGATCCATAGTCAAAGCTCCTAACTGTCAATTTCATCCTATTTCAGGTCAGTCATCACGGCAATGGAGGCCCTTCCATGATTTTGTCCACTCTCCATAATTCATCCTCATACATTGTATTCTGAATTTATATTATGACCCTCATGAAATTTAAAAGAAATCTTGTATAATGGATTTATTAATAAAGGTTGAAAGGATTATTTCATACACCTCTCCACTAGAGGATTTTATTGAAAAGGATTGACACATGTACAAAAGTATTATAATACAACTATTTATCTTTTCTATATTACATATTTATACATATGTGACTGAATCTTGTATGTATAGAAATGTGTAATAATTTCTATATGACATCATATATATTTATGTTTATAATTTCAATCTGAAATGCATATTCATAATTCAGATATGTAGTACAAACATGATGTATATCTAGATTATACTCTATTTATAATTTCATATATATTTCATGTTTCCTACTATTTGTATAGTTGAAATATAATTGGCTTCATAGTACATGTAATGTAAATTTTTTAGTGAGTTTTCCCATTTCGTTAGACTTAAACAACATATTTAGACCCTGACATGGATTTAGAGATTTCGTATGTTTGTCCCTAAATTCAAATAAGTATATGAAACAACACATAAATATTAACTGTATTCCTGTATAGTTAATCTCTATCAAATATATATTACAATTAATTTTTCGGAACTAAACATTGTACAATACACAAAAGTTATGTAATTTACTGTGCACAAATTTAATTCAGAGTTTATAAAATAATTGTTGATCTACATACTACATCATAATTATATAACTATTGACAAAAATATAAAATATCAAGACTTCACAAAATTTCCATACCATTGTTATAAACACTATTTTCCTCCCAACCTTGAGCTTATTCCACATTTGTCTCCTGAGCAGAGACCAATTCTTCCATAGTGTAGATAACCCATCTCCATACTAGAAATGGCTTATTTAAGCTTGCTTTTCATTAGCAAGTTTCAATAACTGTGTCGAGTTATTTTAGGATGATGTTTCCTTAGGATTTTCTTTCATTTTTTCCACAAGAGTTTCTTTTAAAAATAGCTTTTCCTCAACTTTGTTTTATTCTAACCTCTTCTCAGTAACTTTCCACCTTTCTGAGGTTTTTATTAGATCTTTTTCTCCCATCTAATAAAATTTATTTTATTTTATTTTTCTCCAAGGATTTGTGGAGAATTTTAGGAATGTCTTGGAAATCTAGTCCATCCTCATGGATTTGAATTCATGTTCTCAATTTACTTTGTCTTTATACAATGATATAATTTCGATATATATATATATATATATATATATATATATATATATGTCGAAATTATATCATTGTATAAAGACAAAGTAAATTGAGACCAGAAATTCAAATCCATGAGGATGGACTAGATTTCCAAGACATTCCTAAAATTCTCCACCAATATATATTTCCACAATTAATATATAGTTACATAATTTATTTCTACATCCATAGTGACCTCTATGTTTATTCCCCATTTATAGAATGCCAAAAGTAGGGATATTACAAACTATGTGTACCATGTGCCTCACTTTAAGGAAGGAGGTTAGGAAGTGTTTGACATGTGTGTCCATATGAATATTTGAATTAAAAGTGAACATCCTAATTCAAGGGAACAATTGGCACTTTCTCTCTTATGCAATGTGAAAAACAAATAGTTGCATAGATAGCTTGGAGTTGTAAAATCCATTTCTTTTTCACTGGTCGAGTCCATGACATCTTTGATCATCCAATAGGTACTAACGATAGGAAATTATCCTTAATATACATAGGAGAACAAGAATTCTTAATTAAATTCTTTACAAAAATATTAGGTTTTATGCTTACTTGCTTATTTTATTGAAGTTGTGTTATGTCTATTTTGATTTCTTAATACTTGGTGATATTTATTTTTCTTACTTTTTCTTTTTTTATCGGTTAAAATGTGGATTATATTATCATATCAGAAACAAAATTTGCACTAGGAGCCATCGTGGCTGTATTAGATTCAGTCAACCCATAATGCATGAATTTCCTATCAGGACTTCGGTGCTTGCCAAGGCGTTCGAATCTCTTGGTTATTTTCCACATAGCATTAGAAAATAAACATACCAAAACTCTTATCATGGGGCAGGGTGCAGGGGGCCATGCGGAGGAACCCCAAAGAGATGATCCTGATTGTTAATATGGTAGCTCATGTGATCAACTCGGGTCTCCATGGCTCGATGGTTGTCTTGGGAGCACCTCAGTAAATAACATAGACTCTCCAGAGCCTCAAGGGGGCTTCCATCTATAGGTTTTGAACAAAATTTATGTATTTTACTAATTAGTTTCAATAATCATACCTTTGTTCACGAACGGTGTCAAAATTGGGCTGGATCTACTGGAGCTGAGTGGAAATGGCTTCAAGGGTGGCTGAAGCCTCAATTTGGTTTGGCATTTGGGTTGGAGAAGCTTCCATGGCCGCTGCTAATTGTTGGCTCTCAGTAGACTCTGAGTGGGAGCTCGAGTCCCCCGGTACGTGGCGATTGTCCATGCCACCTCTAGGACCACCACGTCGTGCCCAACCACGTTCGTGTGACATGCAGTCACCCTCCACTGTTGCTCACTATATTAGGCTACTGCGCTAGGTAGCCCTACTTCCTGCAGGCTGTGAAACCCATGCTCCACCACTGCACCCTCGGTTGAGCTTGTCAATGACTACATCAAGAGCTTTGGAGACAAGAGACACACAGCCGCCACCAGTATCCACACTACCATTAGAGGAGGTGAAAAAGTTCCACCACCCACAAATTTGAATTGCAGGAGAGCTCAAATGCTCCGTGAGCCCAAGGTAGAACCACCCTAGGGTTGGGACCCATAAGCCTAGTGTTTTAACTTGGGATCTTACACCACTTGTAAAATATCTTTTTTTTTTAAACTTTCTCAGTGATTTACAATCAAATTTCTCCTTAATACTTTTTCTTGATTAAATCTATGCTATGACTATATGGATCTTATTAAATTTAAAACTTAGTCATAATAACATGGTTAAAAATGTTCACCATATAAATTAACCCATCCTTTAACTATACTATACCACTATATCTCACTCATCTCTAATGTAACCTCCTATCAAATTGATCTTTATTTTAAATAAATGTTTCTAACCTCTAACTTATGTATTATTATAAACATGTTTCAAGCTTTATGTTAATATAGCTATCCTTATATTAATCTAAGTAGAAGGCTTATGTGTGGCAAGATCACATGGCCTCACATGGCCGTCACGTAACTTTCTAGGTTCCACATAGACGCTGGAGATTTTCCTGAGAAGAATCGACAGCTTTGATGCACTGTAGAAACCCTAAGGATTTTACACCTTCTTTTTCCTCATTTTGTCATTTTAGTAAGTTTTTTGGTCACCTAGCTCTCTAGAGATCTGCCTCCATAACCGACATGTAAGCATGTTTTCGGATCTCTGCACTTGATTTGTTCATCGTTTCTGTAGCTGGGGCTTTGCCTCCATAACGTGACTGGCAAGGATATGTTTCAGAGGTGTTTTGCGTTATTCCTCCACTGATTTTCTGAGGAATGTGGTACAAATTGACATAGCATAGGGCTTTACTCCCAAGCCCTCACAGGTAAGAAAATTAGGTGCTTTAATTTAGTTGAATGTTATTCCCCTCATCTGTTTTCTTGCTAATGAGATTTGGTTTGGTTTTTCATATAGAGGATGCATAGAAAATTTGACTAGATTTTATTCGTCTTCCCTTCAAGTAACAATGCTATACCTACCTCTGATTTATTCAGTGTGTTCATTTTTTTTTAGTTTGTGGATATAGGTTTTGTTTTCATTTTTTATAAAGCATCTTATTACCTATACAAAAGGATATTTAGCTATCGCCTCCTCATCTCTTTGTGGCGATGACACTAACTCACCATCCCACAACCTGTATTCATCGCAGAAGAGGTAAGCCCCTTTTGACTTCCTCTCTAGTTCACTTCTAATTTCCTAGGATTTTATAAATAGAAGCAATGTTGTATTTTTATTTTTATTGTGTGCCTACCCTTATCCCAAATTTCTGGGTTCTAGGCACATACGCAATTATTATTCTAATTTTTTTGGATTTTGGATACCCCTATACCTAAACTGTGATGGGTATTTTTCATCTCACATTCTAATTGAATGACTCCTTTATTCTGTATACAATTTCTCTATCGAGAAATCATTACTTTATTTTTGTTTGCGTTACTTTCAAGTTATTTGCCAATCAATTAAATTTGTTTTGATTTTATGAGGGTTTCCTCCTCCATCATTCCTGATTTGACAATATGGCTTTGAGGGTTTTAATTTCAGCTCTTACTTTAGATTTGAGTACATTAATGGAAATGTTTCCATTGTCGAGTTTTTCAAATTTCTCATGTTTTTATATACACATTCCCTTTTGTGCCAAAACCCTCATTATTCATTATGCTACATTAATGATATCATGTCTTGTCACAACTTGGCCCCATCATGGCTCTGTAACACCTGGTCTACGTGATTCTTGGAGTCAGTGTGACTTTGAGTGACCTGAGTCAACACAACTTTGTGTGCGTGGCCCCATAAGCCAATTTTTTATCGGCGTGGGTTTCAAGTTTATATATTTCAGTGTAATTCTCTTATTCTTAGTTAATTTGTTTATTCAATTATTTTATTTCATAACAGAACTATGGCTATGTTGTTTTAATGAAGATTTGGGTTTACCTCTTATGCTATCATTCAAGTATTTGATTATTCTTCTTATCTGGAATTGGGATTTTTTTCTTGAATTGAGATTTTTGTGGGTAGACAGAGTAAATATATCTCATGTACATAAACCACTATTTGTATGAAAAATGCACATGTATTTTCCAGATTTTGTTATAGTTGCTTAATATTAAGTTTATAAGGTGTTTATCTTAACCTCTTCATTTATGATCTCATAGTGTACTACCCAAATCTTAGAAATTCATCATCTTGTATATTAATTATATTATTCTAGGACTACGTGAGGCCTATACTTTGTCCCTAAATTTAATTATTTGATTTCCATTTTCTGGCTGTGCTCTGGATTGCTCAGTTTCTAACTTTCATACATGGTAAATTATGAGTTATATAGTTAATTTCTTTACACTTTTGTTCATGATTTTGGCTAGAAAGTATTAGACCTCTATGAGTTGTTACTCTATTAATGTTTATTTATGGCTTTCATATGTCAACCATGAGTTTCTCTTACTTACATAGTTCAGAATAGTTGTGATGGTACTTCTAAATTTTCCCCTTTTCATTTACACTGCTTATAAAAGATGTGTACCTCTATTGGGATGCTGCTCATTAAGGTAATACACAATATCTTAACGCAGACCCAATTATTAGTCAAATTCAATTATTAATTGTTGTTGTACATACATTTCTATTTTATAATTCCTTAACTTCTGTATTGTTTTCAATTCATTTGTTGGATTTTAATATGCGTAATTATCACCAAGGTTACCCCTATTTCTCAGATCCAGACAAGCGATCCATAAGCTGACATCCTCTCCTCTTCAAGTTAGTCTAACTTAATAAAAAATTATCTAGTCCATGTTTATAACCTTCTGATGCACATGTTGAAAACAATAATACTTACATCATTCTCAATTTTTATGTACAGGTGAATAAGACAATGATGGGGCAATATACTTAGGTAATTACTTATCATTTCTCATAATTACTTGTAATTAGTTATCATTATTTATCTTCATGTATTGACAGTGTAATTATTTTTTTGTTAGTTAATTTAATTGCTTTCTAGTTCTTGACTTATATTTTTTAGATATACTGTTAAAATGGTTTGTTGAGTTGCATGACACCGCTACATCCTTACCGGCGCATACTTATACATTTATACTTCCTTTCAGAGGTTGGCTGTCTATTGTTCCATCATGGCTCTTCTTCTGGCACCTAACTTAGTCCAACACTTTTAGATTTTATGTGTCAAGACCATGCTTGGTCTTTGACCATAACTTATATTGATGTAATATTCCTCAATTTTCAATTAGTCACACACATATGTATATGACAGTAAGATTCTCAATGATCTCTGAGATTTTTTGTAATTAGATAGTTTACTTTTTTTTTAAAACCAAGATATATTAATTCCTATAATGACTTCAAATTTTTAGAGGTGTAATTCCTTTTCTAGTTTTCCATTATTGAATATAATATTGTAATTTTCCATAATTTTCTTGATTATACAATGTTGGCCCACTTGATGCTTTATTAGTAGATTTTGCATGTGTAAATGTTTTACTTATACATGCATTCCTACATAGTAATGCTTATCAGAGTATAACCAAATTAGGTTTAAAATTTCACAGAATATGATTATTGTCAGCTTTTAATAACTTAGTCTGTGTAAGAAAACGAAATATTCACTATATTAAATTACAGAGAGAAAATTGTACAATACACATGACTAATTACTTAACTATTTTCATTCCAATGGTACATAATATGACTTGAGAAATTTTTCTAATAAGATATGTAACTGAAATATACATAAACTATTATCATAAAACAGATTCATATCTTCTAGGTGGAACTATGCCTGTTACCTTAAACCAAAATTATTATCTATACCTTTCTATAACATCATAAGTTTAATATAAAACATTATTACATAACATACGAATGTGTAAAGACGCATTTTCCTCTGAACCACGAGCGTCTGCCCAGAGCTCTCCCCCGAGTAGAGACCAATATTCCCCACTATTGACCTATTTTCACACTAATGATGGAACTTTTAATCCTTCTTCCCCTAAGAAAGTTTCCATAACTACGTTCTATTGTTATGGGCTGTTGTTTCCCATATCCTAGGCTTTTATTTTATCTTTTTACAAAATATTACTTTAAAACATGCTTTTCCTCAATACAATTTTTATTACCTCTTCCCAAAAACTTTATGCTTTAATGGAGATTTTTATTAGATATTTTTCTCCCATCTAATTAAATTATTTATTTAGTTTTCTCCAAGGATTTTTTGGAGAATTTTGGGAAAGTTTGAAATTCTATTCCATCCTCATGGATAAGAATTTCGTGATCTCAATTACTCTGTCTTTACAACATTAACATTTCTTTCATAAATAATTATTAATTTAATATTATTTTGTTCATAACATAATTTTTCCATAGGTCCACCTAGACCATAGTATTATTTGCACAACATAAAAGCTGTAAATCATAGGAATTACTTAGTCCCCCCCTAAAACAAAAACATTATCCTCGGTGTTAACGAATAACTATGTTTATTATTTGAATAGCGTAGGATACACTTCCTTCATACTTTCTTCCCACTCCCATGTAGCTTCTTCATGTGTAAAGTGCTTCCACTGCAGTTTCACCTGAGCTAATGCTCTATTCCGGAGCACAATATCTTCCCGTTCCAATATATGAAGTGGTTATGGAGAAAATACCCCTTATGTTTCCACCTGTATCAAATTCCAGTCAACTAGATGAGAGGGATCATGACCATGTTTCTTCAAAAATGATACATGAAAAACATTATGAGATTTAATGTGACTAGTTAGTTCTAATTTATAAGCTACTAGGCCCACTTGTTCCAAAACCTCAAAGGGCCCATCGTATCGAGGTGCTAACTTAGCACAATTGTCGATGTGCAACGTACACTTGCGAGTTTTAATCCTCAAATAAACATGATCCCGAATCTTGAATTACCTATGAATTCTTTTCTTATCTACATAATTGTTATGGTGGTCTTGAGATGCTTTGATGTTCTGCTGAATTTGTTTAACTATTTGTTCCATCTCATGTAATGCTTCGGGTCTAAATACTATTTTTCCACTAGTTGACTCCAAGTAAGTGGAGTATGGAATTTCCTGCCATACAAAGCTTCAAATGAACTCATTTTAATAGAGGCTTGGTAACTATTATTGTATGAGAATTATACCAAATATAGAATGTCCCCCCACTTGGTGGGTCTATCCATTACATACATGCAAAGCATGTCCTCTAATATTTTATTTTTCCTTTCAGTCTTCCCATCTGTCTGAGAATGATAAGCTATGCTAAATCTCATATTTGTTCCCATTCCTTCAAGTAGTGGCTTCGAGAATGCAAAGGTAAACTTTGCATCCCTATCATAGATAATCATCTTTGGTATTATATGAAGTTTAAATATCTCCTTCATAAATACATTGGTCGCTTGTGTTGTCCCAAAATTGGACTGTATTGGAATAAAATCTGTGTCCTTGGTTAGTGTGTCTACCACCACCATAATGGAATCATGCTAATATTTGGTATGAGGCATTTTAGTGAAAAAATCCATGGATACCACTTCCCACTTCCATTCTAGAATCGGAAGAGGTTTTAGTAACCCTGCAGGATGTTTATGCTCTACCTTAACCTGTTGGAAATCCAAACATCTTGCCAAGTAATAATTTTTTTTTTTTTAATTCCTGGCCAAAACATATTTTTCTACAAGGTTGTCACCATGTTTTGGTAACCTGGATGACCCGAATAAGGTCTCTTATTGTATTCATCTAAAATAAAAATTTTCAAGGTAGGTACATTAGGAATATGTAACCTCTTCTTATAAATTATTAATCCTTTCAGATTTATGGTGTATCCTAGAATTTCAACTTGCTGTAATTTTTCCTACAATTTCAAATATTGGGAATCTTCTGATAACACTTCTTGGATCTGTTCCTCCAAATTGAATTTCACACTGCTAACTATGTAAGACAAAATTTTATGGGAATGCTTGCCTAAGACATCCACAATTTAGTTTTCCTTTCCTTTAATCCATTTTATTTTCATATAAAAATCACTAAGGAAACCTAACCATATTGCTTGCCTTGAATTCAAATCCGGCTGAATGAAGAAACACTTTAGACTGATATGATCATTCATCAACACAAATTTCTTACCCAACACATAATTTCACCACATTTTTAATGCATATATGACAAAAAATAATTCAAAGTCATAACCTAGATAATTTATCTCATGTTTCTTCAGCTTTCTAGAATTATAGGCTATCACTTCATTATCTTGCAGCAATACTCCTCCCAATCCTTCTATGCAAGCATCAATGCACACAACAAAGTCCATTGTTTGATCAACAATTTTTAAGATAGGTCCAATAGTTAGATTTTGTTTTAGTTTCTCAAAGCTCTCTCGATACTTGGTTGTCCATTCAAACTTCACACCTTTTTTCTGCAAAGAGGTAATAGGATAAGCCAATGTAGAAAATATTTCTACAAATATGTGGTAATATCCAAAAATACCCATGAATGAATGTATTGCTGGTACATCTATGGGTACAGGCCAATTCAAGATTTCTTGTATATTTTTTGGATCTACCGCCAATCGTTCCTTGGAAGTAACATTTCCTAGATATTTCATCTTGGGTTTGTAAAACTCACACTTGCTAAGTTTTGCATACAATTGGTGTTCTCCAAGTGTTTGCATCATTATTCAAAGATGTTGTTGGTGTTCCTCTTTGTTATTAAAGTAAAAAATAATATCATATCTAAAGACTAGCAGAAAATTATCCAGATGTTTATGTCGAACACTATTCATGAGACACATGAAAGTAACAAGGGAGTTTGTGAGTCCTAAGGGTAGAACTACAAACTCATAATTTCCATATCGAGTTCATAATTTTTTTTTGTGTATGTCTTCGTCTTTGAGGCAAAGATGGTGATAACCAATTCTCAAGTCAATTTTTGAAAATACAGATGCCCCCTTTACTTTATTAAGTAGATCATATATTCGTGGAAGGGGGTATCGATTCTTGATGGTTAACCTGTTTAATTTTCTATAGTCTATGCACATCCTAAGGGTTCCATCATTCTTCTTGAAAAATAAAATTGGTGTTCCCCATGGAGACACAGTTGGTTGGATATACCCCTTGTTTAGTAATTCTTGCACCTCAAGTTTCAGCTCTAAAAGTTCAGGAGTGCTCATTCTATATGGGGTTCGGGAAACTGGTGTGGCTCCTTTTACGAGATAAATGTATAGATGAATATCCCTCTGAGGGGGAAATTGAGAAATTTATTCAGGAAATACATCTTGGAAGTCCTTAATCACTGGTAATTTTTCTAACGTTTAATTTTCTGCTTACTGTTCCAAATATTCAATTTGGGTAGCATACACTGAACAACCCTTCCTTGTTTTACACTTTAGATGTAATGTAGAAATTTTCCTAACAGAGACAGGTTTTGGTTTCCCTCTTACCACCACTGATTTTCCTAGTGCATTAGTACAATATAATGTTTTTTTCCAAACAATTTATTACTGCTTTATGTTGTTCCAGCCAATCCATATCAACTAGGAGGTCACAAGATCCTAAGGGAAGGATATTCAAATTTAAATCTGTGATGTACCCATTTAAGTTTACAGGATACTTGTGCAATTTATGGGTCACTGTTTGTTTGGTTCCTGTAGGTACTGCACCAGCCAAGACTCTTGAACTTTTTCTATCTAAAATTTATATTTTTCCACTACATGTGGACTAATACAACTCACAATAGCTCCAGGATTAGTTAAAATAGACATAGGTTGGTCTGAAATGACACCTTCAATTTCAATCATAGTTGATTGATTCTCAGCTTTTCGGCCTTTCAATGCAACACTGAATTGGGAAATGTTTTGGGCAACATAATTTAATGTGGTTGCTTCCCACACTGCTTGAATATTATGAATAGCACTAGTTTTGTGTGGGCAGTCCCGCAACATGTAAGGCTCTTCGCATCCCCAACATTTCAAAGGTTCCTTGGTTTCTACCATGACATCTCGCTTGTTGTTCCCTTCCATGGGCTTGGAACCTATGTGAGAATGAGTTGTATGACTTTCACCAGCTTTATTGATCCTTTTCCACTAGTGGTTTATTCCAAAATTCTTCAAAAAAGCTTTTTTGGGTCTTTGAACTCACTTCAACCATTCATTTTTCATTATTCTTCCAATTTTTCAACTAATAATTCCTGAATTTAAATTGTTGGTAGCACAGTCATGGCTTCCAAAAAATTCATCCATAGTATTTGGATTATCGAACTCAATTATCTCTTTTTAGATATTGGATAAACAATTTATAAATCATCGTACCTTCGAATTTTCTTCTCTTATGTATGGTACATAGGGAAGTAAATTTGTGAACTTCATCAAAAATTCATCAATGGTGAGTTTTCCTAGCCTTAGATCATTAAATTCCTTTGATCTGTCATCATAATACATCTCACAAAGGTATCAAGATTTTAAATTCTCCCAAAATTCTTCCCATGAAAAGGTCTTTTCATCTAGCAAGTGTGTGATTTTAGTCTATTACCACCAAAGTCTGGCTTTCCCTTGCAATTGGTAAACTGATAGGCTTTCTTTGAGATTAATCCCATACTACTATACTTGAAATTGTTTTACCATATTCAAGAGCCATGCTTCCACATCCTCTTCCTTCTCCCTGTCAAAGGTTGAAGGCTTGATCTTGCCGAATTCTTCCTACAACTCCATCTTTTTGGATTTAGAGTCTGCTTTAGCAGACTATTCCCCACTCTTAGACCTCCTTGAGTAGGGTTCTATTTATTTTCTTTTATTTTGTTGTTCTCCCTGCTGATTGCTAGAACTAGAGGTTAATTCCCTTATCAACTTCTCTTGTCCGTTACTAGATTGTAGTATACATTCATTGCTAGTTCTTAGATGAACTATTTCCTGCTGCAAAATTTTGATAATTTCTAGCATCTAGGCATTTGGATCTAGTGGGGCATCCCCATCCCCTAGTTCCACATACAACTCTTCTCTGTGATACATTACAACAACTAAAATTCTATCTGCACTTTAATCCGATGGACAGAAAACAATTAACATCCATAAAACATAATATGAAATTCATTCATATTTCATTAATCATAAATTAAACTTTTTGACATCACAGTTTTCATGGGTTGGGACCCATAAGCCTAGTGTTTTAACTTGGCCTTTGATACCACCTATAACATCTCCAATTTTATTTTATTTTATTTCATTTTTACTTTCTTAGTGATTGACCATCATATTTCTCCTTAATACCTTGCCCCAATGACATCTCTTCTATGGCTATAGGGATCTTATTACATTTAAAGCTTAGTCATAATAACATGGTTAAAAATGTCCCCCATATAAATTAACCCATCCTTTAACTCTGCTATACCACTATATCTCACTCATCTCTAATGTAACCTTCTACCTTATTCATCTTTATTCTAAATAAATTTCTCTACCCTCTCACATATGTCTTATTTTTAACATATTTCAAAATTTATGTTAATATAGCTATCCTTATATTAGTCTAAGTAGGACTTATGCAACCTAATACTCTTAACGCATATGTATTAAGTTTAATAAGGTAATTACAATCATTTATATGCTCTCCCACCATAGTTCATTTCAAATTTATTAAAATTTCCCTACCTGATGACATTTCCAACGCGTTGACTTATATGTGGCAAGGTCACTATTAGCACTGAAACATCACTTGGACTCCATCAAGTGCCTAACCAGACACATCTTAAGCTCGAGGGATATTATTATCATTTGTTTGGGGTTTTGGAAAGTGGTTGGATCTCAAGGACTCTAAAAGTAACGTTGAATAGATAAAGAGCTCTAACACATATGAGGGCACTCATGTATATGATGTGGTAGCAAATTTTGTATTTCAATGATTATAAAAATGGGAGAAAGACAGTGGGTATGTAGGACAAAAATCCACTACTGAGAGGAAAAAATGACACAAATTCCAGACTCATAATGTCTCATGAGAGAAGGCTTTTAATAAATACTTATAAAAATCTCATTCTACATTTTAAGAATCGTATTTCAAGGAATTATTTTGGCTAACATGACTTCATGAATCAAGAATTCTTGGTTAATCAATACTGAAAAAAAAAGATTAAAATGCATGCTAGATCAAAAGACTTATAAAAACATGAAACACGATTTAATTCCACCTCAAGGAATGCCTATGAACAATCTTCAATTCATATTGAATCACGAAAGCTTGGAACAAGACTTAAAAAAATAGATCCATATGTCTTGGAGGGTCATAAGACTTAAAAAAGCATAAGAAATAACTTTTATTATAATTCTGGAAAGACAAATCAAGTATGTAAAAACAGAAGGGAAAACAATACACACACCATATGATCTTGAGAATCCTCAAGAGTGTAACTGGAATATATTATGTGTTCAACAATACACAGCTTCAGGAATAGCATGAGGATCATCCACATGGCTAGGGCACTAGACCTTGTGCCACCAACCATCTACCCCTTTTCTTCCTATGTCTTCTATCTATTTATAGTTTTACAATATATCTTCCAGCAAGGTTTAGACCTTCGGATTCCTTTCATAACAAATTGAAAGAAAATAGATAAGAAGGAGAAAAGTAGGTTGTCTCCTATTTTTTTCCATTTACAATCCTAACAGAACTCTGATGGAATTAATCATATCGATAAACTTCCTTTGAGATTCAATAAGATATTGTTATTTTCTGATAGGTGTTGAATCTTTAAAGCCTTTTCTGCAGGATTTTCCATAAACCTATGACTGTTTCTTGAATGTTCCTTAGTGCCTTGTGGAAACATGTTGGTGGTGAGAGTAATGGTGTCACGGATCTAGTGCAAATCTATTGTCGAGGAATTCTGTTGTTATTTTCCTTCATAGGCTTCTTCTGTTATGATAGGGTTTCTTTGCTGAAAGAGCTTTTGAGAGAATAACTCGTGCATATGAACTGGGCATGTGAATGAAATGGATAGAGGAGACAAATTGATAGTGGGACCAGTAGGAAAAATAAAATAAGAGAGGGAAACATGGAGGTTTAACAAATTATGGAGGTAGCTTAGGATCAAATGGCGGAAATTAATCAACAAACAACCCCTTTCTTTACAATTACGGAACTATTATATTTGGTGGAAAATCATTTGTCATGGAGGAAAACCAAAAAAAATTCTGTATAGAATGGTAGAGGTTCAGTTTATTAAAATTAATATGATGTATTACAAAAAAACCCTTTTAAAAGGGTTTAATTTATAGGGGAGAGATGCAGCGGAATAAGTGAGAGTAATAACGGTGGAACATCAATTACCAGAGTATAGCGGAGGGGTGGAGGGCTATATTAAATATAAATATGGAATATCACAATCTCATTTTGGAACATGGTGCCAGTAAAAATAACACACAAGTGGGAGGGAATGTAATTTTTGATGGGGGTGATGACGAGGCAAGGAGGTGGGGCCCAGAAAATATCGCAAATCGTGAATCAGGGGTTTTTTTATGAGGAATGGGAGGTAAGTGTTAAAACTTGTGAATTGCGATGTCCAATGAGAAAAGATTTAACGTGGCGTGACAACCAGTGGGGCCCATCTACATCACAATTGGGGATTTGGGAAAACCACAAAACTACAAACCCTTTCTTTTATCACTTCATTGCGCATCACCAAACATACCTCATCGTAGCGTCGAAACTTTAACTTATTGGAATTTTGAAATCTTCGCTATACCTTATCGCATGCGATGTGTGATGAGAATGGAAGATGGGTCACATTTACATTGCAATCCTGGAATCGAGAGTTTTTTATTGTGAGGAACAAGAGTTAAAAGTTAAGACTCATAAAGTGCGATGTGCGATGAGATGAGAGTGGACATGGTAGGGAAAAGGAAAGGCAGAGGTGAATGGATGTAATGCAAACATGCGATTTGTGATGGGGTAGGCCCAATTAAAGGCTTTCAAAAGCAATGTAATATCCCTAGCTTAAGCCATCGTAAAAACACTGGTATAATGAGGGTTGTTAAATAATTAAATATTATTTATTCTTATATTGATATTACATGAAGAATATTCTTGTAATTCTTAATTATAAGAATATTGGAGGAATTATTTCTTAATTATCTTATTTAGAAGAATTTATATTCTTCAATAGAAATAAATTATATTTCCAAGTTGGTATATTTTATGAGTTTTAGAAATAATGAGTAATAGTTTTGGAAAAAATATGGATAAGTGATATGTTTCTCATAAGGAAAAAGAAAATCTACCTTTAAAAGAAAAGCGTGAGAGATTTATGGAATGCTTTTGTGATTTAGGAAAAATTAGATTTATGGGTGCTTTATGGAATGCTTTTATGATTTAGAAAATATATTCGATTTTATTAATTCTATTTATTATAAGCCTATGAGAAAAATAGGAGGAATGAGAGAATACAAGGAGAATGGAGCCAAGGAAGAGGAAGAAGGAATTACAAGCACGCATCAAGAGATAAGTAACCATATTCTTTGAATTTTTTTTTGTTTGCATATGGGCCATGATGATATAATGATTGAATTTATTTACAAGAAAAAGTTCATGTGATAAAGAATTAAGATTAATTCTTGAGTAAACCTCTATAAAATTAAGTTCATAGAGTAATAAGTGTTTTATTCATTGAATTATGAGAAGATTTCATTTGTTGTGAACTGATAAAAGATTTTCATGGCTAAATAATTATGTGAATTGCATGAGTTAGTGGAAAAAAGGGTCAAAATAAGACTTTGTATCTCCCAAACCTAGATATGTATTTAAAATTGAATGAGGTTTTTGTAAAAGAGGATGTTATGACCAAAAGCCTCTTTCATATTTTAAAAATTCGTTTTCCATGTCTCGAAAACCATGCCCTAAATTGTTGTAAAAAAACAGGGAATTATTAATTATTGAAATCTAGAAAAATGAGCTCCAATGATTCATTCTAATATTCCAAACCATTACACCTGTGTAAAAACTGAGAGAGGTTAATTTTAATGAATCCATTAGCAAAAAAAACCGCTTTTGGTTTTCCAAAAATCATTTCCATTTGGTTGAAAACTTGTGTAAAAATTTGATGACAAAAACAGGAAATTATTTAATATATAAATCTGGAAAAATAAGCAGCAAAGATTCATTCAGATCTTAAAAATCGTGACACCTGTGAAAAAAATGAGAGAGGTTATTTTTAATAAGTATGTTAGAAATAAAAATCTCCTTTATTTTCTGAAATTCATTTCCATATGTCCGTAATACATGTCCAAAGTTGATGGCTAAAACAGAAACAAAACTGAGTAAAATAGAGTGCTTCTATTTGATATTTCAACAGGATATAAATAATTGTTTATGTACATATAGACATAATAATTATGTTGATAATTATTTAAAAGGAATAATTTATTTATTTTAATAGATTACCAAGTATGTTCTTATGATGCATATACATTAAAAATTAAAGAGATATATTGGACTCTTGTAAAGAGTACGTGCTTAGGTGCACATGACTAACTATCTAGTATATTTGATCTACTAGAAATTATTGTCATTTTACATGCATGAGGAGCTTTATTCATGTAAAAATATATAAATAACTTATGTCAGGGATAGCTCACATAAAACCGTTGCATAAAATACAATTGGTTGTGTTATTTGAGAATGAATTGTTATTCATGTTATTTCTTGAAGAAATATTACAAATATCTCTGATGTGTGAAATGATAAGAAAATATAATTATTAGGGTGTGAAATCCTTAGAAAATAAATATATATATTTGTATGCAAGGAAGAAATTATTATATTAGAACTCTTCAAAAAGAATTGAAGAGAAAAATATATTGTTGTACACGTTATTGGAATAGATCCTTGTAGAGGAATACTAGTAATCACATGCTTTATTATATAATATTATTTAGAGAAACATATATGCTTGCATGCATGGAAAAAATATAGTTTTTGGTATTAGACTTCTAGAGAAAATGAAGATGCAATGACATAATATTTATTGTGTTAGCCTTCTTTTGGGAAAAATAATATGTATTTTGCAAACCTAAAGGGATTAGCTATGATATTAGTTCTATTTTGAGAATATTATTCATAGTTATTGGATTATATCATTTGGATGAGATGGAAATGTCCATTTTCATGCATGACAGAATAAGTGGTATGCGTTTGACCCTTGGAAAAGAAATGTGTTTATTTTTCCATGAAATATTTATCTAGTTTCTTTTGGAAAGAATTATATGTTTTACATGCAAGAATAACAAGCTTTGTTATTGCATGCACACAATTATAACTAGTATTTTAACATTGTTCGAAATCGAACTGGCATGATTATACATAATAACCATTATGAATAGCTCTTGGGTGGAAAAGATGTTTTTGAAAAAGAACATGCATTAACATGCATGGATATAGCATGTATTGAATTAATCCCTTTGGAAAATAAAATGTAATAGTAGGAAAAAATAAAATTTCTTGTTGGGATAGTTATCTTGAAAGCTTGTTATGCATTTAGATGCACAATATTATTATATAGTATGTTAGCTTTCCTTTGGAAATAATATGAAAGTGCATGTAAGATTTTGTTAGTGTTTTTTGGAAAGATAACACTTGATAGTTATTTATTTGTTCCTAATGCATGTGAAATGATGTTAAAAAAGGAATTTCATGTCAATGTGGTTATGTTTTATACATGCAGACAAATAGTGTTGAAGTGTCACAAATAAATATTGATTATTTCATTATTAATAATTTATTTAATCTTGATATCAATTGTGTTAACCACATTAATGTCAGGAAAGAAGGATGATTTGAGAAGAGGATTTTTCAAGTTTAACATTCTGGAAGATAAAGAGTTATTAGTCCATATAGGTTTAGTATTTACAACTTCACGATGACCCACTGAAGGAAACAGTCTGAATACAAAGACAAATATTGAGGATTCGTAGGTAAATGGTATCATGATGATTGTAATAGCTTATAGCTAGTTATGTTGCATTTAATATTATTTTTCTATGTAATTTTTATGACAATGGTCAAGGGATAGACTCCCTTATAACCATTACCAGTGTAATGGATGGGATGAATTTATCCATCTCCTCACGATGGGAGCAGAGTAGGTTCGTGAGGGGTGACAACCCTCACGAGAATTTAATAATAAAATAAAACATTTGCTGGTTTTCATCGTATGGGGTTACCAGGGTATATCCGTGTCTAATGATGTGATTGTTCATTGTGTCATTTTCATGATCTTAATTTATTTCAATATGTGATGTTTATATTATCAATTAGGTGATTTACTAATAGAGTTAAAATGATCATGGGATAGATGCATATTTATAGTAGAAAATTTAAGTTAATATGCTACAACAAGGACAATTAATGGTTTTTTAATTGACTATGTTTTTGAATAAATAATTATCCAAGTGATGATGATGGTTATTCAAATGGTTAATGTGGAAATATATAAATTAATTTATAAGGTTACAAATTCGTAAATGTTGAAAATATTTCCTAACTCCATGCATTTTCCTCCGAGGTTATCGGGGTATGCTACAAATGGTATCAGAGAAAAAGGTTGCAAAACTAACGCCTTTTGGGAATAATTATGCAAAAAATAAGTAGAGGTATGATGCTAGTAGGCATCATCTCAGGTATGATTTTAATTAAACTGGTAGTAGACTACAATTAACATGAGATGCATGATGCATGATTAATGACCACATGAAAAAGTAGAAAGTTATAATGTTTCTTTAAAAGTTGTGCTCATGAAATTTGAATATGGATGTGGATAAAGACAATAAAACCTCTATTGTACTTATGAACCAACCTGAACAGTCACTGGTTATAGTTTGGATTAATTACTAACCTTTGCATGCATAATATTAGAACAATGATTATGGTGCATAAAAAAAAAAGTGGAAAAACATGGCTAAAGTTCCCATGCACTGCTTATAAAGAATTAATGCATGTATGGTTGGTGTGATAATTAAATAATTTAGAACTTGGGGTTGACTCTGAAGAGGACAATGGAATGTTGAAAAAAAATATAACAAAGCTCTTTAGTTGTTAAAAATAAGAAATGAGTGAAGTGGACCTCACATAGTTAACTTAAAGTCAACGAACAACTCATAGTAGCATAATTGTAGGTTATCTTTCCTCATTTAGAGTTTTAGAGGAAAGTTTTCATTCCATGTGTTTGACAAAAAGTGGTAATTGATATCCACAGTTTTGTTGTTTTAAATAATTGCATCCGTGGAAGTTTTGGATGTGATTCATCTTAAAATAAATGGGTATTCTTACCTTGAGATCATGAAGCCCCCATGTTGATTCCAAAAAAAAAAAGTTATGTTTAGACTTGGATCCATAATTAGACACTCTTGTAGGGATTGTTGTTTGTGTTTTTTGGCAGAAATTTTACGATTGATGATATTAATATGATTCATGCTATTCTATAAATTCTAGTTTTACTATCTCTCTGATAGTTTAAATATATTTATGGAAATTTATTTCATGTATGCTAAGTAGTTCCTCAATGGCGGTATATTGTAAGCTTGCCAACTATTTGGTAGAATGTCTCATTGACTGTAGATTGCATGCTTGAAAATTGTTGTTAAAATTCCTCAATGGATGTAGATTGCATGCTTGTAACTTTTCATTGGAATGTCGAATTGGTTGTATGTTGGATGCTTGCACACTATTTTATAAAAGTCTACAGTGGTTTTAGATTGCATGATTACAAATTATTTTCCCAAAATTCCTCAATGGTTTTCGCTTACATGGTTGCAAGCTAATGGTAAGGAACGAAAAAAATCACATTTTGTGTCCTAGTGTTCAATGGGACTATTAGTTCTCTACAATATTGATGGTTGGTAAGTTGAGGCCTTAAATAAAGTATAATTCTATGGTATACAAGATATTTTAATGTTTCTTTTATAAGTTACATGATTATTATTATGTGGAAATTTGGAATGTATACCACCTATATTACATGTGATGAATTGTTGTCAACGTACTTTGACAAATTGTGGGACCCATGTTGAGGGTCAAGTATAGATGCATGGTCTATATAAATATTCCTTTTCTTTCATGATAATATGCAAATGGAAAATTATGTAAATTACAATGGATTTGTAGATATTTACTATTTTTAGACATTTAATTATTATTGGATTCAATGGCTATGGAAGCCATTATGAGGAAAATGTGATGATGTAATATTTTATTTTATTATTTAGTTAATGAATACATTGGTTGGGGTATTCAGGAAATAACTCTAGAGTTTTAGAAGACTTCTTTCCATATTATGAGAATATATTGGTGGTTAAATTCAACTTGGATCATCATAAAAGTCTCCTAAAAATCCCTAGGAGAAAATAATAAATAGAAAAATATTAACATAATGGGAGAGAAATATTATGTTAATTACTTAGTTGGAGATAAATACTAAGTGGGGTAAAATAAATTACAACAGGAGGGAAAAGTGTGCTTCAAAGAAAAAGACGAGTATCTTTTTTGAAAAATATAAAACAAAAAGGCCTAGGCAAAAAGGTTGGCAGACCCTAAACCAAGACGCTCCTAAAAATATGTTGGAAAGAAATCACCAAGGAATCAATGTGGTTATTGATTCTAGTGGCAGGTATATCTTAGCTCGGTGGGTAACTATTGGATATAGTTCATGGTTGGGTGGAATATGCTTGGTTCCTCAATAATTCCCATAAATTTACTACGGTTAGATGAAATTATGTCTATGTTCTTTTACTAATTTTAAAATTGTATAAAGATGTTGGATGTTAAAATAGACTATAAATTGAATGTCTCTAATTTCTTGCATGTGTTATAGTTTTGCATGCATGATATATTAAATTATCTTATAAACAATTTCGATGAAATAGGTTTTGTTTGTAGGTTTCTATGAGAAAATGAACATGTCAGAAATGACTTATCTATATGCATGCATATAGGAAATTAATTGGAATATATAGGCGACTGAAAGAACTCATGTTAGATAAAATAATGAGTTATTGAACTTTAAATTCCTAACACACTAGAGGAAAATCGCCAGAGATAAATGCCATGAGTTTGAATTTTATTGAAATTACTGTGGGAGAGAAAGAAAGTAATTTGCAAACAACACTAGTGGGAGAGAAAGAATAGTGTAACTCCTAAATAAAATGCAACATGCAATTCATAGATTTTTTCTTATCATTTTGATGATTATAGGGATAAGTTCTCCTTGAGCTTTTGTCGAAGAATTATGATTTAAGTATTATTTTACATTTCCTAACTAATTGGTAATGAAGATTAAAAGTTAATGTTCCAACAAGAGAAGAACATAGAGCACGATTTTCTCTTTAAGAGGGGAGTTTGTAATATCCCTAGCTTAAGCCACCGTAAAAACACTCGTAAAATGAGTGTTGTTAAATAATTAGATATTATTTATTCTTATATTGATATTACATGAAGAATATTCTTGTAATTCATAATTAGAATAATATTGGAAGAATTATTTCTTAATTATCTTATTTAGAACAATTTACATTCTTCTATAGAAAGAAATTGTATTTCCATGTTGATATATTTTATGAGTTTTAGAAATAATGAGTAATAGCTTTGGAAAAACTATGGATAAGTGATATTTTTCTCATAAGGAAAAAACAAATCTACCTTTAAAAGAAAAGCATGAGAGATTTATGGAATGCTTTTGTGATTTAGGAAAAATCATATTTATGGGTGTTTTATGGAATTATTTTATGATTTAGAAAATCTATTCCATTTTATTAATTCTATTTATTATAACCCTATGAGAAAAGTAGGAGGAATGAGAGAATACATGGAGAATGAAGCCAAGGAAGAGGAATAAGGAATTACAAGCATGCATCAAGAGATAAGTAACCATATTCTTTGTAAAATATTTTGTTTTCATATGGGCCATGATGATATAATGATTGAATTTATTTGCAAGAAAAAGTTCATATGACAAAGAATTAACATCAATTCTTGAGTAAACCTCTATACAATTTTGTTCATAGAGGAATATGTATTTTATTCATTGAATTATGAGAAGATTTCATCTGTTGTGAATTGATAAAATATTTTCATGGCTAAATAATTATGTGAATTGCATGAGTTATTGGAAAATAGGGTAAAAATAAGCCTTTATATCTCCCAAACTTGGATACATATTTAAAACGTGAATGAGGTTTTTGTACAATATGATGTTATGACCAAAAGCCTCTTTCAGATTTTAAAAATTCATTGTCTCGAAAGTTGTGCCCTAAATTGATGTAAAAAAAGGGAATTATTTAATAGTAAAATCTCGAAAAATGAACTCCAAAGGTTCATTAGAATATTCCAAACCTAAACACCTGTGTAAACAAGGAGAGAGGTTATTTTTAATGAATATGTAAACAACAAAAACCTCTTTGGGTTTTCCAAAAAATCATTTCCATTTGGTTGGAAACCATGTCCAAATTTGATGACAAAAACAGGAAATTACTGAATATTTAAATCTAGAAAAATGGGCAGCAAAGATTTATTCAGATCTTAAAAACCGGGACACCTGTGAAAAAAATGAGAGAGGTTATTTTTAATAAGTCTGTTACAAGAAAAAAATCCTTTTATTTTCTAAAATTTGTTTCCATATGTTTGTAATACGCGTCCAAAGTTGATGGCTAAAACATAAACAAAACTGAGTAATATAGAGTGTTTCTATTTGATATTTCAATCGAATAAAAATAATTGTTTATGTACATATAGACATAATAATTATGTTGGTATTTCTTTAAAAGTAATTAAGTTATTTATTTTGAGAGATTACTAAGTATGTTCTTATGATGCATATGCATTAAAAGTTAAAGAGAAATATTGGACTCTTGAAAAGATTATGTGCCTAGGTGCATATGAATAATTATCTAGTATATTTGATCTACTAGAAATTATTATGTCATTTTACATGCATGAGGAGATTTAGTCATGTAAAAATTTATAAATATCTTATGTGAGGGGTAGCTCACATAAAACCGTTTTGTAAAAGACAAATGGTTGTGTTATTTGAGAATGAATTCTTATTCATGTTATTTCTTAAAGAAATATTACAAATATCTCTGATGTGTGAAATAATAAGAAAATATTTTGTATTTAATGCGTGATAACTAGTGAGTTAGCTATATTTTGGAAAATGAATTATTAGGGTGTGAAATCCTTAGAAAATAAATATACATATTTGTATGCAAGGAAGCAATTATTATATTAAAACTCTTCAAAAAGAATTGAAGAGAAAAATATATTCTTGTATGCATTATTGGAATAGATTCTTGGAAAGGAATACTAGTAATCATATGCTTTATTATGTAATATTATTTAGAGAAACATATATGCTTGCATCCATGGAAAAAATATAGTTTTTGGTATTACATTTCTAGAGAAAAGGAAGATGCACTGACATAATATTTATTATGTTACCCTTCTTTTGGGATAAATAATATGTTTTTTTCAAACATAAAGGGATTAGCTATGATATTAGCTTTATTTTGAGTATATTATTCATATTTATTGGATTATATCTTTTTGATGAGATGGAAATGTTCGTTTTCATGCATGACAGAATAAGTGGTATGCGTTTGACCCTTGGGAAAGAAATGTGTTTATTTTTCCATGAAATATTTATTTAGTTTCTTTTGGAAAGAAATATATGTTTTACATGCAAGAATAACAAGCTATGTTATTTCATGCACAAAATTATAAATAGTACTTTAACTTTGTTTGAAATCGAGCTGGCATGGTTATACATAATAACTATTATGAATAGCTCTTTGGTGGAAAAGATGTTTTTGGAAAAGAAGATGCATTCACATGCATGCGTATAGCATATATTGCATTAATCCCTTTGGAAAAGAAAACATAATAGTAGGCAAAAAAGAAATTTTTTGTTGGTATACTTATCTTGAAAGCTTGTTATGCATTTGCATGCACAATATTATTATATAGTATGTTAGCTTTACTTTAGAAATAATATGAAAGTGCATGCAAGATTTTGTTAGTGTTTTTTTGGAAAGATAACACTTGATAGTTATTTATTTGTTACTAATGCATGTGAAATGATGTTAAAGAAGGAATTTCGTGTCAATGTGGTTATGTTTTATACATGCAGACAAATAGTGTTGAGGTGTCACAAATAAAGATTGATTATTGCATTATTAATAATTTATCTAATCATGATATCAAGTGTGCTAACGACAATAATGACATGAAAGAAGGATGACTTGAGAAGAGGATTTTTCAAGTTTAACATTGTGGAAGATAAAGAGTTGTTAGTCCATATAGGTTTAGTAGTTCCAACTGCACGATGACCCACTAAAGGAAACAATCTGACTACAAAGACAAAGATTGAGGATTCGTGGGTCAATGGTATCATGATGATTGTAATAGCTTATAGCTAGTTATGTTACATTGAATATTATTTTTATATGTAATTTTTATGACAATGGTTAAGGGATGGACTCCCTTATAACCATTGAGTGAGGGGTGACAACCCTCACGAGCGTTTAATAATAAGATTAAATGTTTGTTGGCTTTCACCCTACGTGGTTTCCAGGGTATATAGGTGTCTAACGATATGATTGTTCATTGTGTAATTTTCATTATGTTAATTTCTTTCATGATGTGATGTTTATATTATCAATTAGGTGATTTACTAATTGAGTAAAAATGATCATGAGATCGATGCTTAGTTATAGTAGGAAATTTAAGTTAATAAGCTACAACAAGGACAATTAATGGTTGTGTAACTCACTATTTTTTTTAATAAATATTTATCTAAGTGATGATGATGGTTATTCGAATGGTTAATACAGAAATATAGAAAGTAATTTATAAGGTTACACATTTTGAAATATTGAAAATGTTTCCTAACTCCATGCATTTTCCCGCGAGGTTATCGGGGTATGTTACAAGCAGAAAGAGAAATGGTGAAAATGGCGAAAAGGATGTGAAATAATTGAATCAAAAGGAGCTATAGGCCAAGAAAAAATGACGAAGAGGGAAAATTTGAAAGGAACCAAAACTAGTGGTAACAGTGGCTCTAATTGGTGATGATATGCCCCCTACAGGCTATCAAGAACCATAGTTAGAACGCCTTATCCAACTCTTATTTCTGAAACCAACGATATTGCTCATTAACACAAAAAAATAACATGCTTAGAAATTGGGTAATGGAGTCAAAAGCATCATTTCAATTATGAAAATTATTTCTCCACATGAAGCTAGATTCAAACTGAAAACTCAAATCTATCTTTCTGAAAAAAATGCTCAAAACAACGAGATTATTCATTCCTCTACTTATAATCTGATTTGGATGGAAATATTCATGCAATATGGAGGTTAATGTAGAACCATTCAAATAGATTAAAAAACCTCATATGGATTCTGAATCTTAAGAGCAAAACTGAAAGAATCCATATCATGACCTAGTGGAGCTCATGATGAAAATAATCACAACGCAAGATACTCATAAAGCATTGAATGTATACACTATAAGAAGACTCCAAATCTTCAGCTACTGAATTAGGTGTAGCTTTATATCCAAAACTTCCATTGAAAATATGATCTCTGCATCCTTGTGAAGTCGCCACTGGATCCGAAACAATGGAGTCACCGTGTGAAAAACTGTAGTCCTCTTCAAGTTATCAATTCCTGTTCACCTTCAAGAATCGATTTTAAGTAATTAAAAGAAGAGACTCGGGATAATACTTTCTCTCCCGGCAGACACACCAAAATATGTTAGCATTGCAATCATCACTTGGACTACATCAAGTGCTTGACCAGACACATCTTAAGCTCAAGCACTATTCTTATAATTTGATTGGGTTTTTTGGAAATTAGTTGTATCTCAAGCACTTTGAAAGAAACGTTGAACAGATTAAAATCTCTGACACATATGAGGTAACTCATGTATATGATGTGGTATAAAGGTTTTTAGTTCAATGATTATAATAATGGGAGAAATAAAGTGGGTCCATAGGACAGAAATCCACTGTTGGGAGGGAAAAAAGACAAATTCTAGACTCATAATGTCTAATGAAAGAAGGCTTTTAAGAAAGACTTACAAAAATCTCATTCTACATTTTAAGAATCCCATTTCAACGAATGCCTTCGACTAACATGACTTCATGAATCAGGAATTCTTGGTGAATCAGGACTAACAAAAATATATTAACATGAATGCTTATGAACAATCTTCAATTGATATGAAATCAGGAATGCTTGGAACAAGACTTACAAAACCAAATCCACATGTCTTGGAGGTTCAAAAGACTTATAAAAGCATAAGATAGAACTTTTATGATAAATCTCAAAATACATGTAACATATGTAAAAATATAAGGGAAAACAATACACATGCCATATGATTTTGTAAATCCTCAAGAGTGTAACTAGAATATATTATGTGTTCAACGATACACAACTTCAAGAATAGCATGAGGATTAGCAACAGGGCCAGGGCACTAGGCCCTGTTCCACCAACCATCTTCTCATTTTCTGCCTATGTGTTCTATTTATTTATAGCCTTACAAAATATCTTCTGCCAACATGGCTTAGACCTTTAGATTCCTTTCATAACAACTTAATATAAAACAAATAAGAAGGAGAAAAAGTAGACTGTCTGTTATTTTTAGCCATTTATAGTCCTAATAGAGCTTTGATGGAATTAATTATATTTAAAAGCTATCTTTGAGCTTTAAGAAGATATTGTTATTTTCTGATACGTGTCAAATCTTTAAAGCCTTTGCCGCTAGATTTTCTGTAAACCTGTGACTGTTTCTTGAATGATGCCTAATGCCTTGTGGAAACGTGTTGGTGCTAAGAGTAATGGTGGCACGAATCTAGTTGAAATATGTTCTAGAGGAATTTTGTTGTTATTTTCCTTCGTTGGCTTCTTCTATTATGATAGGGTTTCTTTGCTGAAAGAGCTTTTGAGAGAATAACTCATGCAGATGAATTGGGCATATGAACGAAATGAATGGAGGAGACAAGTTGAGGGTGGGACTAGAAGGAAAAATAAAATAAGAGCAGGAAACATGGAGGTTTAACAAATTATGGAGGTATCTTAGGATTAAATGGAGGAAATTAATCAACAAAAGACCCTTTTCTTTATAATGACACAACTATTATATTTGTTGGAAAACCCTTTGTAATGGCAGAAAAATCGAAATTTTTTGGATAGAATGGCGGAGGCTCATTTTATTAAAAGTAATATGATATATTACAAAAAAACCATTTTAAAATGTTTTAATTGGTAGGGGAGAGGTGGAGTGGAATTAGAGGGAGTAATAACAGTGGAACAACAGTTAGCAGAGTATAGCAAAGGGGTGGAGGGTTATATTAAATATAAATACGGAATATTGCAATCTCATATCGAAGCATGGAGCGGGTAAAAATAAGACACAAGAAGGAGGGAATGTGATTTATGATGGGGGTGATGACGAGGCAAGGAAGTGGGGCCCAGACAATACCACAAATCGCGAAATCGGGGGTTTTGTTATGAGGAATGGGAGGTAAGTGTTAAGACTCACGAATTTTGATGTGCAATGAGAGAAGTGTTGACGTGGCATGACAAACAGTGGGGAACATTTACATCATGATTGGGGAATCGGGAAAACTGCAAGACCGTAAACCTTTTCCTTTAGTGCTTCATCACACATCACGCATCACATCATAACTTAAACTTATTTCAATTTTACAATCACCACTATACCTTATCACATGCGATGTGTGATGAAAATGGAAGGTGGGGCCCATTTACATCGCAATCAGGGAGTCGATAGTTTTGTATTATGAGGAACAGAAGTTAAAGATTAAGACTCGCGATGTGAGATGTGTGATCAGATGAGAGGTAATGTGGCAGGGAAAGGTCCCACTTTAATATCACAATGAGGGAAAAGGACAGGCAGAGGTGAATGGATGTAATGCAAAAATCCAATTTGTGATGGGTCAGGCCCCATTAAAGGCATTTAAAAGCGGAAAGTGAATATTTCGTTAAGTCATGGTAATATGATGCAACCACCTGAATCATACTATAAATAAATTATAACATATATCAAAATTTTATGAAGCGAACCAAAAAGAAATGATGGGTCCTAGCAATCCCACAAATCGCATTTCGGAGGGTTTTTAGGAGACAGAAATTGTGATATGTAAAACATTTGGATCTGCAAAATTCCAATTGTAATGAAAGGTAAGGTTTTCAATACGGTTAAGTGTGGAAAATATATATGATATCATATACGTAATATATGATATATTTTAAAGGTTTGTTTTGGGGTGCAGAGCTACTTTTTAATTGTAAAAAAAATGGAAAAAAAGAGTTTTGAAAGAAATGAAACATTGGATGTTTTAGTATTTTGGAAAGATGAGGAAAGGTTCGAAGAGAAATGGAGAAAATGGTGAAAAGGATGTGTAATAATTTAATCACAAGGGGACAGAGGACAAGAAAAAATGACGGAGAGGGCAACTTTGAAAGGAATTAAAATCAGTGCTAACAGTCACATTTCCTCACATGTCCCTCACGAACGTTTTGATGTTCCACATGGACACTGGAGATTAACCTAAAAGGAATTGATGGTTTAGATGCACTGTCAAAAACCTAAGGGGTGTACCCTACCTTCCTCTACCTCATTTTGTCATTTCGCTAGGTAAGTTTTATGGTAATCTGGCTCTTTGGAGCTCTGCCTCCATAACTGACCTACATGCATGTTTTTAGGGCTCTACACTTGATTCTTCCTTCGTTGTTGTAGCTTGAGCTCTACGTCCATAGCATGACCAACAAGGATATGTTTCAGAGGTTCCACACATGATTCCTCCATTAATTTTATGAGGAATGTTGTACAACTTGATATAGCATAGGGATTTACTCTCAAGCCCTCACAACTAACAAAATTAGGTTCTTTAATTTTTTTGAATGTTATTCCCCCTATATGGTTTGTTTCTAATGAGATTTGGTTCTTTTTTCATAGGGAGGATGCATATAAAATTCAACTAGATTTTATTTTTCGTCAGTTTAGGTAACAATACTATCCCCACCTCTAATTTATTCAGAGTTTTCATTTGTTTTCAGTTTGATGATATAGTTTTTTTTTTCATTTTTCATAGAGCATCCTCTGCCCTCTACACAAGGACGTTGAGCTACTTCCTCCTCATCTCTTTTTCGTGACAGAACTACCTCACCATCCTAAAACCCTTATTCATCGCAGAAGAGGTAATCCCCTTTTGACCTCCTCTCTAGTTCACTTCTAACTTCCTGGGTTTTTGTAAATAGAATCTATGTCGTATTTGTATTTTGATTTCATGCCTACCCTTATCCCAAATTTCTGGGTTTTCGGAACATACACAATTACCGTTCTAAATTTTTGGGCTTTTGGTTACCCCTATACCAAAACTGTGATGGGTTTGCTGCATCTCTCATTCTAATTGAATGAATCCTCTATTCTATATACAATTCCTCTATTTTTTATACAATACATCTGTCAAGAAATCATTATTCTACTTCTATCTATGTTAATTTCAAGTTATTTTTCTATTAATTAAATTTGTTTCGATTTTATGAGGGTTTCCTCCTCATTACTTCCAAATTTGACAATATTGATTTGATGTTTTTACTTTTAGTTCTTAATTTCTATTTGAACACTTTAATCGGCACACTACCATAGTTGATTTTTTTAAATTTCTCATGTTTTTATATACGCAGTCCCTTTTGTGGAAAAACCCTCATTATTCATTAAGCTACAGTAATGATTTCATGTCCTTGTCATGACTTAGCCCCAATGTGGTTCTGTAACATTTGGTCTACATGACCCTCGGGATCAGCATGACTCTGAGTGACCTAGGTCAGCATGACTTTGTCTACGTGACCCCATGACTTAATTTGATATCAATGTCGGGTTCACATTTATATAGTTCAACGCAATACTCTCACTCATAGTTAATCTAATTATTCAGTTATTTTCTTTCATAATAGAACTATGGCTACGTTGTTTTAATGAAGTTTTGGGTTTTAACTCGTATGTTATCATTCAAGTATTTGATTATTATTCTTAACCATAATTGGGAATTCTTTTCTTGAAAACAATAATACTTACAATATTCTCAATCTGGATATACAGGTGAAAAATACAACGATGGGGTAGTATACTCAGGTAATTCCTTATCATTTCTCATCATTACTTGAAATTACTTATCGTTATTTACCTTCATGTATTTACAGTGTAATTACTTTTTATTAGTCAATTGAATTTCTTTCTAGTTCTTGACTTATCTTTTGCAGGCATACGCTTAAAATTATTTGTTCAATTTCATGACACCGATGCATCCTTACCTGCGCATACTTATAATTTTGTACTTCCTTTCATAGGTCGATTGTCTGATGTTCCATCATGGCTCTTCTTTTGTCACCTAACTTAGTCCAACACTTTTAGAGTTTATGTGCCAATACCATGCTTGGTATTTGACCATAACTTATATTGATATAATATTCCTCAATT
Source organism: Pinus albicaulis (assembly GCA_034641835.2). Lineage (NCBI taxonomy): Eukaryota > Viridiplantae > Streptophyta > Pinopsida > Pinales > Pinaceae > Pinus > Pinus albicaulis. The sequence goes on from CM076571.1 coordinate 472,629,831, forward strand.
TTCAATTAGTCACATAAATATGTTTATGACAGTGAGATTCACAATGATCTCTAAGATTTTTGTAATTAGAGAGTTTATTGATTTTTTTAATATTTGGAATTCCAATTTATACTAATTCTAGTAACTACTGCAAATTTTTAGAGGTGTAATGCCTCTTCTCATTTTCCATTATTGAATATAATATCAAAATTTTATAGAATTTTCTTGATTATATGATGCTGACCCACTTGGTGTTTTCTTAGAATAAGTTGCATATGTAAATATTTTACTTCTATATGCATTCATATAGTTGCATACGTAAATATTTTACTTCTACATGCATTTAGACATTCTGATACTTGTTGGCTTAAATACTTTACTATAATTCGCCTATAAATTTCTACATAGAATAATAATTATTAGAGTATAACCCCCTTGGGTTTAAAATTTCACAAAATCTGATTATTTTTAGTGTTTAGTAACTTATTCTATGTGTTGTTGTTTCCAATAGCCTAGGGTTTTATTTTGTTTTTTCTACAAAAGTTTACTTTAAAACTTTATTTTCCTCATCACAGTTTTTCTTACCTATTTCCAGTAAATTTCTACTTTATTTGTGATTTTTATAAGATATTTTTCTCCCATGTAATTAAATTATTTATTTATTTTTCTCCAAGGATTTTCTGGAGAATTTAGGGAAATTTTGAAATAATATTCCATCCTCATGGATAATAATTTCCTGATCTCAATTACTCTTTCTTCACAACATTAACATCTCTTTCATAAATAATTATTAATTTAATATAATTCTATTCATAACATAATTGTTACATAGGTCCACCGAGACCTTGGTCTTATTTTCACAACATAAAAGTTTTAAATCAAGGGTATTACAACGAGTGATATTCACCTTATTCTCTTAGTTGAAACTTGGGATAATGGTGAATCTAGGGTCCCTCACCTTAACGGTTTCTCTCTTTGGTTTGTTTGGAATAAGAAATCCTCTTGGAGGGGTTTTGGTTGTATAGCTTTTTATATAAGGAACAATATTTCCTCTCACATCGAACTTCATAAAATATACCCCTTCAATAGATACATTTGGATCGAAATCTATGAATCTACGACCACTAGTGTCTTTCTTGCAATCTATTGTTTTGCTCCCATCAACTCTACACCCTATAAGAAGAAAAACCTGGATAAGAATTATCCTTTCAATACTTCAAAAAAATACATCTTCAACCTGACGAATGAAGGTAATATCCTTTTTCTAGGAGACCTTAATGCTACATCTTCTTCTAACCAATCCATTACATTAAGTAACAACTCTAACCCTGACCCCTTATGGCTTGATTAAGATGGTAACTTCTCAAATAAATTCAAGAGAAAATATGAAGACATGATCGAGAACTTATTCAGAACCGACCTCCTCAAGCTTTGCAGTTCCCAGGACCTAATAATTTTTAATGATATTAATAAGTGCCCCCTCTCTAGTCAGATGAGATGTTTCCATGGGTTGGGTAGCAGTGTCATGGATTATGTTATTTCTGACACTCTTTTCCTCAATCGTATTGCAAACTTTTAGCTACTTACTGGATTAGAGCGTGAATCTAACCAAAAACCTCTATCTTTGTCCCTCAATCTTACTGTGCACACCACCCACATGTAGGATACCAATTAATGTAAAAAAAAAAATCTCTTCAATAGAAGTGAAGTTGACTTCTTCTTGAGGAAATTAGAGAGGGATTTGGGCTCCATGACTTATAATAATAACATTGATCAAATTTATTACCATTTTAATACTATCCTTTCGAATACCATTAGCAAGTTCTGTAATGATACTTTGTTTAATAAAACTAATAAAACTTCCAATTCATGGTATGACAAAGATTGTAAAATTTCCTGGAAATCGATCAAATATGCTCTAAATGAAATCATTATGCTTTGGAATATAAATATATAAAAAAATCTCATCAAGAGGAAGAAAAGGTCATATATTAATAAAACATTGGATTAGATTCTCAACCTCTCTAAAGTCGCACCTAAAAATTTTTGGCGGAATGTGCTTATTCTTAAAACCAAAGATAATCATTATATCCCCTTAGAAAATTGAGACAAATATCTTAACAAGTTTTATGACTCTATGAACACTATGGGAACCACATCAATAGCTCTTGTTAAAGAGGATGTATTCTCTCTCAATGATGTTGAGTCTGGTATTAATAGTATTTCTAATTGGAAATCTAAATATATTGAAGGATATCAAGTTGAGATCCTTAAAATGGGAAGATCTATCCTCAGTCCTCATCTCCAAAAACTTCTCAATTTGGCTGTAACATATGGCTTCCCTCAGATTTGGACACATATAATTATAGTGCCTATCTTTAAAAATGGGGACAAAAATGTTCCATATAACTACATAACCATTTTGATTAGCCACATCCTAACCAATATTTATGAGCTCATTTTGGAAAAGAAGCTTAGACTTTGGCTTGAAATCCAGGGAAATAGTGCTAAAGGACAAGTTGGTATGAGAAGACATCACTTGACTATTGACCATATGGTCACTCTTAGAATCAATACAGAGGAATGTCACAATATTAAAGCTAATCTCTTCTGTCATTTTGTCAACTTTAGAAAAGCTTTCAAAATTGTTCCCCGAGATAATCCTTGTGAGAGACTTAAAGAGATCTGGTCCCTCCTGAGTTGAGGATTGTTGTGATCCATCTATACGAGACCATCATTGTCAGTATTAAGACCAATGAGGGGTGGTATAAAGACATTAAACGCAATATCAAAGTTAATCAAGGGTGTCCTATATACCCTACCAATTTTGGACTATACATTGATAAGCTATAAGAGTGTCTGGAAACTGTGAGATGGAAGGGCGCCAAGCTTGCTGGTGTTTTGATTACTCTTGTACTTTATGCCGATGGTACCCTTATTATTGAAAAAATCCATGATGACCTTGACAAATAGCTTCAGAATATTCATGTCTACTGATCCTATATGGGTATGAGAGTTAATACCGACGATATTAAAGTCAAGACCATTAAATACAAAAATATCACATGTGGTAGTTTTGTGTATAATAACCAATGCTTTCAGCAGGTTTCTTCTTATAAATATTTGGCATTGACTTCCCTCATCAGCTAAAATTGAATTATAGCATCTAGAAAAGGATTATTGGAGGTTGGAAAACTTATTATGAGCCTGAAAAATATTGTAAGTCGGTCAATCTTTACATTTGGAGTAAAAAGAGGTTCCTCTTTGAGACTCTCGTCACCCCTATTTTTTTATAAGAATGTAAAGTTTGGGGTTGTAGTATATCGAGAGATTCATGGAGGAAGATTGAGATGATTCAAAAGAAATTCATAACTTTCAACCTAAATATCAAGGGAAATACTCCCTATCATATCCTCTTGGTTGAAGATGGTTTTCCCCCCATTGAAAGTACGACTATGTCTAGATATTTGATGTATAAGAAGAATATTTACATCATCGAATCCGAAAATCTGACAAAGATTGCTTATAACTGTAGTCAAAACCCCCACTTCGCCTCAAGCGCGGGTGCCATAAGGATGCTTATTTTTCTCTTAACCATTGGAGAATTAAGGAGGAGCTCAGTATGGGGAGAAAATATAGTGTCAAAAATACTATTACCTCCAACTTTAAGAAAACATTATGGAAGGATCAAGAGCTGGCAGGTAAAAAAAATCTAAGATACTATAAGGAGGTGATCAAATCCACCCTTGATAGTAATAATTATATCTGTGTTGATCATTACTAAGAAAAAAATGAACATCACTAGGATAAGAACTAATTATCATTAGCTTCAGAGTGAGACCTGGTGGTGGTCTAATTTCAACACTCCTTGTAACGATATAATCTGTCACATTTGTGATACTGAGTAGGTGGATGATGAAAAATACTTCCTTTTAGACTATGAGAATCTTACTCACATCCACTCTCAATTCCCTAACATTTGCCACATTTCCAATCTTCTTGACCTTTTAAGCCAACCCTCCTATAATGATCTTCGAACTCTTACTTCTGTTCTCTTTGATCATAGAAACAAGATTTTGAAGAATCAAACTAATTTTTTTTTTCCTTTCTTGAGGTCCGATAGGCCGCATTGGTCTTAGTGGACATTAATCATCATCATCATTATTTAATTTAGTTTTAATTATCTAATATTATTTAATTTAATTTTAATATTATTTAATTATTTAATAATATTATTAATTGCTAATAGTATAATTTTAATTAATAACAATAATATTAATAATAATCGTAATAATAATAATTAGCTAGTAATAATAATAATTATTTACCAGTAATAACTATTAATTTAAAATGATAATAATTATTATTTTGTTGTAATTTTTTTAATTAATTAATTATAATTTAAAATTAAATAATATCAAATATTAGATACTAAATAATTATTATTATAAATTAATAATTATTATTAATTTTTTCGATAGGAATTTTCTTTTGAATGAGGGCACTTTTTCTTTTTGTCGACATTTCTCCTCTCGTAGTGACAAATTTGCAGAGGGGGTTTTGTGCTAACAACTGTTCACTAATTTACACATGACCTGCTCACGACTAGTAAAGATAGGTCAGTGAATGAACATTTATTTCAAAGATCTTCAGTCACTTGTTCTTTCTTGAAAAATTTTGTGTTGACTATAACATGAATGCCCAATCAGGTATTTTGAATTGTTCTACAAAAAATGTACAGTGACTATAGGATTTCTATATTTTTTAAGTTTCCTTCTTATCTGTGTTTTTTGAGTTGGGAACTGGATTTAATTTATTTTTTAGGTTCAATTTCATTTTTTTTTATTTTCAAGGCCTAACATTAGGTCAAACTACAATTTCTTAAGTTTTTATTTTCCATGCCTAATATTAGGTCAAACTACCATTTCCTTTGTTTCCTTTAATTCGATGGTTTGGTCTTCTGTTGTGCAAAATTTATGGGCTCTTCTGCTACATATCTGAAGGTCCAAAGCAGCCTTCGCTAATCTGGTTAAGCTAGAGGGGTTTTTTTTATTTCTGAGGGCTACTCTTAATTGATTTATGACTATGTAGAAAATGATTCTTTGAATACCTGGCTTCATGATCTAGAATCTATTGAGGACATGATTGTCTTTGCTTGGAGCCCTTCCTCACTTCCATGGAAGATGAGACTACAAATTTCTATAGATATAGCTAGAGTTTTTCATTATATTCATAACCACACACCCCCTACTTTTGTGCACAAGGATATCATGAGTAGCAATATTTTCTTGCATGGCAAGTTCAGGTCTAAAATTGAAAATTTTGGCATGGCTTATACTAGCATTAATGCACTTACAAAGAAAATCGTCGGCACACAAGGATACATGGCTCAAAAATACCCAGCCAATGGATTTGTTTCCATGATGCTTGATGTGCTTGCATTTGGAGTTGTGCTTGTAGAAATGATTTCTGGCAAAGAAGGCATAGTTCAAGAAGGGGGAATTACATTAGCAGGAAAGGAAGGCATTTTTTGGACCCAAATGAATCCTATTTTAGAAGAATATGATAGAGAAAAAAAAAATGCAAAAATGGTTTGATGGAAATCAGTTGATTGGTTATTCCATAGACATTGTTCTTGGTCTTGCAATAGTAACTGGAGCATGCATGGAAGAAGATCTAGGAGCACGACCAACCCTGCTACAAATATTTTACAAGATTTCAAATCTATTGGAGACATGTGCAAGCATTCTTGATGAAAAATTTGAGGTTTGGAGGCATGCGAAATCATTACTGATGAAAATTTTGAGGTTTCATCTTCAGTCAAGGAAGATGAATTTTCAATTGCGGTGATCCAATATAGCTCAACCAAAATGAGATCATTTCATCATCCAAATAAATAAGAGTCAATTTATTATTTTATGTTCTCAAGATTTATCCTCAAAAGTGCTCACTTTTCAGAAAATGTTTACAAATATGCCTATAATGTTTTTAGTTGTATATGTGATTCTCGGATTCAATGCCTGCATCCTTGGAAGCATGCATGTGGTTCTCATGAAAACACAGATTCTCCTTCTGCTATAGTCTTTTGAAATTATTTCTCCTTCTTTTAAATGAATCTATGAAAACACATGTTGATTTAATTTTTACTACGGGCAGATGTCTCTACATCTAAGTATTAACCTATCTTAGTCTTTTGAAAATATTTTTATTTCTTTTAAATGAGTCTACAAAAGAACATGTTGTTCAAAATTTTAAGCATTATTGATGTCTCTGAGTATTGGGGTTAACCTATATTCTAAATTTGAGTTAAATTCCCTCTTATTGTTGCTTATACCTTTAAGCAGGCCAGATATCTCTCCATAGGAGAGGGTTAACCTATATTTTATAAATTTAAATTTGAAGACCTATCATTCAGTCAAGACAACTTTAAGTTTTCTTTTAAATAAAAACTCATTTCAACCAAAATTTACAAAAATCAGAGTATTCTGCTAGATCATTGTCGATATTGCCTCCAATTTACATTTCAGTTCATACTACCTCCACTGGCTGTTATAGTCGGTAATTAAGATACACAAATTTTCCACCGAATTTTCCTCTGAATTAGTTTTTCCCAAAATTTCCAATTGTCACATCTTCCTTTCCAAATTATTGGGGAGGTTTCATTACATGGATAAAGTTATTATTTTTAATTTGTGGGGACCTATGAACTTTGACTAGCACTAAGACTACAAATATCCACTTCAACATGTTTGGCAGTAATACCTTCACTAGAAAGATCTAGGTATGAATATTTTTGTTTAATTTGTGGGGAGTTGTGAACTCTAATTAGAACTAATACTATGAATATCCACTTCAATATGTTCGGCTGTAATGAATTCACCAAAAATATCTAGCTATGTTAGTGATTGTGCCTTACTCATTGCAAATATAGATCTTGACGAAGACATAGATAATATTATAATTGTTAATAATAAAAATATAACCTTTCTTGAGGAATCATAATATATATTTTAACTTACCGGCTTGAATTTCTTTTATTTTTTGACACAAACATACTATGCATGGTTGATTAATACACTTTAGGAATCGATGAATTTAATGTTTTACTATTTAACGTTTAGTTTATGACCTGATTGTTGTGGAAAATTGTATTCATTAGGTTTATGTTCTTGATGGAGGATTGGAAGTTACCATTTGATATCACACCCTTTTTGAAGTGCATATTATCTAAAACGAACCCAAGTCATGTTTCTATACATGTTTCCCTCTATATTTCGTTGCAATTTACATGACATAGGAGAAGATATAACTTAGGTGCTCCCTTTTGCGAACTGTTCTAATCACGATTTTATCTCTTGGTCCTATTTACCATTTACCCTTATAAATCGCTTTTTAGGTATTTATTTATACATTTTATGTGTTTATGTGGTTGGAATTTATTTGTATACTATATATTTTTCTATAATTATGTTATTGACATATATAAATTATAGTGTGAATACCCTCAAAGTAAATATTGTTACAGTGTAGAATTTGTACATAGAAATTATCTCTCAAAATGAATGATTCTTCAAAGATTTGGTCTAATTATAGAGATTCTCCTCGTTCCACTTATCAAATGTGGTTTTCTCCTCTGCTGAGACTCAAGAGACTGTTGGAGTTTTTCATCCTTCTTCTTGGGTCTTCTCTATACTTGTTGTTTCTATAATTTTGTTTGCTTTTATTTTGGGTCTTATTTTCTTCGTCTCAAATTTTTGAATCCTAGTGTCGACCACCTATGGGTTTTATATATTATGGCTCTCAATCTCCTTCCACTTATTGTACCTTTATTTTGAAAGTAGTCATTAGACTTCTGGCATCATGGCAAAGTCTGCATTTGAAGATTGTACTCTAATAGTTATCTGTCTTGGTTCATTGAGATCCATTCAAATTTAGGTGGACCTTATGAGACATACTTTTTTTTAAATCTTCTACGCATGTTTTGGTGAAATTGAAGATTTTATTCTCCTTATTGGTCTTGTGAAATTTTATAAGTTGTGCTAAGAAATTGTTGAAATATTCCATAAAAACTACTATTTTACATTACCCGATCAAGAAAGGAGAACCCTTACCATATTGCAATGTGTTTTGCTATGGTAAGCATTATTAGTCATAAGATTATTTTTCTCATTAGTTGATATATGTATCCACTTCTAGAGCTAGCTTTGGATTACCTAGCTATGCCCATGTCAAAATCATACGATGCCTTTATGTCATTTTTATCTTGCTCTGACACTAACAAAATCAGTAGTTTCAGTGTCCTGCCTTGTGGACCATATTTGACATGTAGTTTTTATATGTGATGAAATTTATCTTACTACTGTCAAATATTTTATTATATATGAATTGTGGATTTTGCAATATTTTGGAAATTTGATTGACATGAGAAAATTCAAACTATTGACTTCACTCATGTCCATCAAATATTGATTGACTTCCATCATATCGGTCAAATTTTTGGAAACACAACTCACCATATTAGAAATCAAATTTATATAAAATAACTTGTAGCAGGAACAAAATCAAGTAGTCAAGACAGTTACAGTCAAATCTATTACTTGAATCAAGGAAACAACCAATTCAAACTCTATTAATGCTTTCATGCCACTTTTATATTAGGTTTTAATATTGTACTCTAATTTTTTTTGAAACACTTAGAACATGATTTATATGCTTTCAACCACATGTTTACCCATGTCACAGAATTAAGACTTCACAAAAGGTCAAATCATTTTGTGAATAGCTAGGTGGTTTCAACTTCTCTTTATTTGACTACATTAAGACTGTGATTTTCCCTTTTTAACATCTATATTCTATTTTGATTAAATTTTTCCCACTTTTTTGAAACATTAATTTACATTTTCTTATTTCTAGAAATATTTGATAACTTTTTTCCTCTTAGTTTAAAAAAACTGATAATGACATGCTTGTTATATAAATTTTGGAATTGATACTTCAATCTAGTACATCATCCAAATTCCAGAATTCCAAGAATTAACTTTTAAGTCTTCCAATATTATTTTTTGGTTACTTTTCCTAATTTCTTGAAATACTAATTTACATTTTCTTATTTCCAAGAATTTTTGATAATTTTGTTTTCTCTTAGTTTCAGAAAATTGATAATGAAACGTTTTATACAATTTTAGTAAATTAATGGGTGGAAAAAATAATTCAATCCAGGATAGAGTCTAATTCTATAATTCCAAGAATAAAGCCTTCCACGATCCATATTTAAGAGTTGGGTAAATTCTTCGATTCGTAGCAGCATCGAAGCCCCACAGTTTTAGTAACAATAGTATTATGTGCTTACAACACATTCAAGAAAAATTACATCCAACCAAAATAACAATTTCTACTAAAAATATAAAAGGTTTTTTGTGACAAGAAAGTGGCTTAAATGCATTTAGACTAATGTTTGAAGCAAAAGAGTTCACTCTTAGTGACATATTTATCCCTCTATTCTATCGAAGGCTTAGTAGCTACTGGTCGATAATATAAAGATGATGCACCTAGCCATGAGAGCAGGTTATTTGAAGGAGGTACAACTGAACCTTCTTAGCATCTCAAATTTATGGTCCAATGCATTTAATATGGACAATGTTCTAATCACCAACCACCATGATATCACTGAAAAAAATTGGATGGTTTTCTAATGACTATTTTGGACTCTGCATATACCTCTCCAAAAAAAATATGCCAGTGACAAACCCAAATTCCAAATTGACTAGGAAGGCATGTCTTCATTATGATTCCTATGTTTAATCTTGAAGGTATTTTTTAAATTAATTATTAGAGACCTAAGCCAAATTCGCATCGTCATTTAGTACTCTTTACTACCTCTAACGTTTGTGCCTACATAATGTTCCTAGCTCAAGAAAATGACAATATTCTAAGGAAATTTTTAGCCTTCATTTTTTTAACCTATGGCTTGTTCACATTCTTAGTGATAAGGTTATGTTTCTCATTATTTTATATCTGTAGCGACTTCTAGAACTATATTTCGATTACCTAGCTATATCGTCTACAAAATCATGCAATGACTTTATGTCACTTTTCTCTTGCTCTGATACTAACAACATCAGTGGTTTCAGTGTCCTGACCTATGGACCATATCTGACTTGTAGTTTTAATATATGTGATGTAACTTATCATACACAACACAACTCCAATTAATTTTTCTTACAGATTTCCCATGAATTCAACTGAATTCCTTTCAATAAATACCTAAAATTTTAAATGTTGATGGAAGAAGACCTGACATGTGGCCCGTTTCCTGTGGCATAGTTGGTGGTTTTGGATTAGCATTAGTCTTAGAAGGTGTTGTAGGTGCATGTTTTCCCAAAAATGGTATTTGTGGAATTGGATAAGGAAAGGGAAGTTTTGGTGGTTTTTAGGGTGATGCTTCCAATTGAAAAGATAAGTGTTGACTATGATCGGATATATTAGATAGGGATTAAAAAATTGATCTTGTAGAAGAGGAGAAGAGGGTGGTTACATATGATATTGTAAAAATAATGATATAAATTATATTTGGAATTATAATTCATGCTCCGCTTACATATCATTTTATGCTTTCATATCTCTTCCAATGCATTAAAATTAATTACAGGTATTACAATTACAAAAGAGGTTGTACATTTCTAATATCATGGTTCCAACCTTGTTTGATAATGCCATCCCTCTATTGCTAAATGGTTCCACTGAGACTCAAACTCTACTCCAAATAATTGACATCGGCTCTAATACGTCATCAATAATTACATCCTCAAACTTCCACATCACTCCCTCTGATGGGAAGCATCAATAAAATACTTTTCTACCATATGTGTCTAGTACACAAGTTGCATTTGAAGACATCCAAATCATCTCTGTCAATCTACTTGAAAAATCATGTTGCACAATGCCTCAAAACTGTTCGTAAGAATAAATTTTGAATGAAACTTATTCTGATTTTTTGTAATTACACTCTTCTTGCATAACAAAGGATTATACATTAAATTTCTTTTCTCCTGTTCATTTACACCAGTTCCATTTGAGTTGTTGAACTTGAGGGTGTGCGACGTAAAGAAAATTTTCTTAATGATTTGTCAACGCTATTACATGCAAAGGTAGGCACATCCCGATCAAGCTCTTCATCCGCACAAGAGACCTTTCCCTATACATTAACTCTGATGAATATGACCACAACTGAAAGTATATCATTCATGGCACTCAACACCTGCTGAAAGTATTGGTCAATCGAAGGTAGAGAATCCGCAAAGATGACATTGAAAAATTACAACACCGTGCATGGCTCTAGAAAAGTCTTTGGATTTGACATTATTTATCATGATAGAGATGAGATCAACATTTCTACCTTTCCTGAATTGGATGAATCCCTTTATAATCTAATCCAATTTAGGAAACTATATATCTTTCTGAATGTAACAATTAAATAAGAAAACCCAAATTACAACCACATAAAAAACAAATGGTAGATTTACTTGTTCTCTGCATAGATTGTCAAGCAATGTTTGGTAGATGATCCAACCTTCCCTTATCAATGCTTTCATTTCAAAACAATCACTGAAATCAAGTCCACAATCCCAAATACCATTGTAGATGTTATTGGTGTTTTTTTCTCCACCTCATCTGCTTCAAAAATTCGACGAAGAGATGGAACTGAAACATTAAGAAAAACACTCACATTAAAGGACAAATAAGGTTTTACCATTGATGTAACAATATGGGGAGACCATTGTGACTCTATAGGAAAGAAGCTTGTTGAATTATGCTATTATGACAACCTGTCATTCGTTGGTATCAAGGGAGGTCGTCTAACCAAGTTTAATGGAATCACCATAGGGACAATCTCCACTACCAATATTGTCATAAATCCAAACATTGAAGAAAATAAAAATCCCCATACTTGGTTCCGTGAAATAGGTTATAACTATTGGTCTCCAAGTTTGAGTAGAAACTACAATGTTTCTTCCAAACGAGATTTATCACAGAAGACAAATCATGAAATTACTTGCATGAAAGCATGTGAGAAAGCAACATGAATTTCAGTTCGTAACACTGTGACTTATCTACACATGGATGACTTCTATTTTCTTGCATGTCCATTATATTTCAACAGAAATAAATGCATGAAAAAATTAGTGCACCATTATAACAATCATTGGGATTGTACAAAATGTAACAGTGAATTATTAGAATGTGACTATCATTACAAACTTAAATTCAAGTTAGATGACCACATTGGGCACCTTCAAAATGTCACAGCTTCCAATGACGTAGGAAATTTTCTCATGGGAATCACATCAGAAGACCTGTTCCTTCTCCCTATCAAACCAATTGATCTCCAAGAAGTTTGAGGATGTATATCAGGTCGCCACTTCCTATTGACACTTTCCATCAAAATCGACTACTACAATGGTGTCGACCACTTGCAAACAATACTTGTAAATTCAAAATAAATTCAATATGCCTTTGCATGTAAGCAGGTCCTTAAATACATTCAAGCATTTCCCATTGCACAATTATCTGTTATTCTCTGACTTTGAGCTCCCGTCATAGTTGCACGGAATGCTAATTTTTTGTACATGAAATAACATCTATTTATATATCGTTATTCCATAACATTGTAAAATACGACCGTGTTGTTGTGCTACAAACTTTATTTTACAAGAATCTTTTTCAATAATTTGAAATATGTATATTTTCCCCTTCACAATTTACATAATATACATATCGATGTTTGATGCTACAATAGCATGTATTTTTGTTAATACTTTTGTTCAACATATTTTCCAAAGTAAACTGAAACTTAATCAACCCTCTATATGTTTATAAATTTAATTTTTATCCATTTCCCTATTCTTTCCACCCTTTTATTATATTCAACTGAAAATTTGAAATTAAAAAAACTTGTAAGAGAATTCCTATGCGTTCATAACACAATTTCTATTCACTCTAAATTTCTCACGTCTCCTGAATGACGAAAAAATATTTGTACTTTCTTAGATATGACATCCAATGGTCAAAATGCCGATAAAAAATCACGAAGGCACCTTATTTATGTACAAATTAAAAATACAATAAATGCATGATGACGACTTCTTTATAAAAACTGCAAAAAAAATACTACTTCCACTACACCCCTTCCCTTCTCAAGTGCTCTCCGAAATATGCATACCATTTCACCCCACCTTCATCAAAACCAATATAACCCCCCCCCCTCTTTAACGATGAAGACTATCTCTTTCGACAAAGAATAAATAAACTTTCTACCATGCATGTTTGTACAATATGCAAGGAATCGTATCTAGGTATGAAATCAAGGCCTCCACATGGTAACCTTTGTTGCTTTCATTGTGCATCATCTAAATATAACAAAATTTTTACTCATCTGAACAACATGGACCCTGAAAAACAACCATATTTCCTTAAAAATTTTACACAAGTTGAGGAAATGCTCATCGCACGTGTAAATCCCATTCAAAAACTAACTCATGCCTGTGGTGGTCAATACAAGCATAGAAGCTATATAATCATCTTCCCTTAAGACATCACAACTATTTCCAAATACCTAACTTTAATGGTTTCTAAATTGGACATCCTCGTTGTGAAAAGGCACAATCCTTGAGAAAAAACTTATGAATTTTATGTGTGAAAATCAGGTGTACTTGCAACACTTGAATATAAACTAGCTAATGATCCCTAATACAAGGATGCTGAGCCCAACCCATCTTCAATTTCTCCTATACCAAAACAACCTAAAGATATTTCTTCGCTTCTTCATAATGTAACCACATCCTATTTTATACCCCATCAAACCATAATCTATTATACTTATGATCTTGATGCCATGCTAACTCCATTATATATCCAACCTTATTCATTTGTTCCAATTCTCCCAAACTCCTGTACTGAACTTAAGCACATTTGTGCTTATTTTCACTCCACCCGTACAAAGTCAAAAAATTCAATCGACTCGCCTAAAATATCTCTATCACCTATGAAAAAGTACACCATTCAGGGCCTCTTTTCTTTCGCATTACCCACACGCTTCCCTACTGGAATTGCCATGATAAAAAAACCAAGAATTACAAAGGTTGAAATTCAAGAATATGATTTTTACTTATTACACTACCATGATAACTAATTTGTCCAACATCGAATATTCCATTACTACCTATATAACATTCTAATGTGCCACCGTGGCTAATAAAACACTACTATTTTTGTGAAGAGATACATTAAGAAAATTTTTCCAACAACTTTTTCCAATATGTGATAATGTCTTTGTGAGTTCCCAAATTCAAGAATTCCTGAACATCCCAATATATGCATTTCACATTTACAACTTTCTTTAAAGAAGTTCTACAAAAAGGCCTCCAGGCAATTTATTATTGTTGCGGGTATTTTTTATTACAATTCCTCTCTACACCTATTTTTACATTACAACAACATCAAAACCAATATTGACTTTCAACCTTACATTTAGGTACGAATGGCAACATAGAATATCTACACACATACATGGCTTTCTTTGGTTGCAAGATGCACCAAATATGGACACCCTCAACTAGAACAATGAAACAAAATTTCTTAATGCTCATAAATATTTTTACCATTACGTGACTGCTTGGAACTCACGACACCCCCAACATCACAATTCTGCACTTCACCAATCAATAGAGCACAACTCATGTCTTCTTGACAAAGCATCAATCTTTGCGTCAACCCAAAATGAAGGCTATGAAGAGCTTGTCAACTGTGTCCAACATCATACAAAGTGGCATGAATCTTCTTTCTTTCACAAAAAAAATAATGTTATCGGTTCTTGCTATGGAGTACATGGGGAGTTCAACACCACATCTTCACTATTCATATACAACAAAGTTTAGAAAACCTACACTCCTGCTCACAACGATGATAGGTTGGACATCCATAATGTTGATTTACCTTCCATTTGGAGAGTAAATGTTGATTTCAAAGCAGTTATATCATGCCATGTCATGTTAAGCTATATTTCAAAATATCCAACCAAAGAAGAAGAAAAATCAGAAAGCTAATACCAAATGTTATCACGACTCTCGCACAACATCACTCCAGAATCACCTATTGTTACTGTTCTCGATAAACTGCTTACAAAAACCATAGTAGATAGAGACATTGGGGTACAAGAAACATGCCATATGTTACAAAAACTACCTTTCACTCTGCAACCACATATTTTTTTCTTTGAATGTTAATAGAACAATTTTCTGATGTGTTTTTCAAGCTTCTGAAAATGTCCTTTCAGCACCAACCTTCATTCATGCATTCATAAATAGACCTGCATAATTGGAATTGTTTCCCCTTCTTGAATTTCTACGCTCTTGGTCGTTTTCATCTCGTCAAAATCAAAACTAATGGAAACACATATTCCCTCCTATGATTGAACATGTATTTCGACGATACACCACAATATCTTCCTTTAATGATCCTTTTTATGCCACATTTTGTTCGGTTGAATTAATATTATATTTCCCTTTCCACACACTCCCCAATGACATTGGATCCACCAATGAGGAAATCATTGCACACTCAAGAAAAAAGAAAGGGACATATACACCATGGCATGTTCATCATGAAATTGAAAACCCACAAACTCCACAATCTAAAGGTCAATCTACTCTTGGGTCTACCCCTCCCCTAAACGCCCCCCCCACCCCTCCCCGGCTTGACCTCATGCTAATGAATGAATGGGAAATCAACTATCATCTTCAACCATGCTAAAACAGTGAAATTGTTATCATTGAAATGATTTTCCATCGTGATTTTGATGTTAATAATAATTGTTCGCATACTTCTATCCCTCTCCACTTGCAAGAAACTTCGATAAATTTTATTTAATTCAACTGCTCAAATATTCAAAATCGGCATCATCCTTTTTCAACTATCCCCTAAAATCACACATTATCTCCCACCCAAAAAAAAACCTTTATTCTTATTATTTCTCACTTCAAAAACCCTTCACGAAAACCCCCACTCAGAATCATCATATAAGGGACAACTGTGGCAAGAAAAGATTCTTTATCTAAATGTTTGTAAGATGAATTTATGGAAGAATCCCCAACGAAAGCAAGCCCATTTTTGTTACTTGCACCCACCGGAGTTGAAAATTTCAACATAAATTCCCTTACAATCCACTCTACCCTTCAAATCCATATCCAATCAATGCATTCTCTTGAACGGCAGTCACTCCTAAACTTGCAAGAGTAGATATGTAATGCAGAGTAAATTCTCATTCATGATATGAGCCTCATTGGGCCAAAAATTATTTCCTGCATTGACGATAGCCTAAGAAAGGCATTCCCCCTTCATCAAAATGCACCATTCCATAATTTCTCCATTATCCTTGTCGGGGATTTAGGCCAACTACCACTTCTGAAGGACATGCCTCTATATGCTTGCACATCACATGGCACTACACTTTGGTGGAGCTTTGATGCATTCATAACACTTACAACTATTTTTCGCCAACAAGGTGTTGGCCCTTCCTAGGTTGATCTCCACTTGATTCTCACAAACCTCATAAACGAGACACCTACACTTGAATATTGGAACCTCCTTGTAATATTCCTATTTTTATTGCTTTTATTAGATAATTGAAAAATCCTGAAGGTTAAGTGGACCTAAATGAAAATAATTATTGTGGACATATTTTATTCTTTTGAATTGAATAAACGTGGAAATTGAATTATTGTGCAAAGACTAGAGTATAAATGGAGACATGTATTTCAAGTCCATGAGGACGTATAAGATTCCAAATAATTTTCCAGATTCTCCAAAAATCCTTGGAGAAAATAAATAAAAATTTAAATATTAGATTGGAGATAAAAATCTAAAAAAATACCTCAGTAATGCGGAAAATTACTAGGAAGGGCTGGAATAAATATAGAAAGAGGAAAAAGCTAATTTTAAAGTACTTTTGTAGAAAAAACAAAATGAAAGCCTAGGCAAAAAGGAAAACAACATCTTGATTAACTCGACGCAGTTATGGAAACATGCTGAAGGGAAAGAAGACTTAAATAAGGCATTCCTGGGTAAACAAGAGGTTTTCTACACCTTGGATGAATTGATCTCTGCTCGAGGGGAGCTGTGGAGAGAAAGGTCAAGGTTGGGTGGAAATTAGTCTTACCAAAATTGGTATGCACAAGTAATTCAATTCTGTGTTATGAAATTTAGTATTGTAGAAAGTTTGAAATTATTTAATTGTATTGAATTATGAATTACTTATTGTAGATGGAAGTGGTTAATAAAGTTAAATTTATGCATGATTAAATTATGTATAAAGTTAATTAGATATTCTGATGTATTTAACAGACGACAACTATAGAAATTATAGTTGATATGTATGGTTACATAGACAATAATAATTAATAAACCAACTCTCAGAATGTCTAAACCTCAGTAACAGGTTTAAATCTGAGGTTATGTTGTAAATATTGTTATTTTATACACAGAAACAAAAATAAATACATGGGAATGAAATTAAATATAGTGTATTTATAATTTGTGCCAAAATAACATAAATAAAAAATTTATACATAAAGAGTAAAATTCCTTTCTCTTCTTAAACATGAAAATGTTAATTCCAAATAATATCTTCTTCTGTAACATATCTAGAAGATTTTTGGATATACATATAAATCACAGAATTATCTAATAAATGTATCAAAGTTAAAAACAAAACTTAGTACATGCAGAAAAGTAAACATAACTCAACTTTATCAAAATAAAGTATATTGTATTTTACTACAACAAATTAAGTCTAGACATTGTTATATACATAAATGTCAATTAAATTTCGTCATAGTCCGGTGTTCAAGCCCATGGTGACAACCAAATTATCCATTTGAAATTAGTTCAGAATACAAGAGGAGGAATTACTTAAAGAATTATGGACCAACCTATAAATATGAAACCAGAGTTTATTATCAATGAATGACTTATAGAATTCTAATTTAAATTTACGAGTGGGCAGGAAAGGAAATGGAGTACCTGCACATACAATTATACATATGAATTAATAAGTGTGAAGTTGTCTTTAAATTCAAGTAAAGAAATGAATACATAAATAAGTCACATTGATAATTAAATATGGAAAAATTATGTTATTGTTCTTAATAGAGAGGGATAGTAAACCTGCATATAAATATGAGTAAATTTATTAAGTGTGAGAATGAGAGGAACATAAGAGAAAGAAGAAATTAATATGGTGAGAGGGAAAGTGATTCCCTGAAATCTCATCCACAGAATGCTTGTCAAACTCGGAGGAATGATGTAAAATTTATTGTTCATGTACAAAGTATGATTTTGTTAAATTTATAGATGTCATAAAATCCCATTCCTTGAAATTAGATATATAAACGTCAATATGAGAAATTCATACAGATTATACATCTGTAATACAGTAGTTTTAATTTAATTTAAAATAAATAAAAAGGAAATAAATCTTCCTGAAACTGAGAATGTATGAATATTTCGAAAAGAAAACGAAATGCGAAAGTCCAGATGAGGAAAGGAGGAGTTATGATTCAACTCAAAAATCGAAATTCTATAGATAAATTGAGCATCCGAGATACATAAGGATAAATATAAAATAGCTTGGTTCAGTTACAAATAAGGAATACTATCAAAATTCCCAATAATTGAAATTCCAAACAAATGAAAAATCAACACAAACTGCTCAGATTTAATTTGGTGAAAAATCTAGTTGATATAATGAAGTTTTATATTCAATGAGAAAAACCCAAATTTTAAAATAATAAAACGATGTCAATTTGAACATATGGAAATAACTCAGAAGAAATTTTAATTTCATTGATTTAATGTAAACAGTCACGTTAACCTATGCGTGAAGAAGCTATAGATGAAAACCACGAATCTGAAATGAAAATACGGAGACTAGTATGCGATAGTTAAATCACGTCTATACTAAGTCAATAATGCAGACATAAGATATTGTTAAAAATACACAAATTATAGAGGTAAATTAATTAAGATGGAGATTAAATACATCATAATCCTGTACAAGTAGAAAACGATAGTCAGGAGTTAAATATTTTGCAGGTATTGTAATTATAGGAATTACAAAAGGCAATATGCCACTAGAAGTTTTGAAAAGGATGAAAACTCTTACGTCATTGTTGGTTGAAACAGTAATGGAGGATATTTCACCACCTTGGGAAAAAAATGAAAAGCCTGCAATCAAAATAAAAAGAGAAATTTAAGTTGCAGAGAATAAAATTTCGAAGAAAATGAATTCAATGTTAACTAAAATCAATATAACGGAGACAACATTTCAAAAATGTTAATAGCCAAATCATAATATATACTACATTACTTGAACCAGACATGAAGGAATTTGATAATGAATCTTTATTGATTCGTGATTTTGGCAAGGTTGAATGGATCGCATTGAAAAATTTCTAAAACGAGGGTTTGAGAAAGAACTAGAGCCGAAGAGCCACAATGCCAAAATGACAATTGAAAAAAATTAGATGGAAGTCTTCGGAGCCATGTGATCACATTAATCAACCGAGTACGATTCATAAATGATAAAAATCTCGAAAGGATAAGAAATTAAGACGATCTTACTTGTAAAGCTACAGATAGTAATTCTGAATTCCAACTTCATAAATACGCATCTTTATGTAGAATTGTACTGGGTTAACATGTTTCATGGTTAATGTAAAATGCATATTTCCATCCTAAGTTAAGAACAGATGGATTAATACGTTACAATGTATTAAGAGTTATATGCAATTACATTAGAGTCATACAATACCAGATATATTAACATAAAACCCTCTTGTTACGAATGGTAAATTGGCAGTAGTATGTAAAATTAAAAGTTATAATGTGTGTATATATATATATTACAAGTCGAATCATAAAGTCATTTTTTATATATTTTGTATAATATGGAATAGAAAATATTATAATTATCTAATAAATGTATCAAAGTTACAAAACAAAACTTAGTACATGGAGAAAAATAAACATAACTCAACTTTTATCAAAATAAAGTATATTGTATTTACTACAACAAATTAAGTCTAGACATTGTTATATACATAAATTTCAATTAAATTTAGATATGATCGATTGTTCAAGCCCATGGTTACAACCAAATTATCCATTTGAAATTAGTTCAGAATACAAGAGGAGGAATTCCTTAAAGAATTATGGACCAACCTATAAATATGAAACCAGAGTTTATTATCAATGAATGACTTATAGAATTCTAATTTAAATTTACGAGTGGGCAGGAAAGGAAATGGAGTACCTGCACATACAATTATACATATGAATTAATAAGTGTGAAGTTGTCTTTAAATTCAAGTAAAGAAATGAATACATAAATAAGTCACATTGGTAATTAAATATGGAAAAATTATGTTATTGTTCTTAATAGAGAGGGATAGTAAACCTGCATATAAATATGAGGAAATTTATTAAGTGTGAGAATGAGAGGAACATAAGAGAAAGAATAAATTAATATGGCGAGAGGGAAAGTGATTACCTGGAATCTCATCCACAGAATGCTTGTCAAACTCGGAGGAATGATGTAAAATTTATTGTTCATGTACAAAGTATGATTTTATTAAATTTATAGATGTCATAAAATCCCTTTCCTTGAAATTAGATATATAAACGTCAATATGAGAATTTCATATAGATTATACATCTGTAATATAGTAGTGTTAATTTAATTTAAAATAAATTAAAAGGAAATAAATATTCCTGAAACTGAGAATGTATGAATATTTTGAAAAGCAAACAAAATGCGAAAGTCCAGATGAGGCAAGGAGGAGTTATGATTCAACTCAAAAATCGAAATTCTATAGATAAATTGAGCATCCGACATACATAAGGATAAATATAAAATAACTTGGTTCAGTTACAAATAAGGAATACTATCAAAATTCCCAATAATTGAAATGCCAAACAAATGAAAAATCAACACAAACTCCTCAGATTTAATTTGGGGAAAAATCTACTTGATATAATGAAGTTTTATATTCAATGAGAAAAACCCAAATTTTAAAATAATAAAACGATGTCAATTTGAACATATGGAAATAACTCAGAAGAAATTTTAATTTCACTGATTTAATGTAAACAGTCACGTTAACCTATGCGTGAAGAAGCTATAGATGAAAACCACGAATCTGAAATGAAAATACGGAGACTAGTATGCGATAGTTAAATCACGTCTATACTAAGTCAATAATGCAGACATAAGATATTGTTAAAAATACACAAATTATAGAGGTAAATTAATTAAGATGGAGATTAAATACATCGTAATCCTGTACAAGTAGAAAACGATAGTCAGGAGTTAAATATTTTGCAGGTATTGTAATTATAGGAATTACAAAAGGCAATAGGCCACTAGAAGTTTTGAAAAGCATGAAAACTCTTACGTCATTGTTGGTTGAAACATTAACGGAGGATATTTCACCACCTTGGGAAAAAAATAAAAAGCCTGCAATCAAAATAAAAAGAGAATTTGAAGTTGCAGAGAATAAAATTTCGAAGAAAATGAATTCAATGTTAACTAAAATCAATATAACGGAGACAACATTTCAAAAATGTTAATAGCCAAATCATAATATATACTACATTACTTGAACTAGACATGAAGGAATTTGATAATGAATCTTTACTGATTCGTGATTTTGGCAAGGTTGAATGGATCGCATTGAAAAATTTCTAAAACGACGGTTTGAGAAAGAACTAGAGCCGAAGAGCCACAATGCCAAAATGACAATTGAAAAAAATTAGATGGAAGTCTTCGGAGCCATGTGATCACATTAATCAACAGAGTACGATTCATAAATGATAAAAATCTCGAAAGGATAAGAAATTAAGACGATCTTACTTGTAAAGCTACGGATAGTATTTCTGAATTCCAACTTCATAAATACGCATCTTTATGTAGAATTGTACTGGGTTAACATGTTTCATGGTTAATGTAAAATGCATATTTCCATCCTAAGTTAAGAACAGATGGATTAATATGTTACAATGTATTAAGAGTTATATGCAATTACATTAGAGTCATACAATACCAGATATATTAACATAAAACCCTCTTGTTACGAATGGTAAATTGGCAGTAGTATGTAAAATTAAAAGTTATAATGTGTGTATATATATATATTACAAGTCGAATCATAAAGTCATTGTTTATATAATATGGAATAAAGAAAAATACCTTCCACAAAATTATCTAATAAATGTATCAAAGTTAAAAAAAAAACTTAGTACATGCAGAAAAGTAAACATAACTCAACTTTATCAAAATAAAGTATATTGTATTTTACTACAACAAATTAAGTCTAGACATTGTTATATACATAAATGTCAATTAAATTTCGTCATAGTCCGGTGTTCAAGCCCATGTTTACAACCAAATTATCCATTTGAAATTAGTTCAGAATACAAGAGGAGGAATTCCTTAAAGAATTATGGACCAACCTATAAATATGAAACCAGAGTTTATTATCAATGAATGACTTATAGAATTCTAATTTAAATTTACGAGTGGGTAGGAAAGGAAATGGAGTACTTGCACATACAATTATACATATGAATTAATAAGTGTGAAGTTGTCTTTAAATTCAAGTAAAGAAATGAATACATAAATAAGTCACATTGGTAATTAAATATGGAAAAATTATGTTATTGTTCTTAATAGAGAGGGATAGTAAACCTGCATATAAATATGAGGAAATTTATTAAGTGTGAGAATGAGAGGAACATAAGAGAAAGAAGAAATTAATATGGCGAGAGGGAAAGTGATTCCCTGAAATCTCATCCACAGAATGCTTGTCAAACTCGGAGGAATGATGTAAAATTTATTGTTCATGTACAAAGTATGATTTTATTAAATTTATAGATGTCATAAAATCCCATTCCTTGAAATTAGATATATAAACGTCAATATGAGAATTTCATACAGATTATACATCTGTAATATAGTAGTGTTAATTTAATTTAAAATAAATTAAAAGGAAATAAATATTCCTGAAACTGAGAATGTATGAATATTTTGAAAAGCAAACGAAATGCGAAAGTCCAGATGAGGAAAGGAGGAGTTATGATTCAACTCAAAAATCGAAATTCTATAGATAAATTGAGCATCCGAGATACATAAGGATAAATATAAAATAACTTGGTTCAATTACAAATAAGGAATACTATCAAAATTCCCAATAATTGAAATACAACAAATGAAAAATCAACCTGAAACTCCTCGAGATTTAATTTGGGGAAAAATCTTGATATAATAAGTTTTTATATTCAATAGGAAAACCCAAATTTTAAAATAATAAAAAAACGATGTCAATTTGAACATATGAAATAACTCGGAAAATTTTAATTTCTTGATTTAATGTAACGATCAATTTAACCTATATAGGCGTGAATTCCTATTTAAGATGAAAACAAGATACAGAATGAAAATACGGAGACTAGTATCAAATGGATTAAATCAGTATACTAAAAGTCCAATAATTGATCCAAATTTTATGCGAGACGCAACATAATATAGATATAACCATAGATACAGAGATGCAGCGAAAATAATGCTTCATTTTATTAATAAAAGAATGACTGCAATAAGCTTACAAACATAATGGAAATAAGCTAGGGCGTTGGTAGCGTATCTCTGAGAAGAGATGTAGCGTACGCAGGCCTCTGAACTGTGTTACATTGAGGCTCGCAGGCCTATTACAGACATAATGGAAATAGATGAGCTAGGGTATTGGCAGCATATCCCTGAGAAGAGATGTGGAGGCTACCAGCCCTTGAACTGTGGTACAATGTAGACATGATAGAGATGTGGCGAGCTAGGGCACTAGTCGCGCTTATCTCTGAGAAGAGATGTGTCAGCTCCCAGCCCCCTGAACTGTGTTACAATGCAGACATGATAGAGATCTGGCGAGCTAGGGCACTGGTCGCGCTTATCTCTGAGAAGAGATGTGTCGGCTCCCAGCCCCCTGAACTGTCTTACAATGAGGCTCGAGGGCCTATTTATTTTTGAGAAACAATGTAGAATCCGAAACGTCCAAAACCTTAACCGTAGGAGATGAAGCACCAAAACTGTGGGTCCCGTTTGGGTAAATTGGTGGTTCAACTTCCCGGGGCGTAACTTTGGCATCCGATCTCCGTTTGACGCGCTCAATAGCTCGTTAGAAAGATATATCTGAGGAGTACAATTTTTGAACGAGAAAAATCGGTCCATGGACCCATGTTGCTCTCCGTTTTCCCAAAAAGCGTCGTTTAGGGCCTCAAAACGGCTCCGAAAGTTTAAGACCCGAAAAACTGCCAAAAATAGTAAGTTGTGCCGAAACTTACAAACTGAAATAACTGATGGTGGGGGTTCAAATGGACTCGATGAGTGACCACCAGCCTCCACCTGGATTATTAATGCCCCAGAACGGCTCCGGGTGTGCAGGACCCGAAAAACTGCTATAAATAGAAAGTTGTGCTGAAGCTGAAAAACTGAAAGAATTGATGCTGCGGGTCCAAATGGAATAGGTGGGAGGCCACCGATATCCACCTGGATCATTCCTCCCTCCTTAGGAAGCAATGGTCTCCATTGCGTTAAGTTCCTCCATGGGGGAGGGGGGGGGGGGAATTTTGCTGAACTTGTTGTTGGAAGCCGTGCTGGATGTAGATGTGCCACCGCTGGGCAGCCATTGAAGGATCTGAAAAAAAAATTGTCCATCATCGCATTCCTCTGTTTCTCGAGGGCATCCTCGAGCAATATTTTGACAGGATCTCCTGCTCCCTCATCTTTCTTTCCTTCCGCCATGGGGGGTCGTCGGGGTTGCGAGGTTGAACTCCTTATACCCTGGCCGCGTTGGGGACATGAAGAGAAAAACAGAGAAAGAGCAGACCCGCTTTGATACCACTGATCCGGATCTTGGGGGGGAGGCCGCCAAGATCTAAAAAGTTGAAATAGATCTAACAAGATCTGCAAAATTAGAATACCAGAAAAGAAGAGAGAACACAAAGAAAATAAAACCACAAAGAAACTTGTTTTATTAAAACAGAGAATAATTGTAGAAGCTACATTGTGGCGAACAATCTGTCCTTTTATAAACTGAGGCTTGTTATTTATAGCCTTTTTTGAGTCACAATACCATGTGTAGATACCATAGGCCAATACCATGAGTAGATACCACTTACAATACCATGGGTAAATCCCATGTGTGGATGAATACCATGGGTGGATACATACCATGGGTCACTTACAATACCATGGGCGAATAAATATCATGGGTGGATGAATACCATGGGTCAATGCCATTTACAATATCATGGGTAAATTCCATGGGTGGATGGATAACATGGGTAGATGAATACCATGGGTTGATGCCATTTTCCATTTTGATCAATAATGCAGACATAATATATTGTTAAAAATACACAAATTACAGAGGTAAATTAATTAAGATGGAGATTAAATACATCGTAATCCTGTACAAGTAGAAAACGATAGTAAGGAGTTAAATATTTTGCAGGTATTGTAATTATAGGAATTACAAAAGGAAATAGGCCACTAGAAGTTTTGAAAAGGATGAAAACTCTTACGTCATTGTTGGCTGAAACATTAATGGAGGAGCCATGTGATCAACAGAGTACGATTCATAAATGATAAAAATCTCGAAAGGATAAGAAATTAAGACGATATTACTTGTAAAGATACGGATAGTAATTCTGAATCCCAACTTCATAAATACGCATCTTTATCTAGAATTGTACTAGGTTAACATGTTTCATGGTTAATGTAAAATGCATATTTCCATCCTAAGTTAAGAACAGATGGCTTAATACATTACAATGTATTAAGAGTTATATGCAATTACATTAGATTCATACAATACCAGATATATTAACATAAAAACCTCTTGTTACAAATGGTAAATTGGTAGTAGTATGTAAAATTAAAAGTTATAATGTATATATATATATATATATATATATATATATATATATATATATATATATATATATTACAAGTCGAATCATAAAGTCATTGTTTATATAATATGGAATAAAGAAAAATACCTTCCACAAAATTATCTAATAAATGTATCAAAGTTAAAAACAAAACTTAGTACATGCAGAAAAGTAAACATAACTCAACTTTATCAAAATAAAGTATATTGTATTTTACTACAACAAATTAAGTCTAGACATTGTTATATACATAAATGTCAATTAAATTTCGTCATAGTCCGGTGTTCAAGCCCATGGTGACAACCAAATTATCCATTTGAAATTAGTTCAGAATACAAGAGGAGGAATTACTTAAAGAATTATGGACCAACCTATAAATATGAAACCAGAGTTTATTATCAATGAATGACTTATAGAATTCTAATTTAAATTTACGAGTGGGCAGGAAAGGAAATGGAGTACCTGCACATACAATTATACATATGAATTAATAAGTGTGAAGTTGTCTTTAAATTCAAGTAAAGAAATGAATACATAAATAAGTCACATTGATAATTAAATATGGAAAAATTATGTTATTGTTCTTAATAGAGAGGGATAGTAAACCTGCATATAAATATGAGTAAATTTATTAAGTGTGAGAATGAGAGGAACATAAGAGAAAGAAGAAATTAATATGGTGAGAGGGAAAGTGATTCCCTGAAATCTCATCCACAGAATGCTTGTCAAACTCGGAGGAATGATGTAAAATTTATTGTTCATGTACAAAGTATGATTTTGTTAAATTTATAGATGTCATAAAATCCCATTCCTTGAAATTAGATATATAAACGTCAATATGAGAAATTCATACAGATTATACATCTGTAATACAGTAGTTTTAATTTAATTTAAAATAAATAAAAAGGAAATAAATCTTCCTGAAACTGAGAATGTATGAATATTTCGAAAAGAAAACGAAATGCGAAAGTCCAGATGAGGAAAGGAGGAGTTATGATTCAACTCAAAAATCGAAATTCTATAGATAAATTGAGCATCCGAGATACATAAGGATAAATATAAAATAGCTTGGTTCAGTTACAAATAAGGAATACTATCAAAATTCCCAATAATTGAAATTCCAAACAAATGAAAAATCAACACAAACTGCTCAGATTTAATTTGGTGAAAAATCTAGTTGATATAATGAAGTTTTATATTCAATGAGAAAAACCCAAATTTTAAAATAATAAAACGATGTCAATTTGAACATATGGAAATAACTCAGAAGAAATTTTAATTTCATTGATTTAATGTAAACAGTCACGTTAACCTATGCGTGAAGAAGCTATAGATGAAAACCACGAATCTGAAATGAAAATACGGAGACTAGTATGCGATAGTTAAATCACGTCTATACTAAGTCAATAATGCAGACATAAGATATTGTTAAAAATACACAAATTATAGAGGTAAATTAATTAAGATGGAGATTAAATACATCATAATCCTGTACAAGTAGAAAACGATAGTCAGGAGTTAAATATTTTGCAGGTATTGTAATTATAGGAATTACAAAAGGCAATAGGCCACTAGAAGTTTTGAAAAGGATGAAAACTCTTACGTCATTGTTGGTTGAAACATTAATGGAGGATATTTCACCACCTTGGGAAAAAAATAAAAAGCCTGCAATCAAAATAAAAAGAGAATTTTAAGTTGCAGAGAATAAAATTTCGAAGAAAATGAATTCAATGTTAACTAAAATCAATATAACGGAGACAACATTTCAAAAATGTTAATAGCCAAATCATAATATATACTACATTACTTGAACCAGACATGAAGGAATTTGATAATGAATCTTTATTGATTCGTGATTTTGGCAAGGTTGAATGGATCGCATTGAAAAATTTCTAAAACGAGGGTTTGAGAAAGAACTAGAGCCGAAGAGCCACAATGCCAAAATGACAATTGAAAAAAATTAGATGGAAGTCTTCGGAGCCATGTGATCACATTAATCAACCGAGTACGATTCATAAATGATAAAAATCTCGAAAGGATAAGAAATTAAGACGATCTTACTTGTAAAGCTACAGATAGTAATTCTGAATTCCAACTTCATAAATACGCATCTTTATGTAGAATTGTACTGGGTTAACATGTTTCATGGTTAATGTAAAATTCATATTTCCATCCTAAGTTAAGAACAGATGGATTAATACGTTACAATGTATTAAGAGTTATATGCAATTACATTAGATTCATACAATACCAGATATATTAACATAAAACCCTCTTGTTACGAATGGTAAATTGGTAGTAGTATGTAAAATTAAAAGTTATAATGTATATATATTACAAGTCGAATCATAAAGTCATTGTTTATATAATATGGAATAAAGAAAAATACCTTCCAACTTCATGAAGGTTCAAATATAACAAATAACTTTGCACACATGTGATTTAGGATAATAAATGCATTATTAAGTCGGTTCCAAAGTTTGAGCTTTATCCTTAATTAAATACAAAGGTATAATTATCAACAAGTGGCAGTTGATAGTATAAACTAAGGTAGCTCTATGCGTAATAAGAGTGACATAGATAGAAATTAGGGTCACATATAATTATGTATGGATAACAATAATGGAATCAATGTTTTAAGGGATAATATTATTCTAGAATTTGAATTAAAATAAGATGGTGACGAGTTGTAGTCAATATAAATGCATTAATGAAAATGATTGATGAATTCAAAAACTCAAACTAGATGAGATATGTTGTACGTGAATTTGTAGGTTGTGAAGGAATTCATAATAATAGAAAAGATAATAAAAGAGTGCATTAATTAAAGAGTGCATCAAATAGTGATGAAGTACTTTAATGTACTTGACGACAGTTTGTTAATTATACTAAAAAAAAAAAAAAAAAGTTGTGGTAAGTGGAGTTATTACACTCCTAATGTCAAGGATATATTCCTCTATTATTCATGAAGAGTAACAAACATTTCAAGACTCCATGCACGTATATGCAACAAAAAACTAAGTTTATTTTCATAATAAAACAATTCTAAAGGAATTGAACATGCCAGTAGCACTTTACTCTGGAGATAAATAAAGGCAATAAACTTTACTACATCTGTAGAATAAAAAATAGATGAAAAGGCACTCTTATGAAATGAAAAAAAAGTTATGCTCAGCAACAAATTGTGAGTACATGCAGGCATTTTTAATGGCACACTTTGCAAAGTCATTTCAATATTTTATGCACCTAACTAGAAGCCCCAAGAATTTCCATCCTTTGTGGTAGTCGAGTTAAAGCAATACAAAGGAACACAATGGGACATTTCACACCAAACATATGTACCCATTTACCCTATCACAAGAGGTGCACGCCCACAAATACCACTTCGAATGGCATGGGATTTAACAATACAAAGTCACAAGGAATGAAATTAGAGAAACCAACATTAGATATAGCCCCAAAGAATGCCAAGGTTTAACATTCATCACCATTTCAAGAGTAAGTTCATTGTCGGACCTTCGAATCAATCCAACATTTCCATTATCTTGCATATCATAGATGGAAGAGAATCCATATCTAGAATATACAAAGAAAGAAGAATCATTTCTTGCATCAAAATCTATGTAGAAGAGTACACTCTAACGAGTAATACACTATCTGTTTCAAATTTACCAATGGTAAACATCACTTAAGACTTATAGAAATTATGGACACAATTGTTTACTATTACATTTAACCTCATATTGTTTTACTCTTATTTTAAAAAAATGTTCATGTTTGCATTAAGTCTTCTTCTACTCTATAAATATTATTCTTTCATCAGAGGCTTCCACTAACAATTACTATTTCTCTTTTTCCATGAACAACAAATATGGATGCACACTACTTAAACATGATTAATGAATTTTTCTGAGAAATTCAACAGTAAGAACTTACCTTACAATATATACAAATGAGGTTCATGTTGCCGCAATCATTGTCTCTTTACCATTTGTGTGCAACTATTTCTTTGCTACAGAAGATACTAAAAATACCAAAAAAAATAATCCACATCCACGAAAGAGATGCACATTGGAAAATACGATTTGAATGGCAAGAACAACTTTCACATCGTGGAGTCACACTAGACATAAATTGGTTCTGTTGATGCCATGCCTCTTACTGTATATATGATTAGATACTCAGTCTCACTTAGATTTACATGACAACACATACCTTTATTGTAAACATTTTTATTTATTCACCTTCTAGTGCATTTCATGTTCGGTTGAACTATTAAGCGATTCTGTATATGTCCCTATATATAAGTCACATTATTTTGAACTATTATTCCATTCAGTATAATTCACACAAAGTTATGATATGGATATTTATAAATTGCATTAGCAACTAAATAATAAAAATTATATATATATATATATATATATATATATATATATATATATATATATATATATATATATATATATATATATATCATTTACACTTATATTTATATTTAAAACATAACTTAATTTTGAATCAACCAACAACAACTTTTTCATTAATATCATGCGAACAATACATGTTCAAAGACAACATTCTAGACAAAACCAAATATTGAAACAAGATGTTCAGAAAAATTCTTACATTGTTACCTTATATTTATTGAAGTTTATTTCTAAATTTTAATTTCAAATATTATTTCATAATAAGTATTGAACTCATATTCATGTTTCTAAATGAATTATTTAATTAGGCCAATAGGCCTCTCTCTTGAATCAGTTTACCTCATAATGTTTTCATCCTTTTTCTTCTACAAGTGACATGTGTACACTACCACCTTTATGCCTCATATATGCCCCACTTTAGAAGGTGTACCACCTTTATAAAAAGGGTGAGTTCTCCTCCTCTATTTCCATGTTTCTCCGGTTTAATAGAAGTTATTAATTGCTGTCGAAAATTATGTTTACAGTTGGACCTTGGTGTACACAATATCATGAGAGGATAGGCATAGATATTCAAAAATTGGGCCACATTGTTTAGTATTTCACTTGAAGGCTTTCGAAGAGTCACTAGTCTGAGTCTATCCCTGATATTCATAAATACAAACTATTAAACGTGACATATGTCCAGATGGTTAAATCTTGAGATACATGACAAGGATTTATCAAAGATTGTATTTGATGTGATTACTTCTTAATTAGGGTTCACCGATCAAAACCCCTTACTTTTATTTTTAACTCTGTTTATAAACTTTTACAGGGTTTCTCCCATAGGTTTCGATATGAATGATATAAATTTTATTTCTTATTTCACTAGGGTTTCTACCTCATAAACAGGGATTTTGTTCTTGGCTTCGCATCATCACCATAAATTTTATTTTGTTTCAACTTCTCCATTGCCTTTCTCAGGGTTGTAGTTGAATCAACAAGAATGGACTACAGTTTCAGCAATAAGGTAAAGGTCTTACTAATTACTATTCCTTATTTTCTTAACTAACATTATTTTTTTATTTATTAAATTAGAAAAACCTTGATCACTTATGATTGCAATAGCAGGGTTTTGTCCCCTTCCACATGTTTTTAGAGGTATTATATGATATTATTTTGAAAACCCCCTTATTTTGGTATATATTCAACAATAATTCTCCAAGGTTTATCTCAGTAGAAAAACTTCACCCTCTTATGATTGTAGTAACAGGCTTTGGTCCTCTTCGGCAAGCATTTAGAAGTATTATTAGGTATTTTTAAAAACCCCTCTTCTTTTGGTCTATCTTCACTAATATGCTCCAAGGTCTATGTTAAGTTTGAAATTTATTTGTATGGAGACTAGTTATTGATGTCTATGTATAATATTACTTCCAGATGAGAGGAGTCAAAGTATAATGACACTATGTAGGAACCTTTCTTTTGGTTCTTAATAAACAATGGACATTTCTCTAGTCAATATTTCTACACACATCCATAAGCCTCCTTTTTTTCCAAATTGCAGGTTTGCAATAGTGGTTTTACTAAATATTGAAAAATGGTGAACGAGATTGAAGTTGTGTCTTAGCAGGTTAGTTGAGGAGATTGAGAAAGTGAGATTGCCAATTATTGAGGGGACTATTCCACAATCCTCACTGGCATGTTCTGTATAAGTGGTTTACATTTTTCCCTATATGGCAATGTGAAGGACCGAGCTATCTGCCATTCTAAGAGATGTATTATTAGGAGCTAGCATGCATAGGAATCAAAGTTAAATCCAAATGTGTTATCCTACTGAAACCTTTCTTTAAAGGGAACAAAACTCTTATAATTTAGTTCATCAACGTTACTATTTAGAGGTGTTCATGCTTTGCTGAAGGATGCTTGACATAAATTTATTTGGAAGGAATGACCTCAAAGAGACCCTCAAAAAACTTCTCAAGAATGGCCTATTGGAAATTGTTGAAAGATAAGATCAACATCGTACCATGAAATGCTTGGGTAATAGATTGTTTTGGTTACTCATCTAAAATTGCATGACCAAAATGGCATTTTTACTTTGTCTAAATATATTTTTGGCTTCACTTGTGATTTTTCTTGAACCTTTAAAATTCATTTCTTTCTCTCATCCTGTGTATTCAAGGGCTTATGGAGTCATTAGCAACAACTTTGTTGGGAAGAAATAACTAAAACATAGACTGTGCATTTTTTAAAAGAGAGTTAACTTGCATTGTAAATGCGTCTATTTTCTGTATAAGTTTATGTTCTTCATTTTTTAAATTTGAATTGTTGAGTCATTAGCTCGAATTGATGAAACATTAATGTTATTAGATACTCTAATACTATATTTTTTATTTATTTAGTTATAAATAAATCATGAAAGCACTGAATAATAATAAAACTTCCAACACAAGTGTCATTGGAGACAAAAAAATGATCCATTTTACTCAAAGACATTCCATTTGGAAGCTAAATGTTACTCAAAATCAGGCTACCTTCTTCAGTTTGTGCAGTCATATTTTAAAACTCTACTTGAAGGTTCTGCTAAAAAATCCAACTGAATGAAGTTTCTCATACACATAAAAATATAGATTTCAAAGACAACAATTTAATAGAGATATAACCATAACTGCAAAAATAACTGGAGTGGTAGATATGTACCAAGCATTTAAATACATGCCCATTTTTTCATATCAAACAGGTAACAAAAGATTAACCCATAACTGGTAAATAATATTCCTTCTTTCCTGGCAATCATTTGTATAGCCATGCATTATAATGTTGTGTTGTCATTATCATCCAAGGACCTAAAATTCACTAACACTTGATAAAGTGATTTCCCCCTAAAAATTCCCAAAGCTTTACTTCAAGTTGCATATGCTGACGAAATCACTGATAGACCATGACACAATGTTTAAGATTTATTTATTTTGTTGCATAATCACTAAACTATAGTTTGAAATTATTTGTATTCTTGTACTTTTCTATGCATATCATTCTACTCACTTGTAAAAATTAGTTATATGAGAAAGAAATTCCATATGACTAGGTGCGGTTTAGGTGCCTTAGAATTAGAGTTCATACGAATACGAAAACCTTCACACAACTTTAATGGGAATAGTTTGAACATTCAGGGAGGGACCTTCACACAATTTTAATGGGAATAGTTTTAATATTATCAGGAAAAATGAAAAAGTAATAAGTAAATTTATTTTTTAATTTACTTGATTAAAAATAATTTGTATTTAAAAATTTATTTTGTATCTCATGCATTATTTAGACTAAGAGATATCCAAATAAAAGTATAAAGAGATGCAAGACAAACGATGTGATATTTTTGAAGCTGGAAAGACAAACTTCAGAATCTTCCAATGCACATGAGTACTATTTACATATTATCATCCCACATCTCAAAAAGTACAAAATAGGGATGACTAAAAGGATTTTAAATAGAGATGATTAAAAAAAACTAATATATACTCGATAAAAAAAACTGATTTACACTCGATAAAAAAAAACCAAAATATTTCAGAAAAAAAAAAAAATATTTTAGAATTTTTAGAATTTGAGTAATAGCAATAATAGCATCAAATTATCAAAATGTTATTTATTGGTGATATTTAGTTAGAATTTGATTTTTTCATGGTGTTGTATTAGTTAATTTTGTTAAATTTTAAATATGTGATATGAGATATTTTAATAATCAAATAGGATATTCTCATGGGCTTCATGGTATATTTATGAATAAATTGAACTATTCTTTTATTTGGCATGTACATATATTTTTAAAGATATTTGGCAAGATTATAATATCAAATTTTGGCAAGATCATGATATTAATATTTTAGAAATTGTTTTCTTTTAAAAATAAAAATAAAATTAATAGTTTAAATGTTACAATTTAAAAATTATAATAAAACTAGTGCAAGGTTAATAAAATATTATTAATCCATAATAAACATAAAAAAACCTCTATAAATATCTCAAATTGTTAAAATTAAATTTATCACAAATTAATTAAATTCTATTTTTATTTAAAATATTAATGATAATTACGATTGATAAAAAGAATTAGTATCGAAGTAAAACATTTATTTCTTTAGAAAAATATGTAACAAGATTCCCAAAAAAAATGTAAGAAGATTTACAACTAAAAGAAGCCAAATGTACTCTTCTTCATAATGGATTTAAATCATTCATTCCTTAAATAAGTAGTAAATTGTATCTCAATAAACTTTCATTATCTTAGTATTTCAATTATTATTTTAATTGTGTGTCTCTCTTTTCACCTTTTTAGGCTTTTCACCTTTTGGGGAAATTTCTACTTATAAGTTTTTTTGTATTATTGTTTTTATTGTTATATATTTATCAATAGTAAATACAAATGAAATTTTAGATTATATCAACCAAATTAATTAATGTAGAGTACCAATTATATTTAAAATATACAAAAATCTCATATTCATGGATTCAAATACCATTGCAATATTCTTACACCTCAAAAGGTAACATGCAAAAATTGGGCCACACATATTTCCTTGGCTATAGGATAATAAATGTTGTTGGGTAGTGTATGCCCATAATTAAATTTAAATTAGTTTAAATCTAAAAGTTAGCATATACTTCCCAACAACATTTATTATTCTATGCCCCAAAAAACCAAAAAAGTATTGGCACCCAAAAACTGTGGGTGGGATTTAGTGTGACTGTAGTACACTCATATCGTTGGTTGCAGTAGACTTGTGTATCGATGTTTATAAAGATGATTGAGTCTTGGGATATCATCATAAATTACTGTATGGAAGTTAGGATACAATGTATTCTGGAATACACCTATTTCACGATGGTATAGTACGACATAGATGTACTATTTTCTTTCGTTGACACTTTTATTTATTTGATTTTGTATACCTTACCAAATCCAATTCTACAACAACAGTTATCAATCTGTTTCATCCATGCTTGCATCTATTTAATGTTATCTAGGGTTGTCATTTGCAAATCTCCTCCAGGCTCCACCTATAAACCAAGTGGAGAATGACAGGAGATTCGGGCAATGCATGGCAGGCAAAGGAGAGGGGAAAACGA